>VZTF01000260.1:1058061-1109788 GCA_013397755.1 Cnemophilus loriae | reverse complement strand
GATTTGGGCACCGATGGGTGCTCTGGGGGGCAGATGGGTGATGGGGCACAGAGGGGTGCTGTGGTCATGGGTAAGAGCTGTGGGGGGAGATGGGTCTATGTGAGCACAAGCGGGTGGGTTGTGGGGTGCAGAGCGGTATTTTGGGGTATAGGTGGGTGTTTTGGGCATGGAGGGGTGCTGTGGGGCTCAGAGTGATGCTGTGGGTACCTGTGGGCGCTATGGGGCGGCTGCACAGGAGCATCCCTGCCCAAGAAGCTGAGGGGTGCAACACACCCTGCAGATGTGGGGAAGCGCGATTTGGGTGACCCCGGGCTCCGACAATGTCTCTGGGCACTGGGGAGAGCTGGGGGGACCCCGGCCCCTGGGTGGGATCTGGTTTTACTCGGCACCGCGCTCCCATCACGCCCGGGTTCCCCCGGGGCTGAGGTTTGTGGTACCACACGTTTGGGGAGGGGGCGGCAAGCGCCGCTCCCGGGGTCCCCACCCGTCTTTGGGGAGGCGAGAGCGCCCATGGGGAAAGGCTGCGTTCTCAGCCAGCAGCGAGGAGATCAGTCTAAATTTGTCCCTGACTTGCGTTCAGTGCCAAAAATGCCATTAGGGAGCAGGAGAGGATTTATTCCCACGCTGGGAGAGGCGGGGGGTGGCCCCAGGTCCCACAGAACTCCCCAGGGAGGAGAGGTCCTGGGCTGGATGTGGCCCCTGCGGCCAGGAGACGCCCGATGCTGCTGATGGGATGGGTGGACTGGGAGCAGCTTTAGGGGGATTTCTGCCATGGGAGTAGGGGGCAGCTGGGCTTTAGGCTGTGGGCATCGACGATCCTCCTGGCACCAGGACTGCTGGCTGTGCCGAGTGCTGGTGCAGGAAGCATCACCAGTCCTCACTCTCCCCATCCCAGTTTTGCGGGCACCCCTGGGTTGGTGACCACATGCTCCATCCCCAGCAGCCGGGGGGCCTCCTCAGCCATCGCCATGAAAGAAGGACAGATCCAAACCCACTGGATCCCATGTCCAGCCTCCAACCGAACTGCCCAATAATGCTGACAACAGTGCTAATAAAAAATCAATAACCATTTATTCGATACAGCTGTTTCATACATACAGTACAGGGAGCGCCTTGGCGCTGCTCGGCTGCTCGGAGCTGCTCGGACAGTACTCTCCAACTGAGGATTTGTCAATGATTAACAAAAGAACAGATCATCACAAATCGGGAGTTTATTATAAGATAGTTTACCGTTAAAACAATTTTATTTTTTGCAAATAAACACTTTTTAATATATATATTTATATATTTATATATATGGTTACAAGTGATAAATTGAAAATTTTTTTTCCTTTTTTTTGTTTTTTTTTCTGTTTTAATTTTTTCCCCAAAATACACTTATGCACTAATAACTGGCATCGACGAGAAACATTCGGATATGCCATGGGATGGGTGTCACGAGGAGAGAAAGAAAAGAACAAAACGCTCCCAAGGTTCCTGGGGGTGAGAGATGCTCCAGGCCCGGGCAGCTCCATCCACTGTGGCCAGAGCTGGTGTGGCACAGCCAACCTCGCCATGGCGCGGTGTCGGTGCCGAGGGTTCCCCAGTTCCCCGCGATCCAAGCTTTCCATGAGGTCTTCCCACAGGGTTGCAGTCCATCCCTGCTCCCATGGAGGTTTAGCCCTTTCCTTGGGGATGTGAGTGATGGGATGGTGAGTTTCCCCAACAGTGGAGGTACGGGACCACAGTGTCACTGTGCCCAGGGTGACAAAATCCCCAAATCCCATGGGCGATGGGATGGAAGGGGACAGGACACCTCGTCCCCCATCTGGTCCCGCAGCCTCTGCCTGTCCCTCCGGATCAAGGTGGTTCCCCTCCTGGGACTGCCTCACTGGGAGCACCTGAAGGGGCACAACCTACTGGCCCCCAGCAATGCCACTGTGGTGCCACTTGGCCCTGCCTGCTCACCTGTCGTGGCACGGGCAGCTGCTGGCGATCCCAGCACTGCTCTGGAGCCTTCCCTGGACAAGCAGGAGAGTAAAGGATGTCTCATGGAGAAGGTGGGGGGGAAACATGTTCATCTCCGAGTGATGACTAGTGGTGAAAACACCTTTTAGGGAGGGAAAAAAAACCCTGAAGATTTCACTTTCTCGTAGAAATTCCTGGCTGACCACGGTGCTGCCCTCACTGGGGCTGAGTGCTCTGAGGGTGACAGGGATGGCCCTAGCACCAGGACTGCTGCTCCCACTGCCTGCCCTGAGACCCCAGATGGTCTCTGGGGTCTCCTCCAGGCTGGTGTCACTCTGTGAGGCCACTGCAGCTGTCCCTGCTCTTGTCCCTGCTCCTGCCAGACACTCTCATTATGGAAGCAGAGGCGGGTTTTGATCCAGACCCCATGACGACCCCCTGAGCCAGCCCTTTCCCACGTCTACCCCACCCTGAGCAGCTCCCAGAGCTCCTCCCCTATGAAGCACAATGCTGCCTGTTAATTTAATCAATGAGAAGCCAATTAATTGCATGTTAATGAGAATGGAGTCCCAGGCCATGCCCAAGGAGAGATAATGGGGATTGTGTGGTGACCAAGCAAGCCAGCAGCCTGGGCTACCCAGATCTCCCCTCCAGGAGTATCTACCCCTTCCAGGGTATGGAGCTTTCCTGGGGACTTCCCTCCGTGGCAGGACATGATTTTGGGATCCAGTGGCTCCCTTGGCCCCTCCATAGAGATTTCAGTGCCAGGCCCACAGCTCTGCCCGTGCTCCCCTTCCTGCTGCTGCCTGTGAGCTGTTCCAAGCTGTCCTACAGCTCCCAAAGCTCTCCCTTGTCCCCAGGGAGGCAGGATCTACTGCAGGGACACCATCCGAACACAGATCTGATGAAGTGCAAGCAGCGACCAGGCTGAGCCGCAGTGACTAATTAAGTTTCTCACTAATTGCCTTGAAGCCTGGCGCAGCCAGGCAGCTCCCTCAGCTGCAGGCACGTGCCCAGCTCACTGGGCAATGCAGATGGTGGATCCAGGTGCTGGAGCTGTGGACAGAGCAGGAGCCCTGGCTCCCTGAGAAGCCACCCTGGCTTCAGCCACCACTGTCCCCCCTCCCTGGCTGGAATAACCTGCCAGTGGAGGATGTCAATTATGACTGAGCCGCTGCTCGGAGCAGGGAGCGATACCGAGCCTCTGGCAGGCAACAAGGAGCAGTGAAGGAAAGTGAGGACAGGTTCAAATTGACTAAAGCAAAAGCAGAAGCTCTCCTTCTGATGCCCCTTTCCTGGCTCTGCATAGGGGAAAAATCGAATTAAGGTTTTCTGTTGTGTTACTGAGAGGAAACGTGCCCGTCTCCCAAGGTCCGAGGTAGCCTGGTTTTGTCTGGAGACGGGCACATCCCAGTCTGGGGATGGCTCCCCCCGGGCTGGAGTGAGGTGTGATGACAGTGTCAGCACAGGAGCAAAGAAGAGCTTGGGGGAA
This sequence comes from Cnemophilus loriae, assembly GCA_013397755.1. Classification (NCBI taxonomy): domain Eukaryota; kingdom Metazoa; phylum Chordata; class Aves; order Passeriformes; family Corvidae; genus Cnemophilus; species Cnemophilus loriae. The sequence continues at coordinate 1,106,349 of VZTF01000260.1, read as the reverse complement.
GAGCACAAGCAGGGATGGCACCACAGGGACCTGCCACCCCGAGGGGGTGGTCATGGGCTCAGATGCATCTTTGGAAGCAGAGACTCCCCCCCATGGTGGGTCCCAGCCTGAAAGGACAAGAGGAGTATGAGTTGCCTGTGCAGCAACTGGGCTCATCATAAAGCAGGACCCGTGATTGTCTCTCGATGCTGCCCCCGTCCCTGTCACACACCTCCTGAGGCCACAGCTGGGGAACCGAGACTCCATTCCTCCCTCCTGGGTGATCAGCACCTTCGGGATGGAGCACAGTGGGACCCTGAATCACCCCTGGATGCCCCCAGGCTGGGGGGACAGCTCGTTGGCTGCCATCTCCCCCCGACCCTGGCAGTGGCATCGTGTCTCTGCCATCACAGCACTCCATGCCCGGCAAACACAACCCAAGCACCGAGGCACAGCTCCCTCACTGCACCCCCTCCATGGCTGCACCTCCACTCTCCACGGTGCCCACAGCATTCCCACAACTTTCCATTAGACCCTCTAACCTGACCAGTGTCAGGGCACCCCCCCTCCTGCTCACACCTCCCACACCCCCAGCCCTGTGCCACGCTCCCTGCTCTGCCTGTGCCTCGCATCAAGCAGACAAACCCTGCCGAGCCGATGCCCTCCAGAGCTGCTCCCTGCCGAACACGTTCCCCCTCGACTTGCGGCTGCAGGAAAAGCGCTGCCAACTCCCCCCCACAGGCAGCATCCGCTGCCGGACCCTCCGCCCGACCGGGTCAAACATCTTTGGAAACATCACCCTGGAGCTGGGAGGCTGCCAGACAGGTGGGCAGCTCCCCGCCCCGGCACGGAGCCGCTGGGGAAGGGTCCCCGCCCACGGGACCCCGCTGCTATTGCACTTCTCTTTCGCTCAAGCGTCACCAGGTTGGCGCAGGGGAGGGGAATCACGGGCCGGGGGAGGCAGCGGGGCCTCACCGAGGGGTATGTACATGGGCAGGGGGTGGAGAACATTCCAGCTTCCTTGATCCTGTTTGTTTTCCAGTGTGAAACAAGGTCCGTGATTTGTTTAAAGTGGTTAATTGATATTTTCTGTCTCTTTTTTTTTTTTCTTTTTTTCCTTTCTTTTTGTAAAAAGAGGGTGAGAGGAGGGTGGGGCAAGGGGAGGTGGGATGGGGAGGAGAGGACATAAAACTGGGAGAGACCCCCACCCTGTTACCCTGGGCTGTAAACGAATCCTCGGAGAAGAGTCTCTGAGCTGCTCATTTCTCGGGCATCTTGCTGGCTCCTCCCTTCCGCTGGCTCGGGGGCTTGGGGACGAGCTCGTCCCCCTCGGGGCTGCCCCGGGAGCCTTCCCAGTGCTCGAGGGTTTTCTTGTGATTAGTCTTTGCTGCCACGCTCTCTCTGCCCTTCGGGGACATTTCCGGAGGCCTCTCCTTGGGTTTTCTCCCCCTTTTCTTCCCGTTTGTGCTTTTTTTTTTCTCCTCTTTGCTGGAAGAAAGCTGTTCTCTGTTTTTCTTTTTCCGGCTGGCCTCTGAGGAGGTTCGGAACCAGTTCTGTGTCCGTGGGGGTGACACGGGGGTTAGTGACTGTCCTGGGGGCAGGCACTGGCACCAGTACCGGCACCAGCACCGGCACACACATCCCGAGCCTGGCCCACCCCTCACCCCACTGGCATCACGTCCCTGAGGTCAAACTGCTCAGTGCTGAGCAGCTGCAATGAGCCTGGGGGCGTCAGGGACACCGAGGGGGACAGGGAGGAACCCCCCAGGCTGACTGGGAGCTGTTACTGCGCTCTGCTCTTAACAGGTGGATGGATGGATGGATGGAAAGGGACAGCCCAAGGATGCATGTGTTGGAGCAGGGACCAGCCCAGCCCAGCTCCAGCTGCTTCCTTACCTCCGAGTGAGCCTTGATGATGTGGTACTTCACGCCACTCTCAGAGCTGAACTCCTTCTGGCACAGGAGGCAGCGGTACTTGCCCACTGAGTGGTCCCCCTGCAAGACAAAACAGCTCCTGCAGAGCCCAAGGCGCCCCAAGGGGTGGCCCTCCCCTGCCCCTCCTGTGACCTCGAAGTGACACAAAATAAACACTTGTGTCCGAACCACCAGATCTCTGCCAGCCTCAGTGCCGGGCCAGGAGCTCACAGCCACATCCTCTCTCTGAGTTTCAGTCCATGCCACTCGTGCTGCTGCCTGTGTGTCCCCAACATCAGGTGATGGGGCCATCACCCCATGTCCTCGCTGTCAGCAGATCTGTAGTCCCCTGGGACTCAACCACCATCAGATTTATATCCAACACTCACCTAATTTTCCCGTTACATTGTCAAAGAGCCAGAGTGACTGCTGGATTCCTGTCACCAGTGCCCTGGTGGGATGACAGATCTCCCGGCTCTGCCGCAGGTCACGGCACGCGGGAGATAATGTGCTCTCTATTGACGAGGGGGTTATGGATGGGCCCCTCTGGGCCATATATTTCCTCCCTGGGAATTTCTCCATAGATGTAAATCTTGAGTGAGATGGGTTTCTCATTTCGGGAGAGGACAGGCCTGGCTTCAGGAATCCTTGTGCAAAATCATCCTGGTGCATCAGTGCCCACTGAGGATGGGGTGCTGCCTGGGAGCAGCCTCTGCTCTTGCTAAGGCTTCATGTATTGCAACCAGCTCTGCAGGATGTTACAGTGGGAATCACAGACCAGTTCTGGAGGGGCTGTGATTTATTTATGCCAAATTTGTTGGCACATGTATTCAAAGTAAATCCTCTCCCCTAAGGGGAAGAATCCTGCTTTTGGCAGTGTGGGGGCCACAGAGCAACTCACCATTGCTGACTCCCAATACCTGGCCTCAGCTGTGCCAGATCCAGAGGGTGCAGCTCTGTGGTTCATGGAAATGTTCATGCAGATCCTGGCTGCTTCCTGTGCATGGAACCAGCCAGAAACCAGCTCCATTTTCTCTCAGAGAAGGAGCTGTCCCAGTCTTCTGTGTTTGCTCTTTTATCCTGCATAAATCCAGCTTCTCCTGCCGGATCTCTGCAGCCCATTTTCTAAATGATCTCATTAAGGGCTGCTGTTCCAGCTAGTGCTGGAGGAGTGCGGGAGTTGGTGTTTTTAATAACCACGGGGTACGTACTGGAGCTGCCTCCTGGAAGCTCCATTCAATGGAAGCTGCAGCTGGAAATGTTTCAGGGTATAAAGCTTTAGCAGCTCTTACTTGGTTCCAATTTGAGGGACCTACACTGAGCTCCTGATCCCTCCCCTGGGGCAGCTGCAGGGCACTGGAGCTCAGGGCTGCTCCATCCATCCAGTGGGAGGGCACTGGTCTCTGCAAGGACCAGCTGCCTCTTCCAGACTCAGCTTATCCCAGGAAGCACCACACCAGCATCCCTCTAGCTGGGCTTCCAGAGGGGCTGTAGGGCTGCCCAAATTGATGGAAGAAGACTCCTGATTCCCACCTGCCTCAGGAAACATTCAGTTTCTAGCACCCAGCTCCTTGGCTCTGAGCTGCTGTGGCTGATGTGTGGTAGTGTGAGGTGCTGGCCATGCTGGGTAGCCAAGGGCTTGTGAATGATCCGGGGGCTGCAGGGACCAGCTGGGCAGGGGCTGCTGTGGGCCAGGAGGACATGAGGCAGGAGGGCTTAGACCCACTGCTGTGCCCCCGTGACACTTCGTGTGTCAGAGGTCTGGGCTCTCGGGTGAGAAGTTTGTGTTGTGGGACCTTTTCTCCATAACTGGAATGGCAGCTACATCCCCTCCATCCCATCTGCTCAGCTCGAGCCTCTCTGCCTCCATCTGCCTGCTGACAACTCACTGGGAGCAGCACTGCCAGCCAGCCCTTCAGCAGCCACCATCCTTTAACCTGTGCCATTGTCCCTCGGCTTGTTCCTTCCAAACCAGCTGGGAGGAAGAGAAAACCTAACACCAAAGCCACCTCTGAGAAAAGGGTGTAAAAGGCAGGACCTACCTTGTTGCAGTTGGCCAGGTGAGCTTTCAGCCCCGAGACACTGGAGTAAATGGCTTCACAGCACTGCAGGAAAAAACAAAGCAGAGTTAGACACGATGCCCCTCATCCTCTGCCTTCCTCTGAGCTGTGGCCAGCAGCCTGCTGAGCCAGCACAGCCACTGGTCCAGGCTGAGCAGTGTGAGGTTAATGCTCTGCGAGGCGCCGAGGGCTCTGGTCACACGTTTCCCATTAGTGCTAATGGGAGTCATATGGCCACATCCCTCTGCAGCGGGCTGAAAGACGTCTCCCAAAAACGTCTCCCCTGACCGTCTCCGTGGAAAACCTACATTTGTGAGCTGTCAGGAGGTCCTGCTGGACTACAGGAGTTCTTGGAGCCACAGCAGAGGCTTAATGGAGAGGAGAAATCACCCAGGCAGCAGCATGACCAGTTTCTGAGCAATGTCTTTTCCAAGTGCCTGTGTATGACATTAATTAGCCAGCCCGGCTCCCCTGGCCTTGCGGGAACAGCCTCCTTCAGAACTCCCGTTAGCAAGGCTTTGTTTGGGACGATAAATCCAGGCTCAGCACCAGGGTGGGGTTCACCTCTCTGTCAGCTCGGGCCAAGGCTGTGTTTCACAGTGAGATGAGGCACACGCACCATGCCCTAAGGTCTGTGCTTGTCACAGGGCTTTAAAAAGCTTGGCTTAAATCTATCTTCGCTTGACTCTGGGAAAAGCAGGTTCTCTGCATCAAAAGGCTGTGCAGGATGTGCAGCCTTCACCCTGTCGGGATCTTGGGAGCTTCCCAAAGGCAGCTCCAGAGCCCAAATTGGGCAATGCTGCATTGTCAGCCCAAGGGTGGCCCTGTCCCCAAACCTGGTGGCTTGAGCACACCAGGAAGATCACAAAGGTGGGACATGCTTTAACCAGGCATCACAGCAAGCTCAGGGAAAGGAGGTGAAATGAATGTCTGACCATCACTGTGATCAGGGGCCCAGTGAGAACCATTTTTGCTGGGTTTCTGCCTCCAAAACTCCCCCTTCCTCCTGCAGACTGAGACCAGCCGGCCCACGGAAGAACAGACAATCCTTACGTTGTTGGGACAGTTGATGCGGCCCTTCTCCTTCACTTCATTCTTCCAGTTTTCCAGCAGCCTGGGATTGAGCTTTGGAAGCCCTGGTCGGGTGTAATTGAGCTGTGAACAATAGCAGTCGATTAGCAGAGCTGCACACCCCAGCCCGCTCTGCGGTCCTTCTTCTTCATATGGGTCTTGTCCCGCCCCAGAGTGAATCGGAGGTGAAAACTACTTGGGAGGCTTCCCCCAGAGATACCATTCTCCCCCCGGGCACCGCAGAGCAGGGACGTGGCTCTGCCCACTGCCCTGCCACTGGCGAGGAGTCCCTGGCAAACAGGAGAGGAGAGGTTCCTGCTCCCGGGTCCATGCCTGGCCGCAGGCGTTTTCGGTGCATAGTGTCGGCATTGCCCTTCTGCCGCGTTTTATAACCAGGCGAATAAACAACCCTGCACACTGGGCAGAGGGGCCAGGAGCCTCCATGGCTGCCTTCCATGGATGAATGGGCACAACCCGTTAAACAATGAAAGGCTCTTGTGTCTCTGCCTCTCCTTTTGGCAGGGCTGCTCCTTCCAAGTGCTTTTAATTAGCGCTTTATTAGCGACTTTGAGGGTTAGCATAGCGGGCTGGCCTTCCCAACTCCGGTTCTGCGTGTTCCGCACAAGCCAAGGCAGCTGTGGCAGCTCCAGGCAGCTCTGGGCCTTCCAGCCACTGTGCCTGGCCCTACCTGCAGGGTTGGTCCCCGCCTGACACTGAGCCACTGTGCCAAAGTCTGCAGGGGACACTGGCCTGCACAACCATGCCGGCACAACTCCCAGCCCAGCCTGGTGAGCTCTGCTAGAACCAGTGGATGTTGTTTGGGTCCTGAGCCCCAGACTCGCCCTCAATGGGAGCAGTGCTGGGTGAGCCCACAGATGGCATGGTGCAGCTGTGGGTACCTGAGCATGTGCCACTCTCCATGGGCACCTCCGAGCACGGGACACAACTGCATCCCTCCATCCATGCTGGATGGAGAGGATGCACAGGCAAAAGGTGCTTGCAGAGGTGCAAATCCAGGCCAAACATTCCCCGAGGACCTGGAGCTGGTGGTTTGGAGGCAGCAGGAAGCTGGCTGGATTTCTTTTCCAGCTGTGACTTTTCCTGAACATGCCGACAAAGCTGCAAATCTGCCTTTGTCCAGCTCCCCCTCAGCTGTTCCCAAAACTTCCTGCAAAGGGAAGCTTGGGATGTTGAAGGATCAGATGCCAGCTGCTCCTTTCCACTCAAATGGAAGTGATCCGTGTGCCCCTGCAGCCTTCCCCTTGGCACGTGGCAGGGCACAGCCAGGTCAGGGAGCACTGGGCTCCATGTGAGGGGCAGAGGCACAGGGCCTTGCGAAACAGCGCCGTGAACACTGGTACGGCGGATGTGGATGTGGAGAACTCCCCCGAGCCCCAGCATGCTGCAATTCTGTCATGCTTCGCGGCTGGGGGAGATGCCAGCAGAGCTCTTTGAAGCTCTGGGATGGTGCATCTACCAAGAGCTTGGTCCCCAGCCCGGGGAAGGCAATGCCACCTCCAGGGGAGAACACAGGAGTCTCTTTTTGCCATTGATACTGAGAGCCAGGATGCCAAACAGCCTCCATAATTAAAACCCCATCAATCCCATGAATGAGCGAACATTAACGGTAACCGCACACAGCCCCAGCAACAACCTCTCCCTCCGCGCATCCCCGGGGAGGAGGCGAGGGGGATGTTCAGAGATGTGGACTCTGCTGCTCTGCTTTCCCACTCCAGAGAAAAATCTCTCCCTGCTCTCCTCCAACAGTCCTGCACAATAACATGCAAATCCCATGTCTTCCCAGGGTGCTGTGGTTCTGGGAATGTCAAAGTCATCTTTATGTATCTATTAAGAGGGAGCCCCAGGCATGGAATATTTTATATTTTTTTTTCTTTTCCATTTATTTTCCTCAAACAGACCGTAAGTGAAAATTTTCATGCCCAGATCATTAAACGACTACAACTGGTTTTGGCTGCAGCCCATCTCTTCTGAACAGTCGAAGGATGCTGGGCTGGGAAGGTTTGTTTCCTTTGACTGACGGTTTTATTTCATTAACTTTCATATTTCAATCCTCTCTGCTCCCTAGACAGCTCTCCCCTTCCCCAAAATACATCACAGTAAATGAGAACCATGCAGGATGTCTCAGCCAACAAGCACCCCTGAAGCCTCACCCAGGTCCCCAGCGCAAGGCACAGTTCTCCCATCATCCTATGGAAGTTGTGGATGGTGCCGTGAAGGCAAAGTGCACCCAGGGTTGCTGGCCAGCAGCCAGGTCCCACAGGAGGGTCACGCCATGCCAGCTCTGCTGAACAAGGGCAGGAAGGATGGACTTGGCCCCGCAGCTGGAACTGGGATCTGGTTTGGCCCACAGTACCATGAGTCCGCAGGGCTCAGCCTGGCTCCTGCCTGGATCGCAGGGCCATTGTTTTGGAGGACAAACCCAAGCCAGCCTCTTCTGCTCTGGAATTTATCTTGGTTCCAGTATAAAACCTCAAGCCTGGAGATGACTTTTCCCCTTTAGCTTTATGACTGGCCTACGGCTGCCCTTTGCTCCAGATCCCTGGCACCCTACGGCACCAGACTCCACGGGGATGTGCAGACTCCATGGCTGCCCCTACTGACACTGAGACCCCAAGCCATGGGGAGGCAAATGGAATGTCCGTGTATCCCACAGTGGAGCTCTACATCCCTCCCTGCATGACACGGCTCCTGCCTGGGCTGCAGGAACCCATCAAAACCTCCAGCAAGGAACCCCACCTCAAGCTCTACCAAGAAACAATCACACTCTGGAACAGTGAGATTTCCACAGCATTTTCTCCCCTTCTGCCTCTTAAATGCCTCTTCCCTCTGCTCAAGGAGGTTGTTTCTCATCCCACACTATATCCCAGAGCCCACTGCCATGAGCTGGGAACCTGCAGCCTCAAGGCCGCTCATGGGCAGGCGACGACCCCAGCAAAGGCCAGAGGAGGGTCGGCATCATCATCGTGGAGCTTCTGGAAAGGCGATTCTTCCCAGAAAAGCAGCAGGGGTGTGCCCTTCCCCATCTGACATCCCCAGCAAGCGGCTGTTGTGAAACACCCCATCTGTTTCAGCTTATCTGGAGGCAAATAAAGATCGGAGTGAGAAAATAAGACTCCAGTGTATATTTAGAAATGCTGGATTTGGTTAGCGCAGACCGAAGGCAGCTCAGGGCCTGGGATCGAGCAGCAATTGTTTATTCTGATGCCATTGCTTTGGTGTGAAGGAATCCATCCTCCCGGGGAAAGGCAAACGCATCCCACCACAGGCCACCAACGGGATCCAAACCCAGCATCCCTCTCCCCAGCTGGGACCAGCTGCCACGTGACCACAGAGCAGGGGCTGCAGTGGGGCTGTTCTGGCCCTGAGGCTGGGAACCCCTGTATCCCATCGGCTTGATGAGGAGCTGTGCCTTCCCCTGGGAAAAGGTTTTGCTGCCTGGAAAAGGGATGGAGAGGGGTGGCCTTCTTTGTCAGCTTCCTTGAAATCCACACTGACTGCTAGGACCATGGTGGGGAACTGGAGAGTTCAGGGATGGAGTTTGTCCTGCGCTGCAGCAAGTTTGGGTGTATCCATCCACCACTGGTTACAGACCAGAGCTGGGAAGCATCTGTCCCTCTGGAATCCTGGAAATCCCTAGGGCTTGCTGAAAAGGTGAAGGAGCAGCTGCAATCTGCTGCTGATCCACTTCTCTCCAAGTCCAGTACGGGGTCTGCAGGCCCAGCAGTGTACTCCCAATGGCTGGGTATGACTCAGGGGAAAGAAGAGGTGGTGGTGTGGTGGGAATTCCATCAGTTTCCACCAGTCCCAGTGCCCTGGTCATGGTGAACTGGTGTTTATCTTCCTGCTGCTCCAGTGGCTCTGGGCTGTCAGCTCCCTCAGGGATGGGCACCACACACGCTCAGCGAGGTGGTGGCATGGGGACATCGGGACGCTGCCAGCTGCTCTGAGCCTCCCATGTGGCACAAGGCTGTCCCACAGGCGGTTCTGAGGGAGGTTCTGCTTTGGGGCTGTAACGAGGTCAAATTGGGCACTTGCCGGGAGGTTTCTTTCTACACCCTGAACTGAACCAACTTGTAAAGGCAGAGCGCTCCTGAGCAATGCAAACTGTGGCTGAGCAGAGCAGCTCACAGCGTGCTGAAGTCAGCAAGCTCCCACCAGCCTCCTCGGGCAGAACCTGCCTCCCACCTCCTCCCAGCATTGCTCGTCAAGAAAAAAATGTCATAGACTGAACAGATTATAAAGTGTTGTCAAGGGAACGTGACAGTCACTGCAAGACGTACCCACAGGCACACGCACAGCTATGGATGGGTTCACCCACTGCACTGACTTCCTCCAAATCCATGTGGGATTTCACGCAGGGCCTGAGGTCTCTTGATTCTCCAATCCAAGAGCCTTGATTTGCCATCTGGGAGCTGATCCAATTACCCCCTTGCCCATCTTTAATGCAAAACTGCTTCTGCCAGCCTCACAGCAATTCTTTGCTTTTTAGCACTGAGATGGGGCTCAGTTAAACTTAAACAATCAGACTCTGAACACAAGAAATGTCTCATTAAAAAACCCACGAGCATTTCATGGAGCAATTATGCCAGTGCTGAGACCTTTACGATGCCTTTGTCAGCCTGAGCATGTGCCCCTTGTCCAGGCCTGGGGTCCTGGCTGCTCACTCAATTCAAAAAGAAAATACCCAAAGTCATGAGTAAAGGGAACTATTCCAAGAGGAAAGAGAAGAATGCAAGAGCTGAGACAGGAGAGGGGGAAAGAGAGCAGCACACCTCTTCTCCCACAGTATCTGAAATGAAACAGCTACTTTGGGCTTGGTTTTTTTAAGTTATTAATGCATTGCAGCTGAAGTCATCTGGAAACCAACAACGGCAACACCAAGCACTGGGGAAATAAAATGTTTGCAAGCAGTTCTGGCCCTAAAATGCCCAGCTCTGCCCCAAGGTCGGTGGCAGCGCTGCAGCTGGATCTCCTTCTGTGCCAGTGCCTCACTGGGATGCCAAGGGGGGTAAAGAAACTGCTGGTTTGTTCCTGTGCTGGTTTTCCAGCTGCCCACCACATGCAGAACAGAGCTGAGCCAGGCTGGGCTTCTCTGGGTCTCTGCAGGACCATGGTGGCACTTCTGCTGAGCATACACAGGTGCCAGGACAGCATGGGACAGGCTGTGGGAGCAGGAAGACATTTTGGTTCAAGCTCTGCTATCCTACCACCCCTTTTCCTGGGGTGAGTCACATCACTTCTCCAAGCTGGCTCTGAGACTTGGGCTGTTCCCATGGCTTGGGGTAGGTCCTCTGGGCTGGGACTATTCACACTCTCCTGATGCCCTCTGATCCTCACTTCCATCTTTGCAACGTGCCCAATATCCTGGCACCCAACGTGCCAGGGTGAATTTCAGAGCACTGGACAAGAGATGCTCAACTGTTTAGAGCAGGGAATAGGCCTGGCACCTAACTGCAGAGTCACCTGCTGAGGAAACAGGCTGCACCTCATGCACAGACTTGCAGGAGAGCTCTGCATCAAGTCCTGGCAAATGAAAATAACTCCTATTCCCTCTCTTTTTTCCCCTTTGCACTGTAAAGGTTTATGATTTACTGCTGCTTCATTCCTTTTGCAGTCCAGAAAGAGTATACCTGGAGGGAATTTCAGCTTTAGTACACTCCCAGGAATAATCACCTCCTCCCACAGCCAGAAGGGAGGTTTGGTTTAACATGTACTCACTCCAATGTCTACAAAAAGCTCAAGCCTGCTGGGGCCCTGTGCAAACCCCACAGCACTGGGCCACGAGTGCACTGCTGCTGGAGCCTGTGGAACTCAGCCCTGCCTCCACTCCCTGCCTTTCTCTGCTCCCAGTAGCACTGCTCCAGGATGCTGCAGCTCCTTTACCTCCAGGAAAGCATCTCCCAGAAGTTAAGGAAGAGACATGGAAGGGAGGGAATTCTGCCTGGGGCCTCTTTGCTCTCTGACAGCACAAGGGAGATGGTTTCAGATCCGATCTGCTCTCTTCACGTGCTCCTCTTGGCTGCCAGCCTCTACTTCCCTGCTCAGCACGGACCAGAACCGACCTCCCTCCCCAAAACCCTCTGGGCCAGACCTTGATCTCTTCCCAGTGCACCACCTCTTCCTCCAAAGGGCACAGCTGCCTGCTGCTGGGAGCTTTCAGACCACAGAGGCTTAGCCTGTGCTGGGTGGGCTCTTCAGCAATAAATCTGCCATCACAGCTAATTAATTTAAGGCATAGCAAGTGAGACATGTGAGCCCTCAACCAGCTGGGGCCAGGCTGGAATCCTGGAATCTCTGTGTACAGCTGGGGCCAGGCTAGAAACCCAGGATTTCCATATACAGCTAGTGCAAAACCAAAAGGAGAACCAAAGGCTGCTCACCCGCTTTGTTTCAGGCACCAGGTCATCCTTCATCCTCCGCTTGGTCCAATCCCTGGCCAGCTCGTCCTCCGCTATCTCCTGGAGGTGGAACACGGCTACTTGAGCCGACGTCCGACGGATGCGGCCGCTCGGGGTCCTCTCAAAATCTTCTACGGGACCAGGCTCTGGCTTCACCTCTGGCTGCTCCGGAGGCTGCAAGAGAGACAGAGTCAGGAAGGGCGTGACAAGAGAACAGGTGAGCTCTCCGGCCCCGGGACAGAGATGCTGGGATTTGGGCTGTGTTTGCACACTTTGTGCCTCTGCACTAGAGCATGGGAGCAATGGGAGCACCCGCCTCCCTCAGCCCAGCAGCCAGCAGCAGCCAGCAGCAGCCATAGACTGTGTCCCTCCGTGCTCCCACTTGTATAAATGTCTCCAGTTATTAGTTAGGGAGTGCTTAGTGTCGGATGCACTGTCAGTCGGGATCAACAGAACAGAAAGGGATGCTCCCCAGGGACAGATCCTGCCACCCCAGCACTGGCAAGCAGCTGGCTCTTGTGAGGGAGCTGCCTGAGGTCTGTTTTTTTTTCCTGCAGAGTACAGATGCAGGCTGGGCTGGAGCACAGCCCAGTGGGCACTGGGGAAAGGGAATGCTGCTGACCACTCCCATAAACAGCATTTTTGGAGGGTGGAGGGGGGTGTACCCTGTTCCCCCTGACAATGCATGGTACAACACACGTGCATGGTGATTCGAGGGAGAAAACAACACCGGCTCGACGTCTGCACCTGCCTTGCCCGGCCCGGCCCTGCCCGGCTCTGTCCTGCCCACGGGCTCCGCAGCTCTGCAGTCCCCCCCGGGGGGGGATGGCCCCGCTCCTCGGGCTGCGGAGGTGTCCGGGGGGCTCACCGAGGCCGTGTGTTCTGACCGCACATGATAGTCGTGGCCAGCCTTGGATTTGTACTTCTTGCCACAGTGTGGGCAGCTGAACACGGGCTTGTCGGCCTCGGCGAGCTGCTTCCCACACCGCTTCTGGTGGTACTGGTAGCCCATCAGGCTGGAGAAGTTGGCCACGCAACCCTATGGAGATGGGGAGAAGGGGAGGGTTAAGGAGGGCTGGGGCTTCACATGCCCATGTTGAAAAGGTTGGGGTTTCTCCAGGGAGGAACTTTCCCGACGACCCCACTCTGAAGAGCAGCTTTACCAACCCATTCGAGCGCTGGGGAATTCGACAGTCCCCAAAGAGCCAGGCACAGGCACGACAGTGCCCTGGAGGGATGAGAGGAGCAGTCCCGGCCCCTGGCACTCCCTGCCCCAACACACAGACACAGCTCTCTGGACAGACACACAGCAGGCAGTGGGAGGGGAAGGCACTGGGGAGGCGCTGCCTGCATGGAGAGCAAAGCACCCACGGGACAAACCTCTGCCACACACCTCCCTTACCTGTTCGTGACTTGTCTGCAACCGGCTTGGCTCTGGTTTTGGTGTGGTTTGGTTTGGTTTTATGCTGTGCCCAGGACAGGCTGTGCACCTTCCTGAGCTCAGGAGGCAGAACCTGCCCTCCAGCACTCCTCAGTCTGCCCTGTGCCCACCCTCCTGCCGGGCTGTCCTGTTGCTGGAGCGTACAGAGCCAGTGCGACAGGGATTGGGATGGCTGAGCTAAGGTGGAAATGTCGAGCACATGCCAAGGGATGCCTGGAGAGTATATGTCCCCTTCTGCAGGGGACTCACTCCTTCCACCTTTTCACAGAACGAGAAACAAGAATTGTTCTCGTACCTCATTGGGGCATTTCAGTTTTCCCATCTGCTTTAGCACTTTCCTCAGCCTTTCCCGCTCTTCCTGTTCACCAAGTCCAGCGGTTTCCACAGGAACAGGCTGGAAACAAGGAAGTAACAGAAGCGACAGAGTCAACCATTTACTCGTGTCCTCTGTGCCAGGAGTGGATGGTCAACCCCTGCCTTGCCCTTGCAGGGAGCTGCCCTCAGCTGGAGGGAACCTCTCATTAGAAGAGCTGGATCTCCCACTGCTTTGTTGTTAAGTGCTGGATCTGCTCATGCCTTTCCTCCCAAAGGGCCAGCTGAGAAACCCAGGAGCAGTTCCTGCACAGAGGATTCACCAGCAAGACTGAAGAGCAGGAGATTAAGGCACAGGTAAAAGACAAGTCACAACTGGTAAGCACAGGACATGCAGAAATGTAGTTCTACCTTGCCCTGTTATCTCAGAGATGTACAAAACCAGACTTTTCGAACAGCATCTAAACTAGTGCCTGCAAAATTTTATTCATGATAAATTTTGTGGCTGCTTCTCCTGTGCACAGTAGAGAGCTAAAGACCAGATTTTGAGACTCGTGCAAGGCAGAACCCATCAGTCCCAGATTTGCAGGCACAGTTTTGGAGGCAGAGCTTTGCCACTCGAAATCCACCTCACCGTACTCACCGCATCTTCCCCCATGCTGAGATCTGAAATCCTGTTTTATTTTCTCAGTCCTCTGCTGTACTTATCAGGATCAACATGAGCCTAACTCACTACCTGGGAAGGAAATGCCTTCCTTGGCAGGAAGAGGGAAGGCCACCATCTGGGTTGAGCAGTGTGTGAAATGCTGCAAAGGTGGATCCCTCCTTCACAAAGATCATGGAAAGAGGACTTTAGATGAATGGCTTCATCACCTGCATGGAGAAAGGAGGCACAAGACGAGCACAGTCCAGCTCCCTTACCTTGCTGACGTGTTCAGCCATGGTGTGGTAATTCAGCCCAGCTTTGGACTTGAACTGTTTTTTGCAGTGCTGACACTTCAAGGCATCCTGCAGCTGAAGGAATCAAAGGCAAGTCACCAGAGAGGCCACATCCTTCCAAGGGCTGCTGCTGCTGCTGGTCAATAACCCCATGGGTGGCTGTTGCTGCAGCAGTACCCAGTGGTGGGACCCAGCAGGCAACACAGCATCCCTGTTTCCTATCCCAGTTCCTGCCTGCAGCTCAGAGCTTTCTCTTTGTTGTTCTGGATACTGTTATCAAACCCACATGCCCCAATTTTTGGAAAACGTTCCATTTTGGACTTAGATTTAAAGCCTCACTGGCTGAAAACATCTGGATTTGGTGTCTCACTCTTCCTGTTAAAGGGTTAGAGAGAGAAGAAGCTTTGATCTACCAATGCCAGTGGACTGTGCTCTGCAGTCCTGTTAAGTAAGACAGATGCTGGCGTACAGTGCAATTTCTGGGTGCCTGGGCTGTGCGAAATTAAGGACACAATCACAGGAGGATACTTCCTGCCTCTCATTGCCCTGCTGTTTGACCCAACTCGGCCTCCCGAGTATGTGGGGAGATGCATTAACTGCACACCCTGAGGTAAAAGGGGTACTTGCACAGTGGGTGAACAGATCTTGACTTTTGCCGGGGCAGGGACCAGAATTTTCTGACTCAGGAGGTTCATGCTCTGGGCACCAAGAGAGAGAGTATCTCAACAGGGAGCCAGTGCCTGGCCAGCCGTGGTCATTCCTGCTTCTCCTGCCAGATGACTGAAGGAGGAGTGGTGAAAGTGAAGCAAGACTGGACTAAAAGCTGTAGAGACAATGAAGACGGATCTGCAAATCCTTCCTCATTATGGAATTCTGGGAAAATGAAGAATAGACTCACTGCAGCCAGTTGGGAGTGACTCATGGTACCTGTGCTCCCGTGAATTAATCCTGTCCCAGACCCAAGTGCTTGGTCCTAACAGGGTGGATACAAACAGCTCCTCGACTCATCAGATGCCACTAGCAGCTAATTTGGGATTTACTCCTCTGGTCAACACTTAAAAACATACCATGTCCACATTCCAAAAAGCCCTCCCACCTGGGATACCAGGAGGATATAACTGCCCTTGCCTCTTTCAGGCCCAAGCATGTTGCAACCCTCTCCATTCCTTATTTCCTTTCAAAAACCAAAGGAAACAGGTGCAGACTGCTTAGTGACACAGAACAGAGAAACCAATTTCCATCTTTTAATAAGAGTTTTGGGAGCCTGCACATCCTTTCCCCATTGTCCAGCTAAGGAATATATCAGTCATTAAAGAAGAGGGGGTGCCTGAACCCCAGGGTGGCTTCTGGTAGGGATCCCACGTGCCTGTAGCAGCAGGGTCTCACCAAGGCTGTGCGACAGGTTCATCTCAGAGATGGAATGCTGAGAGCTGGACCTGTGGTCACACACCTGGAGCTTAGGGACTGTCCTGCCTGGAATTCCGTGAAGCATCTCAGCTCCCAGAGCAGCACAGCCAGCTCTGTCAAGGACTGTCCCTCTCAGGAAGGGTGACAGAACACCCACTCCAAGGGCTAGAGCCTCAAATCTTCGGCTGAACACCCACTGGCATATTTCCAGCAGGGAAGACACCGCTGACTGCTCCAGCAGGGCTTTGTTCAGCAGGTCATCTGGCTGTGTGGCCTGCACACAGCCAGCCTGGCTTGGGAGATGCTCCAAAGTGGAGAAAATATGACCAGCGATGGCCAGGATCCCCACTCCACTGAGGCCAGGAGGATACAGGAGGCGGCAGGATTCTGCCCAGCATTGCTGTAGTACGGGGTTTGGGAGGGAGCAGCCTCCCACTGCTGTATAAACAGCAAGGCAATGGCTGGGGAAGCATTTACAGAAAATGAATGTGGAATCAAAGCCCAGCCACATATTTTCAAAGCAGGAGGCATCGATCCCACGTCGGCTTTCTGTGGCGACGGCTCCGCCAGGTGACGGATGAAGACGTAATCCTGCGCTCTGATGGATGGTGGTGTGGCAGAGAGACAATTTTTCACTGCACCATTACTGAACTCCCGCGTCCTGACAGCCTGCCTGAGCACATCCAGGCTCGGAGTCTCCCTGGGACATGCTCTCATGCAACCACAGTTTATCTGGCCTGATACAAGGCACAGCACACAGTGAAACCCCACAGCCAGGGCTCCAAATGAGGCCAGATTAGAGACAACCCCAAGAGTCTCTCCAACCTTAAAACTATTTGTGTAGCTACTAGAAATACCTGACTCTGCTGAGACACTGGGGCAAGGGGCCCAGATCACAAAGGGATCAGAATTGCTGAGAATTAGTGTCCAAATCCCTCTGGGTCAATGCAAGCCAGCCAGCAAGCTGAAAATGACCAACAAGTATTCTATCAAACACAGTACAGAAATGGTTTTAGGAACACCACTGCACATTTACGAGTGGCACATGTACACATCCGTTCCCTTCCAAAATCCATGTGTTTGACTGAATAAAGCAAGGCCTTACCTTCTGGCAGACATCCATGTGCTTTTTGAGCCCCACAATAGTTTTCCTGGTTATAACACTGCAGGTTGGACAGGAGACTTCCCCCTTCTCGCTGATCTCCCGCTGCCACTGGTCCTCGGGGTTTGCTGGTGAGGGAGAGGAGAGAGGTGTTACATCCAACCTGCCTGCGCTGCTTGGTTTGGTAAGTTGAAAAGCAGTGAAGTGGCAAAGTTCTTGATGTTAAAAAAAGAGAGATACATTCTCCCAGGCAAAGCCAAAACTGGACGTGAACCATGCAGCTCTCCCTGCCCCACTCCCCTGCAGCTGCCCAAGCAAACTGGGTCACTGGGTCATTTTATGTGGAGTTACCAGACCTGCTGACCTGGGGAAAGGAGGTTCACCTTTCCAACCCCGCTGGTATCCTGCACACTGGGAGTTAAAACATCGTGATGCCCCCAGCCACCTGATCCTGCCCTGCTTGGAATAACTTCCCCCTGCCAAATGAAACAATTAGTGGGAGTGAAACAAAGGTGAGCGTCTCAGCTCCATCCGGACGTGTGCCTGGAAAGCTTCTCTGGCAATCCTCTTCCCGGCAGACACGGAGGAAACTGGGGGACTGCTGGCTTCCAGGCATCTGTTTATTTGAATGGCTGTGACTGGCCTTTAAAAAACCCAAAATAAGAGATAATGTGGGGCCAAAAGCAGCTCCCAGGCCCAGAGTTCACGCCGCGTTCTCAGCAGAGGAGCGCTGGCCTTCCAGCAAGGGAAGCCTGGGCTGAATAAAATCTGCCAAGTCTGTTTATTTGGATGCTCTTGCATGGCTGTGAGATCAGAGAGTCGTTTATTTGAATTTGAAAGCGGTGCAAGGCACTGCAGCTGTGTTTATCTTGCACATCCTGCGTTCCTCCTGCTGTCAGAGCTCTCAGGGAAACCAAGCAACCTGTGCTGGGTGTAGGCTGCACCTCGAGGCTCAGGGAAGGCGTAATTATACCCAGAGTTATGCACTGGTGTCATTCATGAGAATGATGTTAGAAAAATGCCATCATCACATGGGTCACA
This sequence comes from Cnemophilus loriae, assembly GCA_013397755.1. Lineage (NCBI taxonomy): Eukaryota > Metazoa > Chordata > Aves > Passeriformes > Corvidae > Cnemophilus > Cnemophilus loriae. The sequence goes on along the minus strand of VZTF01000260.1, from coordinate 1,088,664 downwards.
TGCTGACTCACAGTGAAGCCAGGTGGAATTTGGCTCTCAACTCCCAGCACTTTCATCATGTTGACCTGGCAGTGCACTGAAGGTAAGGCATCCCTCAGGATGTCAATTGTGGCTGCACCAACATTTTAGCAGCAGTGGCTGTTCCCACATCTGTATTATATCTCAAAAGGGCAGGAGTTGTGTGATCCTACTTCTGACTTTGTGCTGTTTCTCCTGACAAACCTGCCAGAAAACTCTCCCAGTGAACAACCCGCTGGGCCAAGGGCGGTGTGGGGACCACGAGCTGCAGGTGAAGGTGGGGATGGTGGCATGAAGGTAGGGACCATGCAGGCTTGGGGTAGTGCACAGAAAAGCAGCTGCACTGCACACAGAGCTGCTGCCTGTGCTTTGCCCCCATCAGCCTCACCTGCTGGTAGAGGCACAGATGTTTCCTTCTTCACACCAACTCCTGGAGGTTTCTTTTTCAGCTCCTCCATGTTGGCATTTCCCTCCAGCTTCTTGGCTCGATGGGCTTTTGCTTTGTCCTCTGCTTTGACAAGACCTGTAAAGAAAGAGGATTTTTATTCAGTACTTGCTTTAATACCTTCAGAACAACTCGCATTTAGCAGGTAAAAAATCTCTCCCCCTAAGCCAGGGACACTGAGCTGGCTGCATGTCTGCCAAGGCTGTACATGTAGGCTCAGGTCCATAATTATGACAAGCAATATTCTAACAGCTTGTGGTGTTTTATAAACAGCATCATTTCCCCCAACACAAGTTTATGAACTACAGAAACTCTATGGCAAAGTGAGGTAGGATGCCTCTAGCCAGGCACACAGGCTGGGGAGGAGGGAACAGGGTGTTTTGCAAGAAACTGAAAGGGGGAATTGGAACAGCAAATTCAGTGCGTAAAGGGGATGTTCCTGCTGATGTCCCTGCACTGGAAAGGCTGTTTAACTCCCCTGGATCCAAGCCCCCAAATCCATGTGAGGTTCAGCCCTGTGCCTGCGCTTCCACAGAAGGTGCTGGAGGCAATGAGCTGAGTACCAGGGTCAGATCCACACCTGCCCCACGAGGGTCCACATCCCCCTGAACCTGGGGGTTGTGACTCTTGCAAACCCAGGGTCTGAATGGAGACAGCACCCCATGATGTGCTGGGGCACCCTTGTCTTTGGGAAGTGACTGCCATAGGGAACTTGGGGAGTGTAGGCAAACGCCTGCCCCATGTTCACTTCCATCTGAAGCAGCAGGTCACGGGGACACCTTGTTCTCCAGGAACCCACAGCAGACACTTCAGTCTCCGGCAGTGCCTCTGTGGGGAAGATAAGGGAAACAAGCCCAGACTTTCCAGGAGCCAGAGGAAAGGAAATCACAGAGACCACATCCAGCCTGCTCGTCAGTGTTCAATTCCTTCAAAGCCATTAGTGCCTCTCCCCCGAGTGCTTCATACTGGAAGGTGCTGCCTCCTGCAGTGCCTGGAAATCCGCTTTCTGTTTCTCTGGCTGAACGTATCTCATAGTCAGCCTGAATCCAGTTGCTCTCATTCCAGGGATGCTCCAGGATTTCCCCCTCCTTCCCAGCCCAGTTGGGTGTATTTATGGAGCATGACCAAAGTCCCACTTGCTCTTGCTTTGTCAGTCTGCAGCAGCCAATTCCTGGGCCTCCTCTCAGAAAACATCCCGGCAACACGTCTCCTCTCCTTTGGATTCATTCTCCTGAATGTGGGCGACCAGCCCTGGAGATGGAGTCTGAGGGATGGGTGCGTCACCAGCCTTTCTACGCAGCAGAATTCCTTCCCGACGCCACTGGAAACGCTGCGACATCCCAGGATGGTGGGATGGCGATGAGATGATGTTTCTCATATCTCGCTGGTGCCAGCAGCTCCTTACTCTTGCGTTACAGATGAACATACCCGGATCCTTTCCTCTCTTCCCTCATTTCCCAGCACCAGGCTCCGGAACAGAGCAGACAGGGTTGTTATCAGTCCCAGCTCTGCTGCTACTTTTCACTCCCTTTATGACTCTCTCATGGTAAAAGGCGCCAGCTCCTCCAGTGTGAGATCCTTGGGCTTTGTCTGACTCCACCATAGGGAGGGATCTTCGGGAAAGGGCTTCCCTGCAATGCCCCAGGGAGAAGGTACAACCCTACAGCTGACCAGAGTTGTCCTGTATTACCTTTCAGTCCGAATGTCCCCGAGATGGACGGCTGCTCCCCCGTAAACTTCTTAGGAGTTTTCTGTTTCCTTCCTGACTCAAAAGAGAGAAACAGAGAGAGAGATTTGGTCAAATAACTGTACTGCCAGGGGGATTCATCAGTCCTGGGGCATAGGGTGGGCACACACTCCATATCGGGAGTGGGTCAGGGGTTATCAAATGAAGCACCCACCCACTAAACACCAACAGACTGCTGCTTCCCACTCCACAAAACCAGGAGAAATCTGTTATTCAGGTTTAATTCAATGAGTGAAAGTGGTGGCTCTGTCTAGTGCCAAAAGCCAAGCAGTTTCCAGATGTGGCTGTGGTGGTTTGCTTTGGTGCTGCAAGCAGAGGAACCCCAAACCATGACAGGTACAACCACTGCCCTACACCAGCTCTGCAGTGGCCATGGACAGATAGAGACTCCTCACTCTGTCCCAATCCTTCAGGAAAATGGGTTTACCAGAACCATCCTGATTTAACCCGACACACTCATTGAGGACAGACGGGCTGACATGGCAGCTTGCTGTGCTGCCAGGAATTCAATCCATTTCCAATCCTATCATAGGATTGTTAAGGTTGGAAAAGACCTCTAAGATCATCAAATCCAACCGTCATACAGGTCCTTTAGAAATATTTCTACCACAGCTACAAATGAGCCTCCCAGTGAAGCTGCAAGAAACTGGAGAGTGCGGGCAAGTTACTAGGGTCAGGAAACAAGGCTTGGCTATCCCTTGGATTCAGAGAGACACTCGCAGCAGTGTTGGCTGCAGCAGATCCCCTTCCCGTGGGACACCTCTCTCTGGGCTCCTGAACCACTGCAGCCCCGGGCTCTAATCTTACTGTGCTTCATCCTCTCGGGGTCTTCCTCCTGCAGCGAGGCCTGGCTGCCCCGCTGCTGCCCAGCGTCCTTGCCACTCGAGGACTTGGCCGTGGGGGTGGCAGCTGCCATTGCCTCAGCCGCTGCAATCTGGAACTCCTTGCTCTCCCGGCTCTCCGCCAGGCACTCGCCATTCTCCGCGTGCTCCTGGGCCACAGCTTTTTCCGTCTTTGCCTGTTTGGGATGGATGGTGGGGCAAGCTGAACTCTCAGCAGCTCTAGGGCAAAGCACAGAGGGCTTGTTTAAAGAGGGGTTGTTAGACAAATGTCCTGACACCTCTCCCCCCTCACCAGCCCAGGTCGTAGGAATGGAGGCGGGCACGTTTCCCTTCTCCCAGCCATCCCCACGCCACTGCCATGCAGCCCAGCCACAGCTTGGTACCTTTTCTTTCCACTGCTCTTCCCAAGGGCCTTGGGCACTTTGTTTTCTGCTTTGCTGGTTGGCACTGGACGGTCCAAGTGATTCCAGAGCCGATGCTTTTCCAGCTGGGTTTTGGAGGTGAAGGCAGCTTCGCAGTATGAGCATGAGTACGTCAGCTTCTCTGAGATCGCACCCTGCGTGGAGCCGGGAGAGGCAGGTGAGCACAGATGTTTGACCACAAAAGAGAGGCTTCTTCTGACACAGGCATGAACATAAATCGTGTGTAATACCCTTCTGCCCTTCCAAACTGTTAACAAAAGTCCATGATCCCCCGGGCCAGACCTCACACTGCGCTGCAGAGACCTCAGTCCCTCTCACACACACACCTCACAAACTGCTCCTGGCCCATCTCTGCCCTCCCCATTTCCCCATTTTAACCTCATATTTCTCTTGCTGTTTAAGGCCTGTGAGCAGTTTTACCCTGCAGATAGTAATGGAAGAGACAGCCACTGGAAAGGACAGACAGTTCTCCAGTCTCCTTACCCCTTGGCAGCGCTGATAGTGGTACTTCAAGCCATAAATGCTGGGGAACTCCAGCCAGCAGCCTGAATTGGGACATTTCACCCTAGAGTGGGCTTTGAATTCGTCCTTCCACTGGTTCATCAGGGGGAGCTAGGAACAGGAGAAACAAGAGATTAGCTGAGTGAAGAGCATCCTGTGCCTGGGTGTGTGCTGCTTCATCCCAAGGGAGCTGGGAGGGCACATGGGACCTCTGATCATTCCTGCCCATCCCTTCCACGACACAGCCATGAAGTGGACCCCAGGGGTGTGTTTCAGTGTAGCAGTGCTCATTCCAGGGAGAGGTGCTGGGACAGATGCTGCAGGCTCCATAGGCTAATGATTCCTGCTGAGGCTTTACCTTGCCGTGCCTCCCAGAGCACACACATGCTCCCTGCCTGGCTGGGGAATAAATCAGGCCTGAAGTCACCTGGCTGATTTAATCACCCCACATTTCATCTAGTCCGTAAATCACCCCATGCCCCTGCTCTCATGACAAACTGCTCCATGTGTTGTCCATGCTACCAGGCAGGAATTAAACTGCACAGCTCTGCAGGGAATAAATCACCCCCTTGCCATTGCTGCTTGCTCATTAGCCAAACCTGACACGGCTGTGACAAGATCCAGTCATCTGGACATGGCCCTGGGAAAGCAAGGCTGGAGAGGGGTAGTTCCCTCACCAGGGTTTTGGAAGATGCTGGATGCCTGCATGCAGGGGTTGAACGAACAAGATCTTGCTCAGCCCAAGACAACGCTGCTCTGAAGATTAAACCACGGGGAAGGCAGGTTTAACCCTGAAATGGGGCTGGCTGGAGTGCACAGTGCAAGGCACGTCAGATGGAGTGAAGCAGGGAGGGCCCAGGGACTGGAGTGTGTGGGGTCTTACAGGGATGTCTTTCAGCGCCTGGTTCTCAGCCTTGGGTCTTCCCTTCTTCCTGCCTTCAGTTTTGTCACTGGTTGCATTTCCTGCAAACAGACACAGCACACATCACCAGCTATGCTGGAGGAGCCGCTGTCCCAGCAATCCTGCTGCCCAGCCTCAGCTGCCTGCTGCCTGCCGCCTGCCTGGCCCCCTCAGCTCTAGGCTGGCCATTCTCTGTCCTAGCAAGGATGGAGATTCCTCTCTGGAAGGCAATGCCAGCTCCCCTGCAAATGAGGTGCTGATAAGATGTGGTGCAGGGAAAAACGGTCTCCTGAACACAGGCGTGCTCATATTGCGGACAGCTGGAGTTCATTCCCTTCAGCAGCAAGTTATCCTCCTCTGTTAGCAATTATGGCTTCAATCCCCTCAAGGTAACAGTGGCATCTGGGAAACATTTAGGGCACACGCATTTCCCCACAAGGCCACTGATTTTGGAAGCCCCGTTCTGAGCTCCATCGCTGGGGTCCAACCCTCTCCTGGGGTGCAGGCACCCCTCAGCATCCAGAGCTGCCCTCGGCAAGGTAAAGGCAGTGGGAGCCTCTCTCATGGAGGGGATCTACCCAGCATAAATAGACAGGAGGAAAAATCTCCTTGGGCCTGGAGATTCCTGGATAGAGAAATCAGCCATCCATCAGCATGACAGCCCTCAGTGTGAGGGTCCCCCGGGGCTCGTACGCTTGCAAGCCTCCATCCCGGGGGCCGCGACACGGGAGGCAGCAGATGGTCTGAACTCATTTAAGCCTTTCCATCCTTTGATGTAACACTTAGCTACCAACACGATAAATAGGCGGCGAGACACCCATCTCGTTAAGCCAGACACACGCCTCTCTGAAGGGAGAGACCATCTCACCGTCTCCCCTCCCGCTCCCAGGGACCAGCTCTCTGCAGCTCCCAGGGTTGGGGCTTTTTGGCCAGCACAGCTCTCACTGGTGAGTTGAAGTGAGGAGCAGAGACACATCGAGACCCAGGCCACCTGTTTTGGCAGCCACCCCCCAACTCCTGCCACTGGGCTCATCCCCTCTGCCCCATCCACCTCCACTGAAAGGACAAATCAGTTCCTTACCCAGCTTGGGCAGCTCTGCCGGCGGGTTTATTCTTGTCTCTGTCCTGCTTTCTTTGCTGGCAGTGGGTTTGTTAGAGCCTGCAGTTTTCCTTCCACCTTTACAGGTATAGGAATCCGCCATCTCTGAAAGAAGCAGGGGAGGCGTTAAAATTCACTCCCCAGAGCTGGGAACAACACATGGTGAAAGTGAGGAGAGCTGCTGGGGAGGGAGGGAAACGAGAAAACCATCACACAGCTTCAAGATTCCCACAAAGAGAAGAAACGGGACGTGCTTCCGAGTATTTGTTCTACAGTTGAGGAACGCCACAGACATGGCTGGAAAACTGCTTTCATTACAGCCTGGCTTCTCCTTCACATACAATGGCAAAGACTTTATTAAAAATTATGGGCTGACTTTGCCCAGAGAAGTAGTGAATAAATGGCTTTTCCTCTTCGTTTATTTCTCTGCTTTCATTTAAGACACCAAAAGCAAAAAAAAAATAGTGAGTTTTAATGAACAGATGTAATGATAAATTTCCAATTTTCCTTATTAATGGGAAACTGTTATAAACGGAGAATTGTTAATGTTATCTGAATTTTCCGTATTAATAATTTAATTTGGCTTCTCTACAAATAATGAACGTCAGGAATTATCACACAAGGCCCACTCTCACTCCTGATGGAAGTGGGCAGTAGGACACCCCTCCACTCAGCAGTGCCAAGAGGAAGCCCACGGCATGACTGGCTCTGCCTCCGGCTTCAAGTTCCTTCTTCCCCTCCTGACAGCACAAGCAAAGGCACATCTGAGGATGGAGGCTGCTCTGGGAGATGCCATATATGGATTTGGGGAAAAGAAGTCCTCCACACCTCCACAATGAGAGCACCAGGCCCTTGGGAAGAGATTCCTTGGACCACCACGACCTTGAGACCTTAGCTAGGATGGGATGCTGATGCTCACCCACGGGTTTTTTAAAACACGGATTTGACTCGTCACACGCAATTCCTCCCACATGTTTAGCACCATTTAACTCAAAGGAGCCGATCCCCAAAGCATCCACACTCATCCTGTCTGTCCTCACGGCCAGAGGGATGGAGGAGCATCTCCTGTGCGGCCAGATTGCCAGCCATGCCACCAACGTGTGGGACACGAGGGTCCAGTGGTTCTTTCTGTGGTGTCCCCAGCGACTTTCCAGGATCAGGGACTTTCCACGTGGGATGCAGCCCACATGCTCCGAGAACCGGCAAAAGCTTCCAGCATGTGCTCGGCTGGTGACATATATGTGGTTATTTGCATGGACACAAAGGTTAATCGGATCAAGTGAGAAATTCCAGCCTTGGCAACTGGTTCAGTGGCATTTGGTGCTGAACATGGGAATCGCTGATTCAACTAATTTGAGCTCTTTTGGTGGGAGAGCTCAGCAGGAGTTCGTAACCTGACTGACAGTGGCTCCTTCCTGGAGCAGGCACAGAGAGGGGTCTCTGCAGTCCCTTCCCAAATCGCTGCTCCACTCCCACCAGTGTGGGCACTGCTACTGTCCCCAGTCCTCCAGGGATAAACGTGTCAGTCCCCTTCCTTACCATGCTGCCTCCTGGTACCTCTGAGCGATCCTCACTCAAGTTGCTCAAAGGAAAAAGAGGGGGAAAAAAAGACTCAGAAAAGACCAGGGAAGTGAAAGCTGAAGACAAGATTTCCATGCTTACAATGAGGTGAAAGCCAAGGGGAAACCCACACAACTGACACCTTTATCCAGCCAGAGCTAGTGCTGAAATGCATCAGGGGATGGAGCACAGAACCTCCTTGTCTGCCTCGCTGGCCAGCTCCAGGTGACACACAAGGGCTGACAGCCAGGGCAGACCTTGGTGACATCTCAGGTGCTCACCTCCTGCACCTCATGACACTGCACACCACTGATTATCACCCCAACTCTCCCTTCCCAAAACATCCAAAGTGCTCAGCTCAGCCCTGCTCCAGCAGCTGGACATCTCTCATCCCCCTTAACACATCTGTCCCCTCAAAGGAATCCTCTCTGCCCAGCTTAAGAGGTTTTGAATCTTCTGTTTTTCCACACCAACTGCTCATTTGCATTTTTCCCCTTCTTATTTTTTAACCAAATGAAAAACAAAAATCTCATAAACCAGTCAGCAAGAGCCAAAATCTTCTCCCCAGCCACTGATACAACCCCAGGGATCACAGAGGAATTGTCCTGGAGACACAGAACAAAAATCAGCCCATTGCGGGGTTTTTGGTAATGTTCAAACTTCTCACTCATTTTTGAGCAAGACACACTGAAAATAGGCAACAGCCTGTGCTCTTCCACACTTTCTTTAAGGTTTTGCTGAAAACTCTTTTGCAACTAGTAATGGGAAGAGAAGGTATCCACAGGTCCTGGCCATGAGCCAGAGGTAGGATGTGGTGTGGGAAGGTTGGGCCTGGTAGCATCTTATGAGGCCCTCAGGTCTTCCTAGGTAACTTTTCAGAAGTTTGTGGCAACTTTCTTGAAGCATCCCATTCCAGCTTCAGGAAAAAAAAAAGCTCCTGTGAACACAAGAGCCAGCATGTGATGAGTAGAGGCCAAGCTGGCAGCAAGGGTAAGGAGGAAACCCATGGCTGTGGGAAGGGGAAAGTGACATTTGGGAACCAAATGCACTGTTCCCAAGCCACTGGCAGCCCTGCACGGCTGGAAATTGGGCATAAAATGGGAAAGGGGAAATAATTCCATGTAGAAATGCCTGTCCGTGACTTTGGATCAGGCCTGCAGGAGCATGTATGCAGCCAGAGATGGCTGTGACTCTCTCACAACATCCTTACGGTTACCAGGGTAAAAGTCACCTGCAGATCATGACCCCAAGTTCTACTGCTGGGATTCCCACCCCAGTCCCATTGCTACAGATGGACTTTGCTGCACGACAACTGCCAGGTCGCCCGTCAATCTGCTCCACCTATCATCAATAATTTACTGACAGCTCCAGAGGTAGGGAATGCCAAAAGCCAAGGGAGGTGCCTGCCCCAGCACAAGAGATGCAACGAGACCAGCACAAATGATGGATGCCAAAGGGCACTGCCACCCCTGTCGCTGTCGGAGGAGCTGTGCTCCCTTCCATGAACTCTTGGCAGAACCAGAGCCGCTGGGAAAAACTTCCAGAGAGTAAAGACGAGGAAGCGGTGGGAGATGCTTCCTCTCAGAGAATCACCCTAGCTGGAGGTTTCCCCGGGGAGGGAAGCACGTGGCGGGTGAAGCCCTGCGAGCCGCTGCCTCTCTGGGCACGGCTGGTGTCCGGGCAGCTCCGGAGGGACAGGGTACATCCCGCCGCTATCACCCAACACCGAGTGACACCCATCGAAGCTCTCCAGGAGGGAATACCTCACCCGAGGCACGCACCCACCGCTCCTGCCGCACATGGCTCTGACCAGGCGCAGACGAGGCTTTTGAGGGTGTAAAGTTTCTGTTCGAGGCGCGTTATCCCGTCCCTCCCCTCTCTGTCCCCGGGCACAGACATGAAGAGAAAAGCACCTACACATGCCTGGCAGACAATGAGCCCCCACCGTGCTGCAGGGACTGGGGTGTCCCCTGTCCCGGGGTCACTGGGTGCGGGGAGCTCTGCCCGGCGCCGCTGTCACCTCCTGGGTGCGGGGAGCTCTGCCCTGCTCGGTCCCGCTGTCACCTCCCGGCTACGGGGACCTCTGCCCTGTCACCTCCCAGCCCGGCCGTGCCACCCGCGTCCCTTCACTGCCCCTCCCCGCTGTCACCCCGCGGGCAGCGCCGCCCGGGCCTGTCACCCCCCGGGCCCGCGCCCCATCCCTGGGAGGCGGCCGGGGCTCTCCGCGGGCCGGGCCCGGCAGGAAGGGGACGGAGGGCCCGGCCCGGCCGCGCTCCGGGAGGGGAAGAGCGAGCGGCAAAATGGCGACGCGGCGGCGGGCGGAGCGGAGCGGAGCGGAGCGGGNGCCGCCGCCGCCGCCGCCGCCGTGGCTCATGCGCGCTCTCCGCCCCGCCCGGCCCGCCCCGCGTCCTCACCGCCACCACCGGGCCGCTCCGGCCTCGCCTGGCTCCGGGACCGGCACCGGGATCGGGATCGGGACCGGGACCGAGAGGACGGGCGGGGGCGCCGCCCCAGGAGGGCGGGACGGGGCAGCGCCCCCCGGACCGGGCTGACCTGGGCAGGTGCGGACGGAGCCCCGTGCGGGCAGGGCTGCGCTGCGCTGCCTCTGCGGGATGCGGGCAGGGTGCCGAGCTGCCATCCACACCTCCAGGGTGTGTGGCCTCCGTCACACCCTCCGGGGTGCAGGCAGCGTGTCCTGCCCGTCGTCCTGCCCTCCGGGTGTAGGCGCTGAGTGTCCTGCCTGTCATCTTGTCCTGCAGGGTGTCTTGCCTGTTGTCCTGCCCTCCAGGTCGTAGGCAGGACGCCGTTCCCCTTATCCTGTTCTCCAAGGTGCAGACAGGATGACCTGCCTGTCGTTCTGCCCGGCAAGGTGCCCTGCCCGTTATCCTTTGCTCCAGGGTGTCCTGCCTTTCATCCTACCTTCCAAGGTGTTGGCAGTGTCCTGCATGTCACTGTTCCCTCCAGGATGTCCTGTTCATCATCCTGCCTGCAAAGGTGCAGGCCGGATGCCTTCCCCATCCATCAGTCGATCTAAACCCAGGGTGCCACCCCAGCCTCTGGGAATGATGCTGGCTGCGAGCCCATTGCAGTGTCCATGGGACACTTTCCCAGCTCCCAGGCTTGAGATGTCACCCCTGCAGAGCGGGTGGCACCTGGGAAGGTGCTGCAGGGCAGAGCCGGCCTCGGTTACCGGCTGCGAGAATGCATAACCACACCAGGATTCAGCAGTAGCCCAGAAATTAGGGAAAATCACGTAAATTTTGCCAGGTGAGAGCAGAACCCAGAGCAACCATTGCTGTTAGGGCCACCCTGCCTGCCATCACTGGCGCGTGGCTCCTGTGGTGCTGCCAGGAACTGGGAGGCCCTGTGGCACAGTTGTGCAAAAAAAAGCCCAACCCAAGCCGGGAGTTTCCCCGTGGTTTTCCCCTCTTTGTCTCCATTGCGGGGAAAAGAGCTTAATTAACGTCTGCAGAGAGCAGGGAAAGCTCGGTGTAATTGCTAGGTATGATTATCGGTGGAGCGGAGGGTGCTCAGCAGGGTGGGAGGGACAGGCACAACCCACCTTCTTTGTATAAAATGAGGCATATCCGAGGCGGCCTCGCTTCCCAGCCAGCGAGCTGCCTCCTGGGAGAGCTCGGCTGCCTGGAGGTGACAATCGGGCAGCTCCACGTGCTCGCTGGGACTGGGCAGCACCTTCAGCACCTTCGAGGTCCCCTCCGCGCTGTAAATGGTGCCCATCGCTCATCCTGGCAGCTGCTCCACGTGTGCAAAAGTGCCACCATGTCCATTTTCTGCATCCACGAAGCACAGTTTTGCATCTCCAGGAACGGGATGAGGGTGAGGGGAGATAGGGGAGCCTGGCCACCCTGGGGTTAGACAGGGGCAGGGAGAGCAGGCGGCTATAGGCTGGCTGAGGTACAAACCTCTGAAATTATGCAATATAAAGGCACCCACCATTGTTATTTTCAGGCTCTACTGAGCAGAGGGGGCCAAGGAATGGACTTGAAAAGAACAGCAAATGTTGAGCAGATGCTGAGGAGTGCTTTGTTTCACATGAAGAGCTGTGCTGGGAAAGGCAGGAGGAGGAAGAGCAACAGAGGCAGTGGTGCCGCCTTCTTCCATGTACTCACGGGAAACCATCACACCTCCTCTTGCACCGTGGCTTTGTTGCAGAGGTGGGTTGTGGATGAGAGCTCGTCCTCTCAAACCAGCACGATGCTGTGGAGGGGGCCACGTGGTGATTCCCCAGTGCTCTGGCCCCCTGGTCACTGTTCCCACTGTTCCCACAGTTCCCACCATTCGAGGCAGGAGGCCAAGGTGCAACACCCAGGCGCACACTGCAACTGCAAATGCTGGAGAAGGTGCTTGGCAGCGGGGATGAAGCAGTCCAAGCCACTGAGCATGTAAATTAAATTGATACAGACCCCAGGAAGAGGAGATGAGGGAAAAAGCAATTACATAGCCTGTATCAGCAAGGTGCTGCCATCCTACATGCAGTTCTGACATTGCTTCTCCAGCCTCTCATGCTGGTGCTGAGCAGATCTCCCTGGAGCTGCCCTGTGCCTGCCAGGATGCAGCCAACACAGTGACCTCCACCCCAACCCAACAGCAATTTGAGTATCCCTGACAAGAGTCAGTTCTGGCTTGTAAAGACACCTGGCCAAGAGTTTAAAACTCCACAAATGTAAAAACCACCCTTTAATTAAAGGCAGGGAATAATCTGGTTTTCTGGATGCAGATCCTCTTGGGATGTTGGGTACTTGGAGGCAGGACAATGCCCCTTGCCCAGAATGGGGCTGGCTGATAGGGCATTTACACTTTAAAAAGTAACTTAAAAGCACAATTTAGAATCGCAGAATCCTGGAACGGTTTGGTTTGGAAGAGACCTTATAGACCATTTAGTTCCACTCCCCCTGCCATGGGCAGGGACACCTTCCACTATCCCAGGTTGCTCCAAGCCCTGTCCAACCTGGTCTTGAACACTTCCAGGGATGGGGCATCCACAGCTTCTCTGGGCAGCCTGTGCAAGTGTCTGATCCACAGGCTGCAGCAGCACCTTTCAGACCCTTAAGTCTGTTAGAATAAAATGAATGCTGGGTGTGCAGAACCTCTTCCACATGTCGCTGCTCTGGAGACATCCCAAAAACTCCCACTAACTGCTGTGCATATGGGGCTGTGCAGGGCCAGCATCTCCACTGGGGGGATGGTGAGATGCTCAATGCATGGGACTGGGAGCACTGGGAGCGCTGGGAGCCCAGACTTCAGCCCATGTGTGCTGAGCCTTGTGCACCAGGCATAGAGACAGGTGAGGGAAAGGGCATGATTGATGCCCAGATCCTGGATGGGAGACTCGGCATTCCCTGTCTCCCAAGGCTTTATCCTGGGATAAAGGATCGCAGCCGGCTGCTGCATCCCCTTTATCCTTGGAGTGGCAGGGGGACAAAGCCCCTTGGAGCAGCCACATGCTCACACATCCGCAGGACGGGCTGTGCAGAGGCTGGTCCGGCTGAAGGAGAGTGATTCCCGAACAAAGAGGGATTTGCAGCTGGTTTGTGCGGCAGCATCCGGGCCAGCCCCAGCCTCCTCCCGCACGCTGCTCCGCAGCCTGGGCCGCTGATTGGAAACCGGAGCCCGCCATCACTCCGACAGCCAGGAATTATGCTGATGGATTTTTTTATTATTTTTTCCCCCCTCCCTGTGGTTGAATGCACTCAGCAAATACAAGCAAAAGGGGAAAAAAAAGAAGAGCGAGAGAAAATCCAAACGATTTTGGATTCAATTTTAGATACGGCGACAAAGCAAAATGGTTGCAGTGCAAAGAGGGAAGGTTAAGGGGGAAAAAGCTCCTGCCTCAAGGAGGAATAAATCTCCCAGCAGCCCTGAGGCTGCTTTTATGATTTGCAGGGTTGTAGCGACATGGGGGGCATGTCCCATGGGGACCCATCCCCAGCCGGGGGCACCAACAACCCAATGGAGGGCAGTGGGAGCCGTGGGGATGCAGGACAGGACTGGTGGTGAAGCTGTGTGGCTTCATCAAATCCTTCCTAGTTTTAGAAAATGCATCCTCTGATGGGAAGTGAAGAGGCTCATTTTCAGTGGGGAGTGTGAAGGGTTTTCCTGGAGGCCCCAGTAACAGCCTGTGCAAATGTGCTGCCTGGGAATGTTGTGGCAAAACCAAACCCCGAACCTGCCTTTCCAAACAAGGCCCAAGTGAAATGCTGTGGATTTTCGACTTGGTTTTGCAGCAAAGCTACTTGTGCATCCAGGCTGGGGAACAGCTCTGGTTGACCCAAATGATACTTGTTTTGGGTCAATAATTTATCTCAGCCTTGTTGCCTTCCCTGGGCTGCCTGCCCCCCACCACTTGCTGCCTGCCCTCTGGTGGCTTCCAGCCTGTGGATGCTGCCTCCCCTTTATCCAGCCTTGCCAGGTGGTCCCATGTGCCACCAACCCCAGTGCAAACAGCTGGGGACCTGCTCTGACCCTGCCCAGGTGCTGCAAACCTGGAACCACCCTGGTGAAAGCGGCAGCACCGTAGCTGGATCTGCACCCACCCCTCTCCATCCTTGTCCCAGTGAAAGCACCACAGCCATGCCCACACTCACTTCTCTCCATCTTTCCTGTCTCTGTGTCATGCCCATTGTCCCTGGGAGTGTTTCTGGCTCCGGGGAGGCAGAGCATTCAGAGGGCATCCAGCAGCTGAGAATGAGGACCAAAACTGAAGGAAGTAATATATGGGAACAAAATGAAATGAAGCAATTATCCCTGCTCTGATACTTTCTAATTAAGGAAAGTGTCACCCCTATTAAGAGGCCATTAATTCATTGTCATAAGTCACTACCAGAGTGCAAGTACCAAAAACGTGCCTGGGCTGTGGGGAGTGGAGCGGCTTCCCCTCCTCCTCCTCGCACCACAGTCTCCAGCCCTGGTGAGAGCTGCTCCTTGAGGCCACAAGGCTGCTCATGGGTTTCTGCAGGAAATGCCTTGTCCCCACACCCGGGGCTGGGCTTTGGTGTGCTCTGCCACGATGCTCAGCTTATCCCAAACAGGGATGAGCCCGTCCACCTCCACCTTCATCCCTGTGACTGCACGCTTTGCCCTGCACGCTCCAAGTGCATTTGTGCAAAGCATGTGGTGAGTTCTCAGCAGAGATCAGCTATTGGCTGCTCTGGAGAACCAAACTCTGAAAGAGCTGCCCAAATATCTCCAGCTCTGTGGTCAAGGCCAGCGTTTCCCTCTACATCACCTCCCATTAACAGCCAGCTCTGTCTTGGCAGCCTCTCATTACGTATTCTGCATGGAGGGCCCCATATCAGTTTAATTAACAAGGTAAGAAAAACGGGACCTTTGAGGAAATCTTAATTATATTATCTATCTCACCCTGAGTGGCACCTGATCCATCCCAACACTGTTTTCAAGTTCATTAGCAATGAATCAAGATTGATTAGTCTTGGATGTGCAGCAAGAACATACTGGGGCAGAAGGCTTCTGCTGCCATTGCTACAAGACTCTGTGTGTGTGTCCCCAAGCCCTGTCTTGTCCTCCAGCACCAGGCAGTGGGATGAGGACCAGGGCTATGGCATGAGGCAGAGGAAAGTGTGCCAGCACTGGGATGTGGCTGCCAGAGCATCCCAGGAGTCGCTGTTTCACTGTGCCCCTGCCACACGCTGGCACCTCATGCTTCCCTGGGGTGCTCTGACTTGGAGCAGCACCCAGGCAGCCCTTCCAGGCTGCTGCACACTTGCAGGGATGAAGCAGCCACAGCTTCTGTGGGCAGCCTGTGCCAGTGCCTCACCACTCTCACAGGGAAGAATTTCTTCCTAATAGCCAACCTAACCTTGTCTTCTGCTGGTTTAAAGCCGTTCTCCCTTGTCCTGTCACTCCATGCTCTTGTTCAAGCTCTCTTAGAGCTCCTTTAGGCACTAAAAGTGGCTCTAGGATCTCCCCAGAACCTTCTCTTTTCCCGGTTTACCAACCCCAGATTTCTCAGCCTGTCTTCATTGCAGACATGCTCCAGCCCTTGGAGCATCTTTGTGTTCATCCTCTGGACTCACTCCAGCAGCTCCACATCCTTCTGATGTTGGGATCCCCCGAACTCNCTTCCTAATAGCCAACCTAACCTTGTCTTCTGCTGGTTTAAAGCCGTTCTCCCTTGTCCTGTCACTCCATGCTCTTGTTCAAGCTCTCTTAGAGCTCCTTTAGGCACTAAAAGTGGCTCTAGGATCTCCCCAGAACCTTCTCTTTTCCAGGTTTACCAACCCCAGATTTCTCAGCCTGTCTTCATTGCAGACATGCTCCAGCCCTTGGAGCATCTTTGTGTTCATACTCTGGACTCACTCCAGCAGCTCCACATCCTTCTGATGTTGGGATCCCCCGAACTCGAGGCAGCACTGCAGGTGGGGTCGCTCCAGAGCAGAGCAGAGGGGGAGAAACCCCTCTCCCTGCTGCCATCAGATTTCTCAGCCTGTCTTCATTGCAGACATGCTCCAGCCCTTGGAGCATCTTTGTGTTCATACTCTGGACTCACTCCAGCAGCTCCACATCCTTCTGATGTTGGGATCCCCCGAACTCGAGGCAGCACTGCAGGTGGGGTCGCTCCAGAGCAGAGCAGAGGGGGAGAAACCCCTCTCCCTGCTGCCATGCTGCTGGGGATGCAGCCCAGGACAGGGTTGGCTTTCTTTGCTTCAAAAAGCAAAGTGTGCTTTTCAGCACACTTTGCTCATGTCAAACTTCCCATCCAATGACTTGGGGTGGTTTGTAATCCTCCCTGTGCACCTGATGGGATGACAGGGTCCTAATTAGATCTAGCGTGCAATCCACTGGGGACAGGCATTCCAATTTAAACTGGCTCCAACTCAGCAGAGCCAGTGGCAGGCGCTGCCACCCCTGTGCCCAGCACACCGTGTCCTCCCACCCCGCTCATCCAGGGACAGCACAGGCTGCCTTCAGCACCCAGCGTGAATTTCGGTGTCGGAGGAATAAGGAGCATTCCCTGCATCAGAGCCACAATCAGCAGTGCTTCAGAGCTGGAGGTCAAGCTTACATCATCAAGCCAGCCTCAGTAATTACTCAGACAAATTTGCATGGGTTTTCTATGGGCATCTCTGCTGGCTTTTTTATTTTCTGCTTGAAAACCTTGCTGGAATCTGCAAACTGCCTCTGCCACTGGGAAGGCATTGCTAGATTGTTCCTTTCTAAGACAATTCTAAGATTGTTCCTATCTAAGACTGATGCCAGTGACACATTGGCCCTCTTATTGCAAAACATTTCCACCAAATAAAGTGGCAAAAAAATTTATCAGAGGCAGGAGTTGTGTGGCTGTCACCTGCCCCTGTGCCCCGGTGCTGCTGCCTGCATCCTCCTGCCTGCTGCAGGGGACTGACTGATGCTGGCTGGTGTTTTCTGTTTACTTTAATTGTTGTCTGGTTTTAATATTGCATGAATTGATTCATCTGTATTTCATTGTCGGTGGTGTTTGTTTTGGGGCAGTGCCTGGAATATCGCTGGCAGATAAGTGCTGGACAAGTAGAAGGTATTTTTCTTGGTGCGCGAAAGATGAGGAGTGACCAAGCTGTGCTTCAGTTCGAGAGGATCCCAAGCAGCATCTGCCTCCAGTTCTCAGGGTCCTGGTGCAATACTCACCACCCCAAGTTCTCACTCGTGAGGAGGACTGTCCTTCCTTGGATCCACCATGCAGATGGATTTCACTCTACAGCCAGAGCTACCGAAGTCAAAACCATGTCAGGGCTGCTCCGGATGCATCCCTGCTGCCTTGGGCAGAGTTCTGGGTGCCCCTTGGGCAAGCCATAGGCATTAGGTGGCACCAGACACTGCCAGAGCAGTAGTTCAGAGCCAGCCTGGAAAGATGCTCTGCTCTCATCAGGATGAAGACACAGAGCAGGGGACTGGGGGCAGGTCAGCATCCTCCTGCCAGCCCTGAGAATAATGTTTCACCCAGCTCCTCCAGCCCCATCCTGTGCTGGTGGGTCTCAGAAAGATATCCGAAGAGGGGCCATGCTTGGGGCTCTGGCCAAGTGCAATTGGTGCTGTTTCTCCTTTCTTCTGTGCCTCCTTTCTTCCATGCTGAGGGCCTGGAGGGAGCCAGAGCATCCTCAGGAGCACAGTGAGGGGCAGCCATGCTTTGGGGCAGGATCTGGGGGGGACCCTGCCTTTTCCAGGGGGTCCAGGGCAGCCCCAGCACGGCTTTGTGCACCCCAGCTGCATTCCAAGCCAAATCTCCACCAGCTTACTGCATGAGCCCAGCTGGAGCCTGGAGAAGACATTTCTCCCCGTCCAGCTCCCAAGCTCTGGAGAGAAGCTCAGCGTCTCCCTCTAACGATGTGCAGACACCTGCAGCCGTCCTCTGCTCTTTGGGTTTGTGGCCCAGCTGGCCACCCCGCAGCTCCCTGTGCCTCCCCACCGCTCCCACCGCCCACCCCGCTCCCCACCAGGACAGAAACAAACCCCGCCGTGGGGAAGATGAGCTTTTTTCCTGACTTCTTTTTCTTAAAACTCAATAAATTCTCCCAGCTCTGTTGCTCGTGAGGTGAGAAGAGCAAATTTTGCTGCATATTTGAAAAGGTCAATATGGAAACAAAAGGAAATTCTAATTCCTGTGTCCTGAGTAATCGGGGGTTACACACAGCAAAGCCCTGGAGCTGCTTCCATGCAGAAGGAGCTGAGGGTTGCAGACCTCTGACCCACAGGCAGAGAGGGGAGATGTTGGCTACATGGTCTGGGTCACTCTGCTGCAGGCACCAACCAGACTATGCATTTCTGGAGAAAATTTGGATTTTGGACATTTGGAGGCTTCACCTTCAGCCCAGCACGGAGGGATTTAGGGCTGTAGACATCTCCTGTGCATCCCCAGGAAGGACTGGAGGGACCAAACTCGCAGGGCAGGTTCAGGTGTGGGAAGAGTCAGAAGAGCAGTGAGTTAAAATAACAGTCTCTAATTTATTACCAGCAGAGAAGCAGGCAGGAGGGTGCCCGGCTGGGGGTCACCATGACCTGCTTCCACATCCCAATGCCCCAGGGGTTTTGGGGTCCTGCTGTTTTTGAACCCCCATGACCCGCAGCCCTACCCTCATCACTTGAGGTGGAATGTGGGGAGGTGACAGCATCCGCCCCGGCCCAAAATCCTGATTTACACATGGATTTTCCTTATCTGCCACAAGGGCAGTCTGTAGCTCTGTATGGGAAAGTTTGGGGGAGGGGGGTGTAACAGCAGACACTTTCACCTTAATGATGCTGAAGGTCATCAGGAAGGTGCCTAGCTTTGGTGGCACCATTGCCAGCCCTTGGGCAGGAGGTCAGGACAAAAATCTGCCAATGCCTGGATGAGCAGAGCTCTGCAGAGCTGGTGGGAGCATGGAGCAGAGCAGGGCTGGGCATAGGGGCTGGGGAGGACCTGGCACCCAGTGATCCCCCAGCCTCACCCTGGGCAGCACCCAGCACCACCCAGCAGCACCTGTGCCTGCTCCCCCCAGCCCCTGCAGGGACTCCCCCGTCTGCCCATGGATGAAGGATGAGCTCCTGGCACAGCTTCCTCCAGGCCGTGGCACCCTCCTGGTGCATCCACCCTGCTTTTACTCCCGGATTTTCCAGATCTGATGACTCAGCTCTCTTTTTAACTCACCAAGTGGAGCTGGGTGCTGGGGTCTTGGCCCCGCTTTGAATTTTTTGGCTGGTTGTATCATCTTATTTGCTACTGGTAACGTCACCTCCCCAGACGCTGGAAGACAGCCCAGTCTGATGAGGAAACCAAAGCTCCCTAAATAAGCTCCGAGGCATGGACACGAGTTGCCGGGTGCTGGGATGTTGCCCAAGTGCATAATGCTTCAGTGTCCTGCACATGGCTCCGAGCTGTCCGTGGAATCACTGCGTTCCCTTTCTCCACAGTGCTGAGCCCTGCCTTTTGCCATCTCCTTTTTTCCATCTCTTTCCCTGTGAACTGTCAGGCTCAGGTGGATGGAAGTTCATCATCTGTCCCAGCAGCTGGTTTGCTGATTTTCCTCCAGCCAAGAGCCGTGTCTGCTGGAAGAAACCTTCCATCCCTGCACCTGAATGTATTCCTTTAAAAGAAAGAGAAGGAAGAAGTGGGAGAGGAGCCCCGGAGTGTCTGGGAAGCTGTCTCTTCTTATTCCAAGCGTGTGGCTCAGGTCTCGTATCGGCGGTGCACAGCCCATCCCAGCGGAGCTCGGTTCACAGTGTTGGTGCAATCTGCCAAACAGACGGATCAGCTAGGAGACATTTCCAAAAGAAGCTGGAACAAGGTGGGAGAGGAAGGAATAAGCAGCCTGCAGGGTGGCACGTCGCAGCTCACCCACTGCCAGCCCCAGAGAATCTCTTCCCTTCTGTGCAAAATGCCGCTGATGGATTTTGGGCTGTGTGTGCAGCCTGGCCCCGTGCATCACAACTCATCCCTGTGCTCTCTGAATGGCCCCACAACCCAGCCCTATGTGCCACAGCCCAACCCCGGAGCCTCCCCCTGCCCGGCTGCCCCTCTGGCCCTACCTTGGCTGAGCAGCTGCAGGTTCCGGACCTCCTCGCGCACCTGGAGCTGCAGGACCTGCTGCAGGACCTCCTGGCGCTGCGTCTCCAGCGTGATCCCCATGCGCTGCAGCTTCTCCCCGTTCAGCCGCAGCAGCGCCCGGCCTGCAAACACGGAATCGCTCGGTGCCCGGCCAGCCCCGTGGAGTGGGGGGATGACTCCAGGAAAGGGCAACACAAAGGGGAGCCCATCAGCATGGAGGAATGAGGAGGGACTGCTCTCTCACTGCCTGGAGTAATGCATGGAGTGACAGGACGAGGGGGAAATACTGTCGCGGGATGGGGTTAAACTGGATAGTGGGAAGAAATTCGTCCCTGTGAGGGTGGTGAGGCCCTGGCACAGGTTACCCAGAGAAGCTGTGGCTGCCCCATCCCTGGAAGCGTCCAAGACCAGCCCAGACAAAGCTTAGAGAAACCTGGTCTAGCAGAAGGTGTCCCTGCCCATTGCACAGGGGTGAAACGAGATGAGCTTTAAGGTGCCTTCCAACCCAAACCATTCTGGTTCATGACCTCATTTTCAGAGAGCACCAGGTGGCAGCTCATGTCCCCAGCCTCTGACAGGTACCGGCACCGCAATCATGTAACCCATCCCCGCAGGCAGCAGCTTTCCATTTCTCCGCTCCACCTCCCACATGAGGAGATGTTTTCCGAGCGCAGGGTCCCCACGCGGGCTGGTTGTCCTGGGGGAATGGGGGTGCCCATCACAACGCATTAGCGCTCCCATCCCTGCTGAGCCACTTCCCTCCAGTCTGGGGCTATTAGACGAGGGATTTTAAACCAGCTTTTGTCCTTGATTCCCAGCGTACACTCACTAATGCTGCCTTTGTTGCCTGAGCAAGGGCTGGCTGAGCTCTTGCGTTAGGATTTTGCATCCCCCCCAGGCAGCTCCTGCCCTCACTTCCCTGCCACTGTCCCCTGGCCCTGGCAGAGCTCAGTCTGGCCTTGCACATGTTGAAGATGGACTGGAATGATGCTCGTACACAGAGGTCAAAGCCACTGTCCCCAGGGAGCAAAAGAGAAGGGAGCAGATCAGTCTCTTCAAGGAGACTCACTCCTCAGGTGAGTCTCCTTGAAGAACTTGGTTGGAAGTTGGATTCAGGCCTGGACAAAGACCTTTGAGACTTGGACTCCAACTGGGCAGAGATTTTTCTCTTCTGCAAAAATTTTCAATATTTAAAAACCTATAAAAATGTTATTATGCTATTAATCTAGGTGACGAGAAGACTCTTTCCTGTCTTAGAAACCAATTTATCATTTTACACAACTTCCAGCCTGTCCTGGAGCTCACCCTGGTGGCAGATGCCTCCTGCCCAGCCTGGGTCAGTGTCGCTGTGTCCCCTGCTCTCACCCTGGCTGCGTCTCATGGGGAGAGGGGACAGAAATGGGGGGTATGTCCATCTTCTGAACCACCAGTGTCCAAATAGCCTTTCCCAGGAACACGTGCCAGTGGCAAAAAGTCTGGAGGGCACACTGTACCTGTGATGGCGTGGTGGGAGAACGCCTCGACGTAGATGAGATAGTTGTGTGGGCAGTGCTTCTTCAGCCATTTGCACACATCCTGCTGGGTCCACAGCACCACTGGCTTGACCAGGCTGCCCAGCGTGGGGCTGGTGTGGTAGATGCCATAGTGGTCACAGCCACGGACCTGAGGGGAGTGGGAGGGAAGGGCATTAGTGGGATTCAACCCTGCAAGGAGGAAAATGGAAATCGGTCCATGGGGATAGTGGAGATGCTAGTTGGCTGCATAAGATTGTGGTGATGCTGGAAGACTTTGCCTTCACACCCTCTGGAGTCTCTGGGCTCACCCTGAAATCAGAGGAACCAGTAAGGGAAGCAGGGAGAGTGGGGATGGGAGGTCGAGCTGGTTGTCCTGCCGTACATAGACCCAACACTTTAAACTTCCCAGCCCTCCTGCTGCAGACAAGAAGACAAGAGACCCAGGTCCCCTCCCCTACGCATCTCCCAGCCCAGCAGAGCATTGCACAGGCTCAGGAGATGTCTTCGGGGGTGCTCAGGGTCCCTCTCTCACCAGGCAGAGATGGGCATTTGCTGGCAGCTCTCACTGGGGATGAAGCCAGCGAGGTCCTGGAGGACAGCAGGAACTAGTGCAAAGCCATCCCCACCAGATATTGGTACCGGTGCAAACTCATCCCCACCAGAAGTCCCCAGGAAAGCAGCCAGCAGCCAGCTGGTGCCCTGGAGCGGGAAGAACTCTCCCTTTCTCCCCCTCTCAACGCCCTTCAACCCTGAGCTGACCGGTCACAACAAGGTCCTGCAGCCTTGCAGGTGTCTAAGGCCACCTCTGAATCCCTCAGACCATTCTTGGGGTGCTGCCATGTCCAGAGACACCCAGGATAAAGCAGGGTCACAGTCACCAGCACCCCAGCATGCCCTGGCCACCCTCCACCACCTCCTGAGCTATGCCATGCACAGTACCAAGTTATGTCCACAGGGAGATGGGCTTATCTGACAGCATCCCTCCATCCCACCTTCCCTCCCTCCAGCTGTGTCCTGCAGTGGCCAGTCTTACTCTGAGCCACCCAGCCTCAGCCACTTGGCAGCTCCATTTTCTCTCCTCATCACAGCTACTCTGGCCTCACAAGGTTGATACAACCTGGATTTATCTCATACGGAGCAAATCACACACCTTGAGCTGCGACCATGCAGGAGAACAAGCCTGCTTCTCCTAGGGAATCCTCCAGGTTGGCTGGGAAATGGGGCTGGAGGATGCAGGAATCTCCCTTTCCCTGGTTTTAGCACCCAGGAGAGATCGGTGAGTTCTCCACTGCTGGTGATGCTGAGACTTCATCCTTAAACAGCACCAGCAAATATTGCTGCTCCAAAGCATTCACTTGTGCCCAAGCTGCTGGGACTGTCCTGGGCTGGATCACAGGCAAGCTGAGGTGGAAAAGGGGTCCCTGCTTCCCACAACACAAGGGGACTGGGCTGCCAGGGCTCACCCAAGGCCAGGACACAGCAGGGACAGAGCAAGAACAGCAGCTGATTCAGGACGCACCGGCATGGGAAAGGTCGACAGCATGTGGCCCGCGGTGTGCCAACATCGACCTCTGCGTGTGAACGGTGGCTAATTAAGCATGTCTAATAGAGGAGAAGGGATAATTAGTGTAAGAGGGACTCCAGACATCCCGCAGTTACTGAAACTAATGACACATTCCTGAGAGATGCTGCAGAGGAGGCAGTGGAGGGCAGCTGGGCTGAGATGTGTTCCCTGCCCCGTGCCACGCATTGCCACGGAGCCTGGCCAGCCTGATGGGGGGAGCGTTTGAGCCTGGAAAGGAACTTTTCCTCAAGCAGAGCTCGTTGGGAATGTTCAAGTAAGAGGGAAGAAGGCGAAGTTGGGAGGCTGTACTTTAATAACTAAGGCATCCGTCTCCAAAGCGGATGGAAAATCCGATAGACAATGCACACGATGCAGTTTCCGAACCAAACCCTCGCCTTTGGGGGAGACCCCGGCAGCTGCCCGGCTCCACCAGACGCATCCCGGGAGTCGCCTGCCTGCTGGAGCAGCCCCAGCCCACGCCGGCTGCGCGGCTCCTTCACACTCGGCTGAGCGCGCCGGAGAGCGTGCCGTGGGGAGGAGGAGGAGGCGGCGATTTGCTCTGGATTCACTAACGAGTGATGATGAGAAGCGGAGGGGCTGGGGGGAATAACAACCAGCTTCCCGGGAGCTTACCGCGAGCTTCCCACAGCTATTATCCAACTAACCCTCCGAGGCACGGGGGAAGAGGTGACGAACAACTGGCAATTTCCCTGGGCACGCACACGGCTGCAGGCACATCACTCATCAGACTCAGCCCTGCACCGGGGACCATCCCAGCATCCCTGAACCCTGCGCTGCCTGCTCGGCATGTATTCCCCGCTCCCCGTGGAGGGTCCCTAAGTGAGTCTCTGCACTCCCCAGAGGGGCAGAGGAGGTGTAAGGGATCATGGGTTCGTTTTCCAGCCGGCTGAGCCGCGCTGTCTTTCTGATAAACTCTCAGCCGTGAATATCGAGCGCCGGTGTGGAGGAGAGCAGGCAGGAAGGCTGGGAGGCTGCTCTGGCAGGAAGGCAGGAGAGGGCTGGGGGAACCGGGGGGTGGGAGCCATCCCTGGGCACTGCAAGGAGCAACTTGTATCACCTCCCTTCGCTGGCGTTTTTCTTTGCTTACAGCAAATGAAGAACCTTTCACTGAATCCTTCTGGGCAGCACACAGAGGTGGAGGAGGGACAGCCATGATAAGCCACAGCTGGCAGCTGGAGAGCGGCTGTCGTGTCCCCATGCAGGAGCCACCTGGAGGTGATGGGACAGTGCCACCAGCACATGGGACATTGTCTCCCCTGGAGCTGCTGCTCCTGAGAGCACCACGACCATCCCCATCCCCGTGGGGTCCCTGCTCTCTTCCGAAGCCAAACCAGACAGGCCCTGGTGATAAAAAAGCATCTCCATGTTGGCAGCTGGAAGCCAGGCAGCTGGATTTCCCCTGTTTTCTTTCCAGTATTCACTGTCTGGATGCGCCACCTCTGAACCCGACTCCCAGGGTGTTAAGGAGGGGCTGGGAAGCACCAGGAGCCACCTGCAGGGATGATGCTCCTTCCTGTGGCTGTGAAGCAGTGAACTGATGGAAGCCTTTGGCTCACAGCCTCCACAGTACAATAAAGTTTCAAATTTTATGAAGGCAATGGCCCAAACCTGGCTAAGAGACACACCCAAGTGCTCCGGGATTTTAAGGCATTATAAGGAATTTGGTCCTGGCACATTTACTGCGAAATTATATTAAATCCCAGCTCCAGGTGGAAGGGCAGGTGAGGCACAGAGCGGAGGTGACAGACAGAGGGGAGGTAACACAGAGAGCTCACCCCAGCACAGCCTGCAGCCTGATGAAAACACTTAAATTATTATGTTTATATATATTACTATAATTAAATGCCCAGTAATCATGAGGACTTTCAGCAAAACAAGATCTGAAGGCCTGATCCTGCAGGGAAAGAAGAGATGCTCCTGTAGGGGGTCCATGGTTTGGCGGACACAAGGAGCTGCTTTTCCTTTGGCATGCCCAGGGTGGGTGTGGGGGTACCTGCGAGCCCTCGGTGCCCGGCTGCCGCAGGAGTTTGACGGTGCGGCCGCCGTCGGGGCGCTGGCTGCGGCCGTCGTGCCAGGTGAGGCTGCTGCCCGGGTTCCGCTGCAGGCGGTAGCTGAGGTTTTCGGCCGACACCGTGTGCTCCAGGAGGCTGCGGCAGAAGCTGAAGTGAGCAGAGGCGGCAGCGGCGGCTGCAGAGGGAAGGGGGGTGAGAGACGGCCATGGTGCCCAGCCACCCCACGCCTGGGCACCCAAAAGTGCCTTTTCTACCCCACAGGACCTGCTGAACTCAGGCTGTGGGCCCCTTTCCCCAAAAACTTCCCGTTCCTGCCTTCCTTTCCCATTGCCAGGAAGAAAATCCACCAGCCCAGGAACCACCAGCTGGCGCTGGGATCCAGCAGGCACCCGACAAGATGTTTGCCCACATAAACCCCTCATGAGCGACGTTTGTTTTGACACCCGCCAGCCGAGCAGACGCGGGACCCGCAGCTGATCCCCGGCACGTGGTGAGAACCTCCTGCTTGTCACTGCCACTCTGCCGGGACAGGCACTGGGAGGAGGCCAAGGGAAGCTGCTTTGCAGGGTCCAGGCTGAGAGCAAACTGCCACCACTGAGGGAAGGGGAGCAGAGAAACCCTCCCTAGGCAGCCTGGTGGAGAAAGGAACACAGGCTGGTGCCCCAGCACAGACCATGGGTGCCTGGGGGCAGCTACTGTGCACCCCACTGATGGCCAAACACACACCAGCCCTTCAATAATGACCACGAAGAGCCATTTACCTGCAATGAGTGCTTTTTGTCCCTTATTCATAGAATCATAGGATATCCTGAGTTGGACGAGACCCACAAACATCATTGACATCCAGTTCCTTGTGTTTTAACAAGCTGGGAGCGTTGGGGTTGCAATGAGGATGCAAAGCTTTCCTTTGAGGGGGGCTGAAGGGACCCAGCTGCCGTGGGAGGAGGGTGAGTGGGCATTAGGGGCTCATGCTCTGTCTGCTCCGGATAAAAGCCAGACAGCTTGACATAAGCAGCTCTGATCTGCAGAAGCAAAGACCAGAGCATCCCCCAGCTCATCTGCTCCCACTACGGGGAACCAGGCAAGTCATGAACCACCTCCAAGAGCAGAGCAGCACCCAAAGGAGACCCACTTCCAGGATAAACCACCCTGGAAGAGCAGGAGGGCTGGAGAAACCCTGTTGAAGCTTGTTTTCCTAATTAGTGGGTTTTAAGAGGGAAGAGGTTTCAAAGACACCACTCAAGTACACCTTTGTGCAATAGGAGAACAACTGGCCAAAAAAAGTCAAAGATAGAGCAGAAAAGGGTTGTCCTAGGATACCCAGACCACATCACACTGTGTTGTTTCTTAAACACACCCAGCAGGAAGCATTGCCATGGGGAAACTGAGGCAGGAGACCTGTCTGATGGCTGGGAGAGTGATTCTAGAGAAGACAAGGTGGAGGAAGATCCATGGAGAGGCTCAGTAGGGAGCAGAGGCAGGACTGGTAGGGGTGATCTCTGCACCTGTCCTGGGAGATGGGGATGTCTCTGATGACTTCCAACAGCCTCAGACAACCTGAGCCTGTCGGGTGAGGACCAGAGAGGGCTCTGCTCCCTCCAGCCAAGGATGTCTGAGATGCCGCTGTCCTGTCCCTGGCATCCCGAGCACTGTAGCTGTGCTGGGATACCTCCAAGCTGGAAACTGCCCATCCCTGGGTGCTGTGGCAGATATAAACCTGGCGGGTCTGGAGGGGCTGGTGCCAGAGCTATGTCCTTCAGTTGTGCCAGGGCTTCCCCAGGACTTGCTACAGGGAGTGGAGGGAAGAAGGCTCTGGCCATCAGCAGGACCCATATCCATAGGGAGCTATGGAGCATCTACCTCCAGCAGCAGGACATGGGCATCTGTGCTCCTGCAGCAAACACTGCTGGAGGCAACAGCATGAGTGGGAGCAGATGGGAAACAGGGGTGAAAGTCGAAGGGGAAAACAAGCCGGGAAGAAAGGCAGGTTTGGGAGCTTCGGGGGCATGGCTCCCCATCGGGGCAGGCAGTGGCTGCCCTGCAGCCCAGAGGCCCTGGCTCCAGCAGCTCCTCCACAGTCTTAGCTTCCCCAGCCCAGCCCTTGGGTCCCAACTTTCCCATCATCTGGGAGCACTCGACATGGGAGGGTAGGGAGGGTGCTGAGCAGGGCATGTGGGAGCATTTTGGAGCAAGGAAAGGATGGGGACAGAGGAGCCCCGTGTCAGGACAGCCCTGGGCTGGCTCCACGCAGGGACATGAGGGTGACATCCAACACGCGCTCTCCTCTCTTCTTCCCGCGCCCTGCACAGGGAAGAGCCACAGCATCCCCAGGAGCACCCGAGCGCCCTCCGTCCCCTGCGCCCCTCTCTGCTAAGCCGGAGGCTGTGCCCTCAGGCCAGGAATCCACATGCAGCATCTCCCCCCAGGCCCGCTGGCCCCACAGCCGCCCGGCCATGCCCTGGAGACCCCTCACCTGGCTCGGGTGGTCCCTGCGAGCTGCGGATGGTGGAGACGCAGCAGAGGGATGGCCGGCCCTGCTGCATCTCGGCGGGAGGAGGGATGCGCGTGAGCGCTCGGCACCGCTGTCACGAGTGCGGCTCCATCCCTGCCTCCCCTCATACCTCGTCCACACCTGACTGATTCGCCCGAACGCCTCCCTCCCACTGCCTCAGCACCGGCTGCACGCTCAACCCAGCTCCGGGCAGCCCCAAGCCGGTCTCACATGGAGAGGGGGGCGAATTACACCCCCTCCCCGCTGCCCCGTGGGCGCTTGATCCGGCGAGATGCTCGGTTCTTTCCTCTCGTGCTCCCGCCTAATCCCGCGGCAGGGCCAGCTGGCACTGGGATGGACAGGAAGCCTCGGGGGGCTGCTGCGGAGGACACTGCACCCACCGGGCATCAAAGTGCCCTGGGGCCGAGCAGAACCGTGGCACGAGCGTGGCAGCACCGGGGTCACCGGTGGCTTAGGGCAGTCGGGTGCAGGAGGAAAAGCAAAGGAGCTTGGTGATGAACAACCTTCACGGGAAGGGGCCGCAGGGCTCAGGGTGGGCTACTCCTGCTCCTGGCCAAAGCCGTCATGGGTATGGTCATGTTGGGGTCGGGGCAGAAGTGGGGTTCCCACAGAGGCAGCGCAGGTCCGAGAGCAGGGGCTGTGCTGAATCCTGAAAAGGGAATGCAGGAACCTCCAGGCTGGAGGTACCGAGCTGGAGTGGGGAGGGGAGACCTCAGCTCAGGTCCCCAAACAGCCACTGTGACCCCACTATTCCAAGTCCCTGCCAGCTGGTCCAGGGTCCCCGTGCCCCGTCTGCCTGCCCCCTGTGAGTGACACCCCACTGCCTGCTTGCCGCCGGGGAATCGCTGCCGGCTTGTTTCCATGGCTCTTTGATCCATTTTGGGCACATCTCCAGCCACGCAGGAGGGGGAGGCCAGGTCCGGGTCACCGCACGGAGATGAGCAGCGGTGGGACAGGGTCTGCAGCAGTGGCAGGGACAGACGCCGCTCCCTCCCCTCGCCAGGCACAACGCTGCTCCCGCTCCTGTTCCCTCTCCAGACACTTTTATGGCTGGTGAAACGTGAGCGCTGGAGAGGCTCAGAGCAGCAGCAGCTGGTGGTGGGGAGAGGGACGGGAAACCTCCCGGGGCTAGGCACCTCGGGGCAGGATGTGGCAGCATTCCCCGGCAAAAGCATTTCCATGTGGGTGCCGAGTTGGCTCGGGTTGATCACTGCCAGCAAACCGGCTGCCAGGGGACTTTCCCCGCATGCTTCCTGCTCGCAGGTGACCAGGACCTGCCCGGGGGACACGGTGGCAGACAGCCCAGCTGCAGGAGGAGCAGGCAGGGGCACAGCGAGGGGAGCCAAATGCCTGGACAGGCAAAGACTGCCTGACTCCTGCTCTGTCCTCTGCCACCACTTCTCAGCGTGGCCTCAGGAGCATCCCTGTGTCTTTGATGCCATCACGCGTGTGGTTGTCCCACAGACCTGCCCTCCAGACGGGGCCATGTCTGCAGGCAGCTGCAGTGGGGGCAGTCAGGCTTCCCGGGGTCAGACAGGTTTCCCGGGATTAACGGGAGAAGCTTGAAACAAGCTTCGCAAGGAATGAAATCACTTTGTTGGTTTGCCTGGCTGCCCGTGTGTGACGACCCTTAAAGGTGGGTCGTCATACCGCGTTTGGGAGGGAAAGAGACATTTAGCACCAAATACACCGAGGGGTTTGCTTACAATTGGAGGTGGATTTGGGGAGCTGTTCATCTCTCTTGTGTTCCTGCAGGCAGGTGAAGGGTGGATGGGACCAGAAGTCTCTGAGGACTCCTAGGACAGGGAATTTGCTCATTTCAGGGAGCAGCTTTGTGAAGAACTCATCCTGCTTTTAGTGGCATCTGCATGAGCCATGAGCTCAGCTGGCATTACCATTGCCCTGGTCCCCTCTGTCCCTTCCATATGGCTTCACCCTGGTGCAGGGCAGAGCTGCTGCTTGTGCTGGTTGAGCCTCTGGGGATGATCATTCCAGTGATACTCTCTGAGATCCTCCAACACCACCCCATCTTTGAGGCCATGCCTATAGGACAGACCAGGTCCTGCCCTATTTCCTAAGATCTGGGGAAGATGAAACCAGACTCAAAGAGGATTGACACCCCCCTCCAGCCTCTCCAGGTTCCCCTGGGGTGTACTTGGCTCAAACCCTGGGTGCAATGAGCATTACCCCAGCACTTCCCTCTGAATTCTCTGCTTGCAGAGATGAGCTGGGAGCCCCGCACAGGGACGGAACTCAGACTGGTGGCTGCCCACTGCTGGTGCCTCCCGAGGACGGAGGAGGAAGGGAACAAAAGGCAGATGTCCTTTCCGTCCTCCCTGTGCAGCACGATGGGTGCCCTGGGCACACACCGAGGGAGTGGGCACAGTGTTTGGGGAGAATGTGCATGGCTTTGGGATATCTATGCTCCTGAGACTCCCATAGGTTCTGCCAAGAGGTCCCCGAGCACCCCATGACAGAGGATTTCTGTAGGGTTGGACAGTGTGAGAATGTGGGGTGAGGGCTGGGGACAGGACTCCAGGTGGCTCTGGGCAGGTTCTCCTGGCAGGAGGCAGGTGTGGGAGCCCACAGGCATGGACACCCCTGCCTGCAGGGAGCCCCCTTCCACCTTGACATGCTCTTCCCAGGGGTCCTGCCCTGCCCCAGCACCCCCAGGCCCGCCTGCCCTGCCCTCACACCTGCATCCCTTGGCTCTAGCCAAATTCTCCAGCCCATTTCATTGGTACACCACAATACCAGGGGTAGGGCACGGGGACAGACCCTCCCCGGAATGGGGAAGTAAAGGGGAATGTGGAGGGACTGACTCCCGGGATGGAGAGGACAGCACAGGGGGTCGAGGGCCGGCAGACTCCTAGAATGGAGGGGGCAGCACCGGGGGAGGGATGAAGAACA
>VZTF01000260.1:1005549-1057958 GCA_013397755.1 Cnemophilus loriae | reverse complement strand
GCCATCCGCCACCCCCGGGGGCTCCGCCCGCCGCCGGCCCCGCGCTGCCGCCCGCCCCGAGGATCGCCGAGCATCCCCCGATCCCTGCCCGGGGCATCATCCCCGCTCTCTCTCTCCAGCTGGGGGAACAGCTCCTTGGGGACACCAGGGTGCAGTGGGCACCATGGGCAGGTTTTTGGTCATGTTTACAGTGGGCACAGAGCGGAAGACACCTGGTTGTTCCCTCCTCCCCAAATGTCTCTTCTCAGCCCGACCTCCAGCTCCTTGGATGGGGGAGGCAGAGGAGGGTACTCACCCCCGTGGGTGCTGCATGGGCTCTGGTAGGTGGTCTCTGCACGAGTGGGCACCCACCAAACCTCACTGGTGCTCGGCACACCAACATGGAGCAGAACAGCATCGCCAGCATCTGTCACTTCCCCGGAGCGACAATCCCACAGGTATTTTTGTAGGGGCCTGCCTTCAGCTGTCACACCTGATCCAGACAGGGACTGTCACTGTCAGCCCCTGCCGCCAGCAAGGGACTGGGGTCTGCCTGTGCACGCTGTGATCATTTGGCACCGGGCTGGGACAGGGGTGGGGACACTGCTGGGTGCCCAGGACAAGGACAAGCAGATGCCTGTGCTCTGATACTCTACCTTTGAAGGGTTCCCTGTCACAGACGCACTGCAGCACAGGGCAGCACCCTCACCCTTGTTTTAAGCGGAAGAACACTCAGCTTAAGCCCACTGTGTGATGATCACTGCCCTGTGGGCTGGGAAGGTGCAGCAGGTGGCAGTGACCTTGCACAGCCTCGTGCAGGGTTTGTGGGGCTGTTCATCAGCCTTGTGTAACTACGGCATAAAACCCTCTTGGATCTGGGCTGTGCAGCTGTGCGTGTGAGAGTGAAGCACTTGCCAAAACTAAATTCAGCTCCCCAAATCAATAGGAGCTTTCCAAAATTTTGGATGCTCAATCAGGAGCTGCTCTGGATGAGGCTCAAGCCCCTGACAAGGCTGGATGCTGGCTCAGCTCTGTGCTGGGAGCTGGCCAGGGCTGACACATTCAGCGAGCCAACCACGCTGCCAGGCAGGGAGCAGGGACATCGAGTCACAAACATGCGTGTAGTGGGGACATCAGGCCCCAAACCCTGTGTGTAGACTGCAAAGAGTCTACTGCTAAAAGATCCCTCGAGAATTCCTGGGGGGGAACTGGCATTCCTCCTCCTGCTTCAAGAGAGCGGGCAGGGCAATGCTGCTTGTTGCAGGCAGATAAAGGAAGAACGTGTTCTCCATCCCTTTGAATTTCCCATTTCTCCCTCAGCCTTTGTCTACACACAGAGCTTTTGAGCCATGGCAGAAATTTTCCAAGAGAAATATGGTTAAAGAGGGGCCTTGGCAGGAAAAGGCTGATGTCGCTTGAGAAATGTGTGCAGATTACACCAAGCTGTTATTAAAAATGAGCGCTGCGCTCTTCCCAGCCTTTGCTTTCCGTGATTTTTCTGGTAGTAATTGCACGTCTCCAGGAGAGGGTCCACATCTCCAGGGGATGGAATTTGTTTCCTCCTCATCTGCAAATGAACCTGGTGCCAGCCCAGCATCCCAATGGCCGGGGGATACTGTGGTGGGCTTTGGGTGCCTGGGGAAGTTCAGACTGTTCGTCCATCTGAAATTCCAAAGGATTTGCAGAAAAACCTTGAGCCTAGGGCTGCATGGGCAGGGTCGGGGAGGTGGTGTGGTCCCATGCATCCCCACACCTCCTCCATGTTCCAGCCATCCTCGGTTTTACAGCATCCAGTATCACTCTTGGGTTATCACTCAATCCTTCCCATGGTGGAGCATCTTTTAAACAGTCCCAGCAACTCTGTCTTGGGTTTTGGTCCGACTTTGGGTCTTTTAATGTCTGGTTGAGCAGCTTACACAGTTAAACAGGAGTTAAATAGCAGGGAGGGAAAGCCCTAAACCAAGACAGAGCTTGGAACACTCTAAGCATGAGCCAGAGCTCCCTTTCCCAGGGCATGATGGTGTGGGAATGGGACAAGCTGGGGACAGTGGCTCCAGTGAGCTGTGGACCAACAGGCTTCCCCTCCACATGCAGATGGATTTGGGTAGGAAGAGCACCAGTGTTCCCGTGGGTCCCATCCCTCCCCAACACCGGGCTCTGGAGAGGGTGCGAGGCTGGGATGATTCAGCATGTTCGTTTTTCAGAGAATAAAGGAAGTAATTAAACATCAGCTTTCCTCCTGCCGCGCCCCGCGAGGATGAGAGGGAGAAGATGAAAAGCCTTCAGACGGAAGTTATTTGTCCAAGGAGAAAAGTGGCTAATTTCTCTGCTGCTTTGCTTGTCTGCTCGTTAACGAAAACCGCTCGTCAGCAGGAAAACGGAGCACCCAGCGAGGGGGAGGAACCAGAATCACACATCCAGCGGTGGCCGGGCACATGGTCTCGGTGGCCTTGGGACATCCTGCCCTGTAGGGGTGTCACCTCCACAAAGCCCCCCAAGGCACCCAACCCCAGGCCTGGGGGCTGTGAATGCAGCTGGGCGTTGGGGACCCCCCCTCGCCACATCCCCATGGGTTGGGAACAGACACTCCCAAGCTAAACACCATGGAAGGGNCCGATTTTTTCATGCAAAGACTTTAAAATGAATTTGTTGAGGCACTTGCAGGGAGATAGAATCGAAAACAGCTTTGCGCTGAAGCCTCCTGCCTGGTGCGGGCTGATGGATGGTGCTTATCTCAACCAGGCATGGAAATATTTAGTGTTATGAAAATCTCTCCCTGAAAAGAATTTATTTTCATGCTGATAATAAAAGAACCAAAGCTCAGTGCTGCAGGGTGGGGGTGCTGTAGGTCACATCGGAGCTCTGGCTCACAGAGCCCAGGAGGTACCTGTGCTGTCCTCTGGCCCCTGGCCGGGCAGGTGACCCTCCTGCCACTCACAGTGTGACATCTGCACCTTCCCAAGGTTCATGATTTACTGGCAGAGGACATCTAAGGCATTGCTCCCTCTTTGCTGCTCCCTGGGACACAGAGAGGGGTTGAAATGATGGAAGCTCTTCCATTTTGAGGTTTATATAGATATATTTCTAACTGGATTTTGGCATGTCACAGTTATTTTCAAGGCAGCCTGTAATTATTTGAGAGCCTGATCACCTCCTTTCCCTCAGCACAGAGGGCTGCCTTTTTTCTTTTTAATATTGTTTCCCCAAGTGAAATTGTGAATTTGCAACTTAATCCAATGAGAGGACACACATGATGTAACTCTGCAAGGACACGGCGGGATGGCAGGATCTACCTCTGCCAGGTTCCTAATCAATGCCCAGCAAGGTCAAAAAACATAAAACCAGTATTTTAATTCTTTTTGGTATTAAAAAAAAATATATTTTAAGAAGGTGTTCATGGGTATTTGATGGGGGGGAGGTTTTGCTGGTCCTGCAGTAGGTCAGCCCACCCTGTGCTGAGATGAGACTGCCCCGTGCCCAGCTGCATCTCTGCAGCAGTGGAATGCTGCTCTCTGGCTTTTTCTGTCCCAACTGAAACCTGATGAAACTCCCACTAATTACAAGGTTTTATTTTTACCTGTGTTGTAATTTTTTGGGGCCAAAATAATTTCATCCAGCTCCATCTGCTCTCCATTAGGGAACTGAAGCTCGAGCAGGATGGATCCTGCCATCCTCACCACGGTTCTCCCCAGGTCGGGCATTGCCATCATCCCAGTGCTGCATTTGTTATTCCAGTGCCCAGAACGGGCACAAATGAAAACCATTATCCAAGAGTTTTCCAGCATCTCACAGCTAATGACCATACACCACCCTGCTGCATCTTAACAGCCTCAAGTTCTTATTTTCTCCGAGCCCGATTTCAGGGCTCCGGGCTGCATTCAAATGCTACTGAATCCGATTTATTATTTACATTGCAAGGTACAGCCTGGCATGAATTGATTTGCTGTGCTCTGATTGCCACTGCACGCTGCTCTGCGATCTGGGAGCTGGTTGCTCACACAGCCAGGCTGCAAAATCAGAAGTTAAGGAATGCCAGAGTTCAAACTGCCCGGGCATCCCAGTGCTCGGTGCTCTGCTCCCACCTTTGGTTGCATCTCTCAGGATGCAGGGAGTCCCCGTCCCAGCGGGGGCGGTGGGATGGATTAACTGGTGTCCCCCAAGGGTTGTCACCCTGGTGCTGCAGAGATCAGATGGTTGAAATGTCACCCCTTAATGAAGAAGAGGGGTCTGGGGAATTGGAAAGGGCAAGTGACACTGGATTTTAGGAAGGAGCCATGGATGGGAGTACAGAGCAGATGGAGAGAGCAGAAGGAATGGGGAATAACAGAAGTGGGAAGCAAATGGGAGACCTGGTGTTTTGGGGAATTTAGCAGGCCTTTACCTTCATCACCACTTCACCTTCATCACCACTTCACCTTTACTTTCATCATCACCTTCACCTTCATCATCACCTTCACCTTTGCCTTCACCTTCATCATCACCTTCACCTTCATTTTTGCCTTCACCTTCACTCCTTACCCTGCCCATGGTTGGAGCTTGCACTACCTTGGGTGGCAGGAATGAGTGAAAATCCCCCAAACCCGAGCCTGTTACTCTGATGACCAGAGGCAGCAGCTCTGCTGACGGCTCAGCTGTTGGAGATGAACCTGGAACAGTGGGCTGGAGGGCAGGACCATGGACACGCTGCCCTTGGCACGGGGACCCTCCTCACCCAATTCATCCAGCTGCCCAAGTCACCGGGCACCTTGGGAAACACTGGTCCATCTGCCAGAGCTCTTGACTTTGGACATCCCCGGAAGAAAAGACAATTTTAAGGAATGCCATTTGGGCAGCATCACCAGCATTCTGCTGGCAAGACACCGTGCCCTTGAGCTCTCTCCCACGTGGGGATTCTTCCCAGCAAACCTGCGGCTGATGCCAGCACCACTCTCTGGATTGCTGAGGGTGCGAGTCTCGTGTTGAAGACCCTTTAGGAATCTCTGCTAATTGTCACTGAGACCTCCAATGGCTTTGGAGGAGACTCTCAAAGGCACCTCGCTCCTTCCCAGCTGCTGTGGGATCTTGGCACCTGCTGCTGCTGGCTCTGGCAAAATTCCCACTGCACACCAGCGCTCGGCTTGGGGTGCAGAGGGGAGCAGATGCTGCAGATGAGTCCTCAGGGCGCCTCTGTATCGTAGCATGGGACTAATTAAAACTTCAGAATGTATATTTACCTAATACGGAGTAGATTTGTTAAGTAGGACATCCTGTCTTCAGAGGATTTCACGGCATTGGGTGATAATCAAGTGAGAACAGGCTCCAAAAGTGTTAATTTAGGAACTGAGACAACAGGGATTAAAAACAAGCCCCTGTTTTAGTCTTCTCTCACACTTCCATGTTTGAAATCCAAGTAATCATCCCATTTGGGAGTGCAAAGCAATGGCACCACCAGCCAGCAAGCACCACGCTGGCTGAGGGTGCAAATGTGGGGCTTCAGTGGCCGAATTTGGGCTCTTTGCCCTCTCAGGGCTCAGCTGAGCAGCTCACACTGTTCCAGGTATTCCTGGCACCTCTGGGATGTCCTGTCCCTGTGCCTGGCACTGGCACACAGGAAGCGGCTGGATTTCTGCAGGACTTGCAGGCAGGTGTTTTGCAACAAGAATTTTCATAGAGTCATGGAATAGTTTGGGTTGGAATGAACCTTCAAAGTCCATTCCATCTCATTCCCACCTTCTGGCCTTTGCAGGGACACCTTCCACTAGACCAGGTTGCTCCAAGCCCTGTCCAGCCTGACCTTGAACACTTGCAGGGATGGGGCATCCACAGCTTTCCTGGGCAACCTGTGCCAGTGCTTTACCACCCTCGCTTAAAAAGGCTTTCCTTATATTTAACCTAAATCTCCCCTCTTTTAGTTTAAAGCCATTTCCCCTTCTATTTCACAGGCAGGCAGCAGGAAACAGCGCCTGTGATGAGCCCCAGCACTGATCCTGCCCTGCGGATGCATTCTTGCAGTGCTATGAGATATTTAAAAACATGAATTCCCAGCCTCGGGAGAGCCCTGGGGTTTGTTTTCCCGTTGTCCCGGGAGAAGCTGCTGCCGTCTCTGCTCTCCCCAGGGACACAGAGGCAGCTTTGTGTGAGTAAGGGGCCACAGTGACCCGGCCGTGGGCTGGGCTGCTCCTTGCTGGGCTGCTCCTTGCTGGGCTTTGGGCCGGACCCTGATCCCAGTCCCTGGCAGGATCCGCCTTGGTGAGCTCGTCCTTGTGCTCATCCAAGTGATTATTTTTCATTTTCAAACCTTTGTGAGCGATTTGGGACGTTGACGTGCCCAGCATCCCCTCCCACCTCGCTTTCCTCAGCCAGACACACACAAACTGAGCTTGGGAAGTCCCAAACCAGAAGTGGGATGACTCTGTGCACCCAGGAGAGAGAAGTGACGTGCTGTGGGTGGTCCCATCCCTCTGGGGTTTTATTCCCATCCCCAGAAACGCCATTGAGAGTGGTAAGAAGCGCTGTGCCAACATGCAGACCTGGCAACAGGTCTCATGAACAACCCTCACCTCAGCTCTATTTTTCAGGAGATGGTCCCAAAAGTGAAATTCCTGCAGCTTCCAGGGCCTCAGCAGAGACTGGGCACTTCCCTGCTCTCCCCATCCATGCATGGGTCAGGGAGGCTCCTGATGGGCTCCCCTTAGTCCTTCATCCTCTGGCAGGATGGGGGAACCCAATTTACCTCCAAAACTCCCCAGATTTACCACATCCAGCCCACAGGAAGACCCACTGGTGCTCCATGACGTTGGATGTGCTAGAACATGGATGCATCTCTGGGTATTTGGAGGGGTCCAGGCTCGCTGGGACAGGCTGGGGAGTCAGGGGGTCCCACACCCCTCCCTGGTGCTGAGGGTGCTCCCAAGGGCTCTGCCCTCACTCGCAGGTGGACAGGAGAGCTGGGATACTGCAGCCTCCCTCCCTCCCTCTCTGCCACCCCAACTGTTTGGCAAAAGGGATTTCATTTTTTATTTTTTTCTCCAGCGAAACCCAAAAATAGATTGATGGGAAGCGGCTGGGGGCTGGGATGCCATTAGCATGCAAAATGGGGCTATTTATCTTCCCTGCAGCTGGGTTCTGCTCCCAGACCTGGCAGGGACTGGCAGCAGGAGGGGGGGCTGGTGCTGGGAGGGGGCTGCAGGATGGGAACAGTCCCCAAGACAGCCCCATCCCCTTCTCACCCCTCTCGCCGCCCTTGTCCTTGTGTTCCGTGACCCTGAGCCTCTCCCGAGGGACAAGGACCTTTCAGTTCTCTGTTACAGCTGGACATGGTGTCACGGTCACCTGGAGACTTTACAGGTGGCAGCTGATTAATCCTGACCCCGGGTGTGGGTGGGCAAGAGAAACGTGCCCAGGGCTCCGGCTGGGGAAACTGAGGCAGGAGCTCCTGGGACATCCTCGGGAAGGATGGATGAGCGCAGCGGCTCTCTCCATGCCCGCTGAGGGGCTGGACCGGTGCCCTCAGCCCTGTGGGACACCTCGCTCCCTTGGCTTGGCCATCCCTGCTGCCACCACGCAGCAGAGTCGGGAGTGAGAGACCGCCGGGAGGGTGAAGGAATGAGCAGAAAACCTGCTCCTGCTCCCAGAGGTCATTTGTCTCGGGAATTTTTAGCGGGAGGGAAGCAGAAGGAAGGGGAGAAGCAAGGCTCGCACCTCGCAGCCCTGCAAACAAGGGCTGGGGGAAACAAGGCTGAGCAGGGCCGGGGCTTTGTCCAGCTCCAGGCCCTCCTGGGGTGATCCTGGCCCCTCTGCCCCCTTTTCCGCCCCATTCTGGCTGGGGGTTGTCAAACACAAGGTGTCAGCTTTGCTCCCTGCAGGGCCGCTCACCGCCCGGGATGCTCCTTAGCAGCTAATCATTTCCTAATAATAATAAAAATAATAAATTCCTACAAATGTTAAATTCCATGATGGCACAGCTCAACATCCCCATGACCTTCATCCCCACCATCCTCATGCCCGCTCCCCCAGCCTCATCATCCTCGCCACGCCCCAGAACTTCCGCCTCGCCAGGGGGCGCGCTGCTTCCCGGCGGGAGCGGAAGTGCCGCTCTGCCCTCGCGGGCAGCTCCGCCTGCTCTCGCCGCCGCTTCCGGCGCCGCCGCCGCTGCTCTCCCGGCCGCCTCTCGCGGCTCTGCCCCGGTCCCTGCTCCGGTCCCGCTTCGGTCTCGCCTCGCCGCCACCGCCATCATGAACAAGAAGAAGAAGCCGTTCTTGGGCATGCCCGCGCCCCTGGGCTACGTGCCGGGGCTGGGCCGCGGGTGAGACGCCGCCCAGGCCTGGCCTGGCCCCCCCACCCCAGTCGCTCCGCCGGGCCCCGGGGCGCTCCCGGGCCCGTTCGCTGCCCGGCTGGGCTCACACCTCTCCGCCCCACTCATCCCCGTCTCCTCGGGGTGGCCCTGCGCGGCTTTTCAATGTTGTCCCTTCCTAATGTTTCACGTTCGCTCTTTAGCTGGGCGGGTTTGTGTTTGAAAGCGAGCCTGGCTCCGGGGATGAGTTCGCGGGTGCTTCAGACCGGCAGAGGAGTGTGTCCCTCCTGATTCTGTGACTGTGTGTGCGTGGGATCGTCTGAAAAATGATCAGACTGGGGGCGTTTGTTGAGGGAACAGTGAGGGGATTTGGTGGCGGCTGAGACCATTTCTGGGGTGTCCTTTGCTGGATGTTAGTTGTGTTCGTCTCTCACGGATTTGCTTGTGTTCTTCCCTGGCGGGATCCTGCTGGCTGCGCCCCACGAGGTGCTGCCAGGCGAGTGTGGGGGTTCAGTAGAGCTCCAGCTGCCCCATCCCTTTGCCCAGACCCCCAGCCCGTGGTGCCCCACAGCCTGCAGCGCCAGCTGAGACACCCAGAGACAGAGTTTGGAAGGGAGGCCATGGACAGGATGGGTGGCAGAGCAATGAGCTGGGTGGTTGCAGTGTATTTGTGGAAAAAGTTCTGCCTATGAAAGGTTGCCCAGAGAAGCTGTGGCTGCCCAATCCCTGGAAGTGTCTGAGGCCAGGTCGGACGGGGCTTGGAGCAACCTGGGGTAGTGGGAGGTGTCCCTGCCCGCGGCAGGAGGTTGGAATGGGGAGAGTTTTGAGGTCCCTTCCAACCCAAACTATTCCATGATTCTAAGGACATTTTTCTCCCTGGTTTATGAATGCTGGTCATGGGGAGTGGCTGATGCCGTTCTCCTGAAAGAATGATATTTTTCCTGCTTGTCCTGAGCAGTAACTGTGACAGGCTGGCATTGCAGTGAGCTGAGCAGCCCCTGGTTTATCCCTGCAGAGCCACGGGTTTCACCACCCGCTCTGATATCGGCCCTGCCCGCGATGCCAACGACCCCGTGGACGACCGGCACGCCCCGCCGGGCAAGAGAACCGTGGGGGACCAGATGAAGAAGAACCAGACAGCAGATGATGACGATGAGGACTTGAATGACACCAACTATGATGAGGTGAGGAGGTTTTCATCATCCTGCAGATGTTTTTCCCCAGGTGGATCAAGATTTCCTGAGCTCCCCGCTCTTGCTATGAACCTCGCTCTTAGCTGAGGCTTCAAACCCAGAATTTCCTGTAGTTTGCAGGCAGCATTTCCTTTTTTATTTATTGATTGAGACCTCAGTATGCACAATGGCATGGTGCTTACAGATTTTTGTTGTGGCCTTGCTCCATGGATTGTGGTTTAAGTACTGATACAGAGCCCTGAGAGTCTTGGGAAAAGATCTATAAATAAAAACTATTTTAAGTATTTCAGGGGTTGTATATTTTTTTTATTCTCCACAAATGACAGCTTGTATGCTTTGACAAAATTGGACTTGATGATCTTGGAGGTCTTTTCCAACCTGAATGACTCTGTGATTCTGTGCCATATATTGTCCTTAAGTGGCCTGTGTAGTCTCCTGTGTTTCAGTCCCACTTTGGTTAGTTGAATGTTGTGGTATTCTTTCTGCTTGCTTTCACCAGTGTAAAAAGAAAAAGTGATTAATGGAAGAGAATGGCTTTTCTATCCTGGGATCTTGTTTATTGCTGCATAGAAGTGGTTTAGAGAGAGAAGCAATTTTGAAAGAAGCAATTTTGAAGCAGTTTTGCTTCAAATGGTGTGGGAGGATAAACAACACCATGGGGTGGTAGAAGGAGGATGGTTTTATTTAGGGCTGTGTTAGTCTGATGCAGTGGTGTCAGAAACAGGCTGTGAATGCATTTTCAGGTGATGGTTGGCTGTAGCAGGAACATAACAGGAACTTTAAAAAACCTGCCTTTTTTTACTCTTTTTCTCTCTAAATTCCCAGTTCAATGGCTATGCTGGGAGCCTGTTCTCAAGCGGCCCCTATGAAAAAGATGATGAAGAAGCAGATGCTATTTATGCAGCTTTGGATAAGAGGATGGATGAACGCAGGAAAGAAAGGAGGTAGGATAAGCTATGGCACTGGCAGGGGGTGCTCTCTGGTTAATTGAGGATGACAGATGTTTTGCACCACTTGCTTTGGGAGTGGATGTGGTTAAATTACTTCCCTAATTAAGAGTCACTGTAGTTCGTTAAGATGGTGTGGGGAGATGCTGAGCAATTGATATTGACACATCACAGACTGCACAGTAGACTGGACATTGTTAGAAAAGTCATCTCATGCTAGTGAACAGTGTGTTACTTGTTAAATTCACTACTCATTAAGAGGAGGTTAAAGACTGAAGTTCACTTGGAGATGTCTGTTTTTACACTGTAATATTGTCTTATTTCATAAAGGATCTCTTGTCATAATGTTGATAATCTAAGGCATTGGAAAAAATGCCTTTTTTATACCCTATTATCAAACACATTTTTCTGTTATGTCAACACTTTAATCAAAGACTTGCCAAGTGTTACTTTGAGCATAACCTCAGTATTCCTTTTCCTAAGGGAACAACGAGAAAAAGAGGAAATAGAAAAATACCGTATGGAACGACCCAAAATTCAGCAGCAGTTCTCAGACTTGAAAGTAAGGAAGAAAATGTCT
This sequence comes from Cnemophilus loriae, assembly GCA_013397755.1. NCBI lineage: Eukaryota > Metazoa > Chordata > Aves > Passeriformes > Corvidae > Cnemophilus > Cnemophilus loriae. Next base: position 1,046,987 of record VZTF01000260.1, on the reverse strand, counting down.
GAAATGTGACTTTTTATGAGATGCAAGAGGTGGCTGTGTGTTCTTTTGTGTGTGTTTGTTTCTTTGCTCAGATTTTGTGTGTTGGCAAACAGGTACTTAGATATTCTCCAGATTAGACTCACTTTCTGTTGTTAGAATAAACACTGTTCGTGTGGATACACAAGGTAGTGAAATTTCTGTAAATTTTGATATTGGTAATGTTTGTTTTGTGCTTTATGGATGGTGCTACACTTCTGTCTTTGAGGGAAGCTGATAACTTGTTGGCATTGCAGGAGTGTCTGAGCAGAATCTTCTGACTCTAAATCTTCTTTTAAATAAAATGTATTGTTTAAGCTGTTGTCTAATGATTAGCAATAAACCACTCAATGCTCCAGGCACTAGGATTAATCTGAATGTTTGTAGTACCGAATCTAATAACAGAATTGATTTGGAATCTCAGTCTGGACTAAAACCAAATTCTAATTAAATGCATCTAATTCTTTTGTACATTGGATTAGGAAAAAAGTCTGACCCTTAAGTGTCTGATTGATCTTGAATTATTTCAAGAAAATAAATCTATTAAGGGGTTAGAGCACTTAAAAAGCCATTTCTGCAGCAAATACTGATGACAGCTCCTGTTTGAACAGCGGAAATTAGCGGAGGTTACTGAGGAGGAGTGGCTGAGTATTCCTGAGGTCGGGGATGCCAGGAACAAGCGGCAGAGGAATCCCCGCTATGAGAAGCTGACTCCTGTCCCTGACAGCTTCTTTGCAAAGCATTTGCAGTCAGGGGAGAATCACACTTCCGTGGACCCACGCCAGACAGTGAGTACACAGCAAACCTGGGCCAGCTGTGGCCAGACTGGATTAGAGATGAGTGTTAAACTGGGATTTGGGCAAAAGATGCTTGACCAAAAAACTTGGTGTGGTTTGTGAGTCCGTCAAAGGAATTCTGGATGTTAAACTCCTGTGCTTGCTGGATCCTTTCAGTGCACAGCCATTGCTAGAGAAAACATGGGGATAAGCAGAGAAAGCCTGGTTCTTGTGTTAAAGATGGAAGAAAGTGGTTTTTTTCCTATTTGCTGAATGCAGGATGGTGATAGTGTTGGTGAGCATAACCATTTCTGTTACAACAACATCTTGCAAAAAGAGAACAGAAAATAAAGTTTGCTTTCACCTAATGGTTTGCTTAGCCCTGGGGCGATTGTGTTAAAAATTATTTGCCTTTCAGTCAACTGAAAATTAAGTAATTTACCTTGTTGCTCTGTAGCCACAGTCTGCTATGGTCATAGAATTATAGGAGCAGCTGACTGACCTTAGACTGGCTCCAGGTGTCCGTGGGACTTCTTTGCAGATATTCTTGTTTAAATGTGCCAGGTTACATGCCTGTGCTTGAATTTTTCACTTTCTTGCTGCTTATTTCACTGACTTGACTAAACTTTAGTAGTTACCTATAGATTTGCAAATCCTGTATGAGAAGTGTTTTGGGATCCAGGGAAGCCATATCAGAAGTACCTGTGGGGGTTTGGCATCCATGTCCTGCAGCTTCTGGGGAAGTGTAAATCAGCCAATAGCCTGAATTATTTTTAAAATCTCAGGAGAGGTTTTAGGAATGACTTTCTCACTCTTGCTTTTAGCAATTTGGTGGATTGAATACTCCATATCCAGGAGGTTTGAATACTCCATACCCAGGAGGAATGACACCAGGCCTGATGACACCTGGGACAGGTGAATTGGATATGAGGAAGATTGGCCAAGCCAGGAACACCTTGATGGATATGAGGCTAAGCCAGGTAAGGATGTGGGAAGGCAGGATCAGTCACAGGTATACCTGGGGTTGATGTTGTGGTGCTCTTTAAGTCCTGGTTTTAGAAAAGTGTTAAATTCTCTTGGGTGTTAGAAGATCCAAGAACAGCTGAGCTGTGAAATAGTTTTGTAGTCCCTCTCCCCAAATCTCATGCCCTAAAAATGAATAGAATTTCCTGAGAAATACCAGTTTGTCCCTGGAATTCTTGGTCATTGTGGGAGAACAGACTGCCTGCTTATACCAGCGGTGGACTTGAGGCAAACAGCACAGGTGGTGTTACCAAGGGAAGCATCTCTTCTGTCCTGTGTAGGGATGCAGGACAAACCGCTGAAAAATAGTGATTTTTGACTTCTTTTTCATTGATTTTCCCATCTAAATCTGGTTTATTCTAAAAAGAATGCCTTTAGCTGGCAGGGCTGCAAGACCTTTGGGTGACTGCTTATCACCAAGCTGCTTCTTGTCTCGATTTTAGTGTTAAAGTTGTATATTTTAGAAGTAGAAAAAAGCTAATAAGCAAGGCTTTGTGTTTTCCTCCTTCCTTGCTTTTGGGAACAGATGAATATCTAGGATTTTTGTACAGCCACAGTGTCTTTTTGGGCGTTCAGGGGCTGTGAGTGGTCATTTCAGTAGCTCTGACTTGGCTTTCCCAGGTGTCGGACTCAGTGAGTGGCCAGACTGTAGTGGACCCGAAAGGATATTTGACAGACTTGAATTCCATGATTCCCACACATGGAGGAGATATCAAGTAAGTTTAAGAAGGATTAACAGATTTATCCTCTTAGCAGTGGCACTGATCCTACATGTAAATGGAAATCTGTCTGAGTGGGTGCTTTCAGCTGGCATTTAGTTTGTAAGAAATGCCAGGTGAGTTTTTGAGGATGAATTCTTTTAACATGAGATCTGGTCTAGTCTTTCAGCTGAGGTATTAGCATCTGACCTGGATGCATCAATTGTGAGGATTGTTTCCATTCCATCCCTATTTCCATGCCAGAGTGATGGCAGTGTGTGGCTGCCTGCCAGCCAGGAAATAACCTGGTTAATTGTACCTGTGTGCTGCTAATTTAGGCTTGATTGACGACCTCTGAGAACCTCCTTAGCCTGGAGTTTGACATCTGCTTCACGAAGAATTGCTATTTAAGTCAGAGCAATACCTGCAAATATTGATGCTAATTCTTGACTTACATCAATGCTTGGGCTTATCAGCTTCCAGCTGCAAGTGCCCAGCTGTAATTCCCAAAAATCTTGCTTAAATACTTTACTGGTTTTCACTGTGATCTTGCTGTGTTAGTGTGTATTTGTAAGCTTGTTTTGGTAGAATGTAATTTGTGTCTTCAGTATGGAAAAATTTGAGGTCACAGTTCCTGTGGATCTGAGCACATCCTGGTTCAGGAGAATTGTTTCCTAATGTGCTGAAAAATTTCCCTGTTTTTCCTCCTTCTTTAGTGATATCAAAAAAGCCCGTTTGCTCCTGAAATCTGTCCGAGAGACCAATCCTCATCATCCACCAGCCTGGATAGCATCAGCCCGGCTGGAGGAGGTCACTGGCAAACTCCAAGTGGCTCGAAACCTCATCATGAAAGGAACAGAGATGTGCCCTAAGGTCGGAATTGCTTTGCTTCCCTGCTGATCTTTGTGGGATAGTAGGAAAAAGCTGTGGTTAATGAGCAGCAGAATCTCTGTTAAGCTTGATTGAAGCTCTGTCTGATACAGCTTCACTATCTGCTCTATTACAAAACACCTGCTTAGCCAGAAGCTCTGATTTTATATTCTTGTTTTGATGTAAAGGAAGATGGGTTGTTTTTCCTGACAGAGTGAAGATGTTTGGTTGGAAGCTGCTCGGCTTCAGCCTGGAGATACAGCCAAGGCTGTTGTGGCCCAGGCTGTCCGGCACCTGCCCCAGTCTGTGCGGATCTATATCAGAGCAGCAGAGCTGGAGACGGACATCCGTGCCAAGAAACGTGTCCTTAGGAAAGGTGAGAGCTCCTGTGGGCTCAGGGAGTGAAGGCTGAGCATTGCACTCTTTGTATTGTGTTGTAAGTTGTTCAAGATGTGGCCATAAGTTCGGGTGCTTTTTTTCTTTCCTTGTTGAAATTACAGTTGTCAATTTGTGTATTAATGGTGGAACTTGCTGCTGTTGAGCCAAAGAGCAGAGGTGTTAAAGTGTTTGTAAAACATCCTTCAGCAGAAAGCTGCTGGTACTGAACAATTCCAAAATGCTATTTCACTTACCTAAGCCAATTCCAGCTTGATCACAATTAGATAAGTGGATGAAAGCAATTAAAAAATGATGTTCTAAGGATAAAAAGGTGCTCTAGATGTCACCTTGTGATACTTTTTGGAAAAGATAGTGGAACTGATTGTTCCTACTTGCTTGTAGCCTGTTAGAGACCACAGTGGCTGCTGCTGGAGGAGCTTTAGAGGTCTCGGGGTTCTCATATCATTGAGCCTATTGAGCTGCAGGCTTTGCTTTAGTGTAGCAAGTTCTGTCCTTGACACACAGCCTTTCTCTGTGGTTCTCACTTGAAACCTTACATCTTCTTGGATTGCATTGCTCTTGGAGGTTTTCCTCTTTCATGGAATTACTGTCTTTTTCAAACAATGATCTCTTCAACAGCAGGTTGTTGTGTTGTCCTGAACCCAGGTCTTCCTCAGAAGTTCAGAATATGAATTCTTTGATTACTTAAAGTACCTGGGCCTGTATCAATAGAGATTAGTTCCTTCATGACTGCTGAATTGTATTAGTTACATCTCCTGACTTTAATCTAGACAGGGAAAAGGGTCTGAATTTAATACATTTACTGAATCATTGTGAAGCAGTCTGCAGTATTGAATGGTTTAGCTTCAAAGGAATTAATTGCCTCCCACCTCTTACCTCTTGCATGTAAAATTGCAGATCTCTAGTGAAATGACCTCTTACTACATGTGGATGAAAGGCGCTTCAAAGTTGCTGGATTTGAAGTTGTAAAGAGTTCAGATATTAACTATTCAGTAGCTTTTTGAATTTCCATTGGCTCCGCAGTGCAACATGGTGTGAAGTGCTGTTCCTGTGACACTGTGTGTCCTTCTCAGGAACAGTCACAGATGTTGAACAGAAAAACACTTCTAAAGGAGCAGAAATAGATCTGTGAGTATAGCTCGGGTAGGGGAGGGTCTTGTGTGAGAGCAGTGAGTTACCCACTGAGTACTGAGCTTTGCTTCAAACACTGTATTTATGAAGAGAAAAACATTCAGTTCTTGGAACCACCTACTTAATGTCTTGATACGAAGCTGTTAGTGGGATGGAACTGGATTTATCATTCTCTTCCCAATTTCTGCCTGTTAACAGCTTCACAGTGCTCCTCTGCTGCCTAGGAAGCATCAGTAATGTGGAGCTTGGAGCCTTAAGTGGCAGCATAACCCGTTATTTTTCCCAAAATAAAAAAAGCCTGAGTGCCAGGTAATGTCACTGAAGTGTGACCTTTCATAATGTGTTTCTCCTCTCTGCTGGCTGTGTGCATTCCTGCCATCCAGCAGAACCTCTGGAGTTTTTAAAGCCTCAATCTGACTGGAGACCCAGCAAGCTGAGTGGCTGAAATACAGCTTGAGGTCTAAAAATCAAATTCTGTATTTATGAAAACATGTTCTGTCCTGCAGAGTGATGCTTTCAGCTCTTGGAGGGTGACATTATTCACTTAAGTTCTTCAGGAAAATCTCCTGCAGCTGCAGACTTGCAGACAAATGGTTAATGCCTGTTGTAAATCTCGGTGTTTGTGTAGGGGTGGGATGTGCTCTGAGTTGAGGCTCAGCACTGTGCCTTTGCAGCAATGCCTCAAGGAACCGCCTTGCCTGGAAGCCCAGCTAGTTCCAAAGTAGGTTTAGATGCCTTTTCCCACTCATTTTTGTGTCTCTGTGAGTATGCTCGCTTTATTGAAGAGGGGTGTGCTCGGTCCTCTGTTACTATGGCACATTTGTGTACAGTCACCATGGAAGCAGTGGAAGTAATGCTGCAATGCAGCTGATTCCAGCAGTCTCGGGTACAAATTGGAGTGACAAAAGGCTAAAAAAACCCTTTCGTTTCTCAATCTCTCTTAATGAGATGGGCTGAGGAAAGTTGTTGTTTAGCATTTAATGTTTCAGACAGCACATGTAGGACAGGCTGCAGAGAATGCCGCAGTTCTACCAGCAGCAGCTAACTCTCGGACAAGATTAAGGAAGCCTTGAAGAATCCTAATTAGATGGAGTCCATGTTGGATTGTTGGAAGCACACTTGGTCCTCATGGCTTAGTGTCAGTGAGACCTTTAAATTTTTGTGCATCCCTGTTTTATTTTTGCATAGCAGGACAACAGCTTTTTGGGAAGTTAAGCTGGGGTCCACTGGGCTGTTAGGGGAGGCTTACAGGAAAACTACATTGTGAAGGGACTGTTTCAACATGTAAGGAATAAGGTTGTATTATTAGTTAGTGTTGAAGATGCTCCTTTTCTATAAAGGCAGACCCAGCATGATTAAGCTGCCCAGTTTTGAAGATCCTCATCTGATCATTTTCTGAGACGGGAGGCTTCGTTCAGCCAGGTGTTTTACTGAAGAGGATGCAATTACAGCTTGTACAGCCCTTGGCTCTCCAAAACCTGTTTCCAATTAAAATTATTAAGTGTTTTATTTTCTGATTTTAAATTCTCATTGTTGAAGCAAGAGCCCAGTATAAGTAAATTCCCTCCCTTCCCTCTTTCAGGATATTTCATTGTAATAGCACAAATCCTTTATTATATCATGTTCAGATCTCATTGCTAAACTACTTTGTCTTGATTGACATAATTGTTTTGCCTCTCTAGCCCTTGAGCATGTTCCAAACTCGGTGCGTTTGTGGAAAGCAGCCGTGGAGCTGGAGGAACCTGAGGATGCCAGGATCATGCTGAGCCGGGCTGTGGAGTGCTGTCCAACCAGTGTTGAAGTGAGTTAAAAAAAAAGTGAAATAAAAAAACCCCTACACCCCATGTCAGGCTGGCAGTAGAGCTTTGCAGGCAAAAGGCAGGGTGAGCAGTATTTCTCCACACAAGGTTTTCTCCTACATGCTTAATGCCACAGTTGGAAGGATGTGATGAGTAGTGGAATGTGCTTTTTTCTTTGGAGTTAATTGTCTGGTGGTCATTACATGCCTCATTTTGCTATGTAATTGTTAGGTTAGTCATGGCAGTGCACAGCTGTGCCTGCTGGAGGCACTGAGCCCTGTTTGTGTCCGTGTGTGGTGCCTTGACAGTTGGGAAAACAAGTGAATGTTTAACCTGGTAAATCTAAAAGTTACTCGTTTCTGAAACACCAAACCAGAGTGTTCATCAGCTGTTTGAGAGGTGATGTGAACAGAAAATAGGAGTGTAACAGCCCAGCAGATGAGGATGATATCCAGAGATGATCAGGACTGAGCTTCGAGGGCAGTGCAGCCTGTTTCTCCTCTCCTCCATTGGTATTCCACAGCCTGCTTGCAGTGCTGGAGGACAGTTGCCAACCAGTAGCAAGCAGCGTGAAGCTGCTTATCTCTGTGGGCTGACACTGCCATACAGCTGCCTTGTCATCTCCTTGTTCTCATCTCAAATACATCTTCTGTTGCTCTGCAGCTGTGGCTGGCGCTGGCGAGGCTGGAGACATACGAGAACGCTCGTAAAGTCCTTAACAAAGCCCGGGAGAATATCCCGACGGATCGTCACATCTGGATTACTGCTGCCAAACTGGAGGAAGCCAATGGAAACACCCAGATGGTGGAGAAAATCATTGACAGAGCCATCACATCTCTTAGGGCTAACGGTGTGGAAATCAACAGGGAGCAGTGGATACAGGTATGTGCTCAGTCTTGAAGGCCCAGGGGGCCTCTTCAGATTCTGTTCTGAAGGCTGCTGATAGTGGGTATTACGGGGCAGAGTAATTTTGCACCTGGCTTGTCAGTGGAGGTCCCTGTGAAGAGACAAGAGATGAGACTAAATGGCTGAGTAGAGTCAAGGCCATAAGTGATACCCTGGGGTAACATCACGCTGAGAAATGTCTGGTTTGCTTCTGTCATGGAAGATAAGTAGCTTCCATGCTGCTACCTTAAGTAGGACAGAGGCTTAAAGCCTTCAATGAAGGATTTACGTATATTTTTGCATATGTCTCTTTTGGCTTGAAAGATATTTGTTTGCACCACAAGTCTTTGTCAAATGGCATTATGAGAAATCAATACAAATACTGCTTTTGCAGCATGTAGGAAATATTCTGTTAGTCCTGTACTGAACCTCTTTCCTCCTGAATAGGTTCTATGCTTTGTTTGATCATAAGTCTTTAAAGCAGTTTCTTACTAAAATAACTTACAGTGGGTCAAGGCAGCAAAGTCTTGTTATACTGCTTAAGAGCATTGATAATGAATGAAGTATTGAATATGAAATGGATATCCTTGTTAACATCTAAAAGAATTCTGATTTTCTTTACCGCAGTAAAACAATTAAAGGTTAATTTAAACTTCTCTTTAAAAAAATTCCATGAGCACAGTCTTTGCATCGTTGTGTTCTCGAGTTCCTTCTCAGTACTAGATCTGCTCCATTTGTGTTATCTGATCAGAGGGCTTTTCAACAAGTTTAAGCAAGACATGCTTGGCTTTCTGAAAGCTTTATGTGTCAGGAAACTCCACTTTTCCATGCATGCCCTGGTGAGAAAGTCTTTGCACCTTTGACTTTACACTGGTTGATGGGGCACTCTTAAATTTAGTTATTGCTAAGCCCTTATTGAGACTTAATCGTCTCAAAGCTGACAGAAGGTCAGTAGTTTTGATGTTACAGCAGGTCTTCCTTGTGAAATTTTTGCATTTTTTATTGGCCAGGTCCCTGCTTGGGTCAGCCCAGGGTTGTGGAGCTGTAGGAAAAGACTTCTGGGTCTGGAAAGGTCACACATTGCCACAATTAATCCTTTTCAGTGGATGGAATTGATGTGCTCTGTTTCTTAACCAACTTGTGAATGATTCTGTGTACAGCTCTAGCACCTTCCTCGTGGGTGCAGGCTCCTGCTCAGTGCCAGGGTGTGTTTGAGCAATGAGATGTTTGTGCTGTGGCAGTGACCACGATGTCTCTGTGTTCGTGCATGAGGAGTTGCCATTGCAGAATTTAACCTCTTGTGCTGAGCTCTCAAAACGAGCGGGGCTTTCCTCTTGTTTCTAGGATGCTGAGGAATGTGATAAAGCTGGAAGTGTGGCCACATGCCAGGCAATCATGAGAGCTGTGATTGGGATCGGGATCGAGGAAGAAGATCGGAAACACACCTGGATGGAAGATGCAGACAGTGTATGTCCAGCTGTGATGCTGCTTTTTGTTGGTTTTATTGTGGGTTTGTGTTTTTTAATTAGAGGAAATTGAACTGGTGCCTGGGAAATGGCTTTGTCAGTGAAAGTGGATGTGATTCCCACAGCACCTGCCTGCCTTTGGCCAGTCTCTGCCTCAGGAGGTGATTATAGAGCTTTATTCAGATTTGAATTTTTACTAAACAAGAAGTTGACATTGGTATAGCTTGTCTGCTAGTTTGATGTGGATTTTTTTTTTTGTAAGTGTGAGACATCAACAGAGATTGAGTTATGGGTGAAGGAGCTGGGAGTTGAATTTCAAGGCATAATTATTGTAGCTCAAGAGTTAATGTTAAGACTGGACAAGGGAGTGGGTAAAAGTTTTACCAGGCTTTTTTTGCTTTAGGGGAATAGTTTGAACTTGTGGTAAGAACTAAATCACATTTCAGCATGAGAAATGTCCAACTTCACTGGCCTTGAATTGGGCTCAGAGCAGTGGGGGGTTCATGCTGTGGTGCTTAGGGTTTTGCCTGTGAAATAACAAAATGAAGTGCTAGCATGAGAGCCTTTCTAATGCCTTGCTAATGTTTCAGGCTGGCCTGTGAGTGTCAGTCTCACTGAAAGGCCAGGGATACTTGTGCTCTATAGAGGCATATTTGGAAATTCCTTCCCTGCTTCCTTTTAAAAAGCTGATTGTAAGTGTTCTGTTCTCTATTAATGCCTCAATTCATGGATTACACCGAGTTACTGAGTTCTGGGTTGAATTGTGCATGTGTAATTCCTTCTTGCTCTCGATTCCAGTGCTCCCCTAAGCTGACTTACTCCTGATCTGTTTTCCCTCAGTGTGTTGCTCATAATGCCCTGGAGTGTGCCCGAGCCATTTATGCCTATGCCTTGCAAGTGTTCCCGAGCAAGAAGAGTGTGTGGCTGCGAGCAGCCTACTTTGAAAAGAACCATGGAACCAGGTACATGTGCTGCACAATCCCTGCGTGGAGGGGTTCATCCTGTGACAGGGGGACAGGCTGGGGAGGAACCAAAAGTACAGGATGGTCCCTGGTGTGGTGCAAGTGCAGAGTTAGTGCAGCTGGATCAAACTCGCTGGCGTTTTTTGCAGGTCTGACCTTCTTTGTTATTGTCGTGCTTAGAACATCCTTAAGTTTTATGAAGTCATAAAATGGTTTTTGGCAATAGGGATTACATGGTAAAAATAGCTGTGAAGAGACAAGGTAGGAACAATTGTCTTTGAGAAGGCATTTCTGGAAAAATATGGGGATACAAATCACCCAAAATGTGTTTTATTTAGTTTTCATATATAAACTACTTCATAGCTGGACGTGTCCAAGCATCTCTGGTATTTTCTGATGAAACACTCTGAATGTGTATCACATTCTGAATTAAGATTGATGTTATACTGTTACAGCTCAGGCTCTTTTTAAAGTTTATTCATAAAGCTTTACATGTCAGAAACTTTCAGCTCACAGCTTAGACTAAAGCAAACAATCTCTGCAGTAGGCCACTTATACATGTAGAATCATCCTTATTAAAGCCAACAAGGGTATGTTGTGGAAGTGACTGCAGATGCTGAGTTCTTCCTCATTCGAGGCTTTTTTTAACTGGGAACAAGTATACTTTTGCTTTTGATGTTGTTTTCCCATGTCTCCCAGTGGTGGCTGGCTTTTAAAGCCCCATGTTCAACCTGAAAAGTATATTTGCCAGAGGAGAAAAAAATAAATTGCATAAGATCAAGCCAGCCTCATCTAATAATTCTGAAAACCTTCCTGTCTCAGTTTGTACTAAGGTTTGTTAAGCAGAATGACTCTTTCCAAGAGAAAGGAGCTGTTTGTGTGAGGACTCTTTCCACAGAGGCCATCAAACAAAGGTGTCTGAACAATGAGCCGTTTGTGGAGTGCTGATTTCAGAGCTCTTGTGAAGAAAGACCCCACCCTGTCCTTGTTATGAAACAACTTATCAAGGTTTACAGCGTTGGACTTTGCAACAATATTTATAACACTGAGTGATAGTGGAAATGGTGTAAGAGAGCTCGCCTTTGGCAGTACCTTGAGGGGTTGTAACTTGCTCTTTCTTGTCTTCAGAGAATCCTTGGAGGCTCTTTTGCAGAGAGCTGTTGCTCACTGTCCCAAAGCAGAGGTGCTGTGGCTCATGGGAGCCAAATCCAAGTGGCTGGCGGGAGATGTGCCAGCAGCCAGAAGCATCTTGGCCCTGGCTTTCCAGGTGGGTCTGTTACACTTGTCAGAGGGTGTTAAATGTGACAGGTAAAGAATACAGAGCAGGCTTTTTCTGTCAACACCTAATTACTGCTGCCCTTCAAAGTGATGGAGACTTCCGCTGTTCTTTGATTGCTTTGTGTGGCAAAATGTTCTCCTGTAAAACAGCAGCAAGCTGGAAGCGAGGCTGTGGTACTGCTCTTTTAGGAGTTCTACACCAGATTCTGAGCTGGAACAAGTTGTCCAGAGGTTGTGGCTGCCCCATCCCTGGAAGTGTTGGATGCCAGGTTGGACAGGGCTCTGAGCAACCTGGTCTGGTACGTGGCACCCCTACCCATGGGATTGGGATGAGATGATCTTTAATGTCCCTTCCAACCCAAACCAGTCTGTGATTCTATGAGTTGGCAAACCATCGGTTTTACTAGCATGGCTCCCACCAACCCCAGTCATGGATCAAAATTCTGTTGTTTTGGGTCACCTCTGGGAATGTATTGTGGTCTGCCCTAATGAGGTCACTGCATTACTTATGTCTTGGATCAAACCCACTAATTAAGGGAATTGCCTGCTGGATGCTGTAGCAAAGATAGGCAGAGTATTCCTAACACTGGGAATTAGGCTTAAAAGCTAAGTGAAAAAAAACCCAGGTCCTGAAATGGAAGGTAAAAGATACTTCCTTAATCTGTTCTCGGTGCTCTTTGTTACTAGGCTGAAAAGTTCTTGACATGGTTGCCACTGAAATGACTTTTATTGGAAGAGTTTTCACAGACCTCAGTGGGGAATTCAAACTGCAGTTTTTTTGCTTGAGGGTAATGAAATGAGGGTCTCATTGTGGCAGACCCTGTGATGTTTTCCGTATTTAAACTGGAAGTTCAGAAGATCAAGCAATACTGCTTTTCAACAACTGAGAAGCATCCAGCTTCTAAACTGGCATATATCTTTGTGTTGCCCATCTGTTTTGGAGGATTTCTATAAACTTCAAAGGTCAAAGAAGACTGGGAGGAGCTTGCACTGAAAAAAATCCTACTGTGGATTGACAAAGCTCTGATTTCAATTTTAATCTGGATCAAACGGAGGATTAAATCTGCTGTTGATTCATTGTATGCATTTGTCTGTCACTTTGTGTTCTTGCAGGCCAACCCCAACAGCGAGGAGATCTGGCTGGCTGCCGTGAAGCTCGAGTCGGAGAACAATGAGTATGAAAGAGCGAGGAGGCTGCTGGCAAAGGCTCGCAGCAGTGCCCCCACAGCAAGGGTAAGGATGTGTGGAGGGTGGAGAGGCTCAGGCCTCTTGGCCACGGGGGATTTGGGACGGAAGGAGGAGTTCCTTCAGTTCTGTGGCCTTAGGGATTGACCATATGGCTCCCTGCCATGGCCTTCCGGGGCATGTGGCTGCTTTGCCGAGCGCTTCTCCAGCGAATTGCGACACAAAGTCGTGGCATGATGGGAAAAAAAGGCTAGGATCAAGTGAAGGGTTTCAATTTGTTTTTTACACAAATGGCAAAAGTCAGGAAATTCCCAGTTTACAGCTGTTTGTATAATGCTTGTATTGCATAAAAGCACGTCTTGGAAAAAAGAGAAAATACTTTCACAGAAGACTCACTTATGCTTCTACTAAAGACAGCTCTGGGGTGGTTTGGTGTTTAAAGTTACACTCCTGTGTTTATCTCCAGTTACCTCTGGTATGATAAACTCTGTTGATTTTCAGCTCTTCATACAAAAGCATTTTAACTTGTCCAAGTAAACGAAAAGTTAGTTTGATCTCTGTCCTCTGTTCCTCCCCCTCAGTTGTTGTTACATCCTACATCTTTTTAACTGTCCTCTTCCTCCCTGAGGCAGGGAGCTTCTGCAGCTGGGGCTGAAGCTCTGCTCTCAGACTTGATGCCTCTCTTGCGAGGTCACAGTGGGGGGAGTTTGGGAATAGGGAGGATGGGGATCAAAGAGCAGTGAGAGAGCCTTTGGTCTATAATGTATTTCTCATAGCTGTGACTTCCCTGCGTAGCCAAAAGGAAGGATTTGGGGGGCAGAAAAGTACATGTGCCAGTTTGTAATGAGCAGGACAACAGTTAGAGCTTGGAGCCATAAGTAAGAAAATGTGGTCTTGGTAGCTTGGATCTGAGGAGATCACATTGTGCTGATGAAGGAGGCTCAGGGTTGCTAATTGGTTGTGCTGTTAAAGTGGTGCTCTTTATACAAATATTATTTTTCTAACCCAATCCATTTTATGACTCTATGATAATGCAAATGCCAGCTCTATGTTAATAATTATGTGAATAGGTGAGATACAGGTTGATCACATTGTTCTAATTCCTTTAATATTTGCATTTACCTTTCTCATTGTTATCTGTTCCCGCTATTATTTAACTCTGATATTTTAATTTTTATTTTACTTCAAACTGTAGCTAATCGATAACATTCTAATGGATGCATGAAAGCGGGAACCTGCTGCTTTGGCAGATTAATGGTTTTTCAATGGCTGCTGGTGGTAAACAGCTCTGGTTTGTTCCCAGGTCTTCATGAAGTCTGTGAAGTTGGAATGGGTGCTTGGGAACATTGCTGCAGCCCAGGAGCTCTGTGAGGAAGCCCTGAAGCACTATGAGGACTTTCCCAAACTGTGGATGATGAAAGGACAAATTGAGGAACAAAAAGAGCTGGTAGAGAAAGCACGGGAGGCTTATAATCAAGGGGTAAGATGGATGTTACTGCAGGTTTGCTTTGTGCTGCTGGCATGGAGAGATGTCTGTCTTTGATTCAAAATGGAGGGCCAAAGACATGATTTCTTTTTGTCATTGGTTAAAACAGTAAAAAAAAAAAATAGGCCTTTGAAATAAGCAAGAATTTCTCTTACCAATTACCCATATGCAAGATTGACTTTCTTGCTTGAGAGAGTTCTCTGTATGCCTGACTCCTCACAGGCAGGAAAAAAGGCTTTGCACAGTAATTCTCCTAGACCTGTAAAGACTAAAACCAGAACTCTTAAAAGAAAATCTTCCTCAGCAGCCCTTAGGTACACACTGTGAAAGGAGGTGGCCTGCAGAGCACTCCTCTCTCTTTTAAATGGTAATTGGTGTCCTTGGGTATGAATGCTCAAAGTCGACAGCCATCAAAGTAATTTGGGCACAAGTTTCTGCCAGTGTCGATATCCTAATGACTCCCTGCACACTCTGCTGTGGTTTGGGGCTGTATGAGAGCCCTCCATCTGCAGAAGGAGCACAAACTGTAGCTGTGTTAAGGGAGGTATGTTCTTTATCTTACTGCTGGGATAGCTCAGTCATACCTGATGTACCTGACTATTTTGGATACAGGAAAAACTTCACTTCTGTGCTGTAAGACTAACTGGAGAAATTTGAGTGACACGATCAACTTGGTCTCTCTTCTTCTAAACTCTGCAGGAGGATATAGGGAGGGAAATTCTTTTCTATAGGAGTTACAAGATTATTTTTCAAATTTACCTATGAGCATACTTTTTTTTTTAAACAGTTGAAGAAGTGTCCCCATTCCATACCCCTGTGGCTTTTGCTGTCCAGGCTGGAGGAGAAAGTCAGGCAGTTGACTAGAGCAAGAGCCATCTTGGAAAAGTCTCGCCTGAAGAATCCAAAGAATCCAGATCTGTGGTGAGTTGTGTGGAGTTGAACTGAATTTGGGCTACAAATTCAATCTGTTTTTCAGGCCAGGTATTTCACATCATCTGAGCCGTTTGAGCCTGGAACTTAGGACCATGCCCATCTTGGAGTTTCTTCTGGACTAGCAACTTCCCGGCATAGCAGACATGCTTTGGTGATCCTGGCTGGCTTCTCTAAGGATCTGGGAACCAGTTATTCCTTTACTGATAGTTGTAGTGCACAGAGCATGCGGAGTTCATGAGGCTCTTTCCTTTCTGTTACAGTCCCTTTTTCAGATTGTTTTTTATTTGGACCATCATGGAATAAAAGTCACGTTTATTTTTAGATGGAGAGGAATGGGAAGATGTCAGTCACCTACACATATTCAGAATATGGGCACATGTTTGCAGTTTCCAGTGACCTTCATGTGACTCACTGTTTGTTTCTGCCTAGTGAATGTTGTCATAAATATCATCAGAGTCTCTTCCCTACCAGGTTGGAGTCTGTGCGCTTGGAGTACCGAGCTGGGCTGAAGAACATTGCAAACACACTGATGGCCAAGGCACTGCAAGAGTGCCCCAATTCAGGTGAGCTGGATCTCAGTTCTACCTTAAACACAATTATTTTGCCCAGTTGACAGAAGCACATTTTTTCCCAAGATGTCCTTTCTGGCCAGGTCTCAGAATATTGTGTTTTGGAGACGTGTCAGTAATCCTTCTGCAGAGGAAATGTTGAGAGTCTTTGAGGATGATCCCAGTTACTTTGCGCTCTCTCACACCTGAGGGGTCGTGGGTTGGTGTTGTTCCACTTTTCTGCAGTATCTGGTATATTACTGGATCCATGGTCCACAGTTCGTCCCCAGTTTTGTTCCTGCAGAAACATCTTGGATATGGGTGGGTTTTTCTCATAAACTGGTAGAAGTCAGCCAAGCTTTAAAATTAAAGAAAGACTCTTCAGTGTTTGTAGTTAGGAAGTTCAGTGGAAAAAGAATGGTGCTTTCCCTGTCCCTCTGGAGTACAGCAGGCCTGTGGAGATTCCCAGTTGCTGGTTTGCCTGCACTGGTTGCACCACTGTGAGTTTAATAACTTGTGCTGGCAGCAAATTTCCACCACAGTCATGATTATGGGATCATGTACGATAAATGTTCAGTCCTGGTTTTTGATAATTTTAGCTCATGTAAGAAAAGGCTGAGAGGTCGTATGATGTCAGTCAGTTAGTTCTAACCAGCAGTGGAAACATTTGCCTCTTGGGAGGGGAGGATAAAGTGCCTAACACATCTCTATTTTGGGGCAGAATTGCAGGAAGACTTAATTATTTAAACATGTTGACATCTTTGGGGAGAAGATGTCACATAACTACAAATTGTAGTAACTTACTGCAGGGCAGTAAGTCTGGGCTTGCCTTCAGGCTAGGTTGTGAAAGGTGTTTAATTGATGGCTGCTAAAGTCCCAGTGAAATAATTGGGAACTGACTTTTATGACATGAGAAACTCAGGGCAAGGTACTCTCCATGCGAGTGGGTCGCCAAAGCAGCACCACCCAAAATCCTGCTTTGTTTCTGTGAATGACCTAATGAGTGTTTGCCACCACAGGCTGTTTTACAGATCTGCCTGTTGCTATGGAAATGGGCAGCAGGATCTCAGTTTTTGTTTAAACAATTGCTTCCAACTTTATCTTAGACCTCAACAAACCATAATCAAAGCCCACAGGACTTGTCTCGTTGGCCACCTGTGGTCATGTAAACCAGAGGTTTGGGTCCATCGATTGCTGAATTGATTCCTGATGGACGGCAGGCTGCACAAAGAATAAAATAGGAATATTAGCGTGTTTGTGATCCTATCTATAAAGAGCAAGAAGAAGAGAGTCTCCCTCCTGTCTGTCACTGCAGTTATCAAAGCTCGTGTGTGTTCCCGTGGTGCCGTTTATGGGAAGCGAGAGCGCTTTGATGGAGTCCTGGCAGACCCCAGCTCTCAGGCTTTGCTTTGAAGTGATCAGGTGTGCCTGGCTGACATGAGAAACTGCAGATTTCATGCTCCCCTGAGCATATTTCCTTCCTTGCTTTTGGCAGTGAGAAGAGCTAGGGATTAAACCCAGCTTTCCTGGATCTGCTCTGTCCTTCATCAATGTGTGTGGAGCCAGCATCAATAAGACTGTGGTGCTCTCCAGCACCCTTGAAACTGCTCCCAGACAGAACTTCGCACTTTTTGGGACTTCTGCCACTGCAGTTGCCTGTTCCAACAGACAGATACCTTTCCCTTTGGAAATGCCGATTTGCCCTCCCTGTCCCAGAGTTTGCAGTGTCTCATCTCAAAAGCCTGAGCTCTGGGTTACGTGGTGCTGGAGCTGCAGGAGTTGTGGTACAGAGACTCCCAGAGCTGAAGCTCCTGCGTGGTGCACGCAGTAGCTAAAAATTCAGAGTACTGAATGAAGTATCCGTGTGGAAAGAGTGATCTGGGATGAGGTTGGGGGTGGATAAGCACCAGGGTGGGGGCTGTACTGCTGCTTGAGTTGCAGAGCACTGGGCTGATGGCAGGGTGGGGAGGATTAACCCCAAAATAACACTAAACAATCTTCCTACTTGATTTGATGAAGGAATCCTGTGGTCAGAAGCAATTTTCCTTGAAGCGCGACCGCAGCGAAAGACCAAGAGTGTGGATGCTCTCAAGAAGTGTGAACATGACCCACATGTCCTGCTGGCTGTGGCCAAGTGAGTTCCTGTGCTTGAAGCAGTAAAAATATCCGTGTCTGTGTGTGGCTGCATCCAGGATGGAGCACTGCACTCCAGCACAGCCACGTGATTCTGGCTGCAACAGCTCTAATAAGTCCCAAAGCAAGGAACAGCTCTCCAGCTGTCTCCTAGTAACTGTGCAAATCTCTCCCTTGATTCCAAGTGGGGAATGTCAGCCTGCCCTCAAGCTGTTCTGGTGGGTCTGGGACTGGCACAGACAACAGTGTACTCACACAAAGCCCTTTGCCAGTCCTGGGTATTGGCACCCTGCAAGCTGCTTTCTTTCTGTCCCTTGAAGAGGATTCCACTGTGCTGTCAGGTGAACTAGGCTTTATTAAGTGGTTGAGGATATGTTCTAAGTATCTATGAAAATAGGGACATTTTTTTGCTGATTATTTTTCAAGTTTTATGTGGCTGACTGTGTAGGTTTCATCTTTTCTCTCTATCCTAGATTCTGTCAGGTGCTTTTTTAAATTCTGAGCTAGATATGCTGCTCCTGAATGTCTCCTGTGCTAGTGTTCTTCAGCTGTGCCCCTTCCCAGAATGCAAACCACCAGCCATTCTGTAGTTTGCTTCTCTGAAATGGGAAGATAATCTACTAGGAATTGTTTTCTTGTCCAGATTGAGTTGTGAGGATTCCAGTGCTGAAAACCCACTGTTAGAATTGACTTATGCCGCAGCCAGCTCTGATGTGTGAACAGCCTTACAGCAGCCATGATGGAAACAAATTTACTTTTCTCCCTTTGTGAATAGCAGAAGAGGTTAATACAGGAGGCATTTTGCTCGAAGTTGCCCAATTCTTTCACAACCCTACTTTATAAGCCAAAGAAAACTGTAGGATACACTCCAGTGACTGCAACGCTGGGTTCTGCCAGATCCTGACAGCTGACTTGTTCAGCTTTAGCAGCAAGTGAGAAAAATGTTAACTTTTGCTTTATAGCAACTGCTCCCAGGCCCCTTCTGGTGCAACCTCAGGCTGTTTAACAGCTAATCCCAACATAAACAGCTTCCACCTCCCATCAGGACTTGCCTCTGTAGGTACAGAGTGTCACACATCTGTGAAAAACTTTTGTTAAATATGTTGCTGAAAATGGCCACTACTTGCAGGTGTTAAGCGTCTGCTATCATTGTTCGTGCTCTTGTAAATCACAGTTTATTTAACACAGAACAATCAAGAGTATTATAGGGCTTAAAAACAATCACATAAGCTGTATAATTTTATGACAGGCTAAGCTCTTTATGAGGGGTGGCTGATTTGATAAAGACCTTATAGCTGAAATGAACTCTTTAATGCAAAGGAGTGAAACCAAGAGACTTTTGACTCAGCTGGTTCATTACTGGGGAGAAGTTTCAGCATTGACCAGTGCCTGGATGAAATGGCAGAAGTGGGGTTGTGCCAGGCTGGGGTTTGAGTGCAGAAGCTTCCATGCTTGTTTTCCCTTGGAAAATGGGGCTGACAATGCAGGTCTGCTCCACTTCACTCCAGTAGGCTTTGTGGGTGTGAGCACGTGACCATACAGCAGGCAATTACCAGCTTTTAGAAGTTTTTTAATTGTTAGACGCTAAAATTGACTTGAAACGTAAAGAAATTGAAGGAATGGGAATAGATGTAGGCATGTAATCCTGTCTCTTCCACACCAAATCTGGAACAGCAAAATTAAAGCAATTGAGTCAGCAAAGGTTGAGCTCAGTATTGCTTCCCTTCTCAGCAGAGTCTGTCTGCGCCTGGGGCTAAATTATCCTCGAAGTTATCCTGCCTCACTGTAGGGCAGTGAAGAGGAAATGCTGGATGTTCTTTTCAGTCCTCTCACTCCCTTCCCTTCCCTTCCTAGGGGCAGGATGGTCTGCAGTTGTCTAAAAATCTGCTGTTCTTCTTGGAAAAGCAAATAATTGGAACACCTGTAGTAGAGCCTTTAAGCTGGAGTTCTTGTGGGTTGGCATCTTCCTCCAAAGTGAGGCTGATACCAACTCCCCTCTGCTTTTCCCAACAGGCTGTTCTGGAGCGAGCGTAAAATAACCAAGGCCAGAGAGTGGTTCCACCGGACGGTGAAGATAGACTCTGACCTGGGGGATGCCTGGGCCTTCTTCTACAAATTCGAGCTCCAGCACGGCACAGAGGTGAGTGTGTGCCTGGGAACAGGGAAGGCAGCAGCAATCCTTGGCTGGCAGGGGTTGCCCAACCCTGGGATTGCTGCAGTGCTGGGCTGAGCACGCTGCCTCTGCTCCTGCCTGCATGGTCACAGGGGAGCCTGGCTGTCACGCCTGGTCATGAATGAGCATGAACAGGCCTGTGGTGGCTTTTAAAAGGCGCTGTCATTAGCTGAGCTGTGTTTCAGGCTGCTTTGCTGTCCACAGTCCTGCTGGTTCATGCAAAAACCTCTGAAATCAATCTTCCTACTGTAAAACTTAAGCTTCGTCAGAGGGGATTGTGCTGGAATTGTGAGGCTGTGTTTGTGTAACTGGGGCTGTTCCTTCCCAAGTGTCGAGTGCAGGTTGCACATGAACACAGCCAGAGGAACAGCTGGCTCTAATCTCTTACAGCAGTTTTTACTGCTGATACTACTGAAATGATGGGGGTGTTTATCTTCTGACTTCAGAGAGACCTTTCACTTGACACAGCTCCTGCAGGTGGTAATGCACAGGAAGTTTCTGCTGCAGTTTCTCTGCTGTAGCCAAGACTTGCTCAGCTGCAATTTGTCTGGTTTGTTCAGCCAGGCACAGACTTGCTGCTTCTGAATTTTGACTTGGGCTTCCTTTGAAAATAACAGACCCTGAACCCCACCATAATCTTTGAAAGAGTGTTTGAATCAGGGAGGGTTCAGTTTTTGGCTGTGTTCTGGAACAAACCAGGACAAACTGTTGTTTCTCTTCCCTGTAGGAACAACAAGAAGAGGTGAGGAAGCGCTGCGAGAATGCCGAACCTCGCCACGGAGAGCTCTGGTGTGATGTCTCCAAGGACATAGAGAATTGGCAGAAAAAGATTGGAGAGATTCTTGTGCTTGTGGCAGCCAAGCTGAAAAATACCTTCTAGAGTGTGCTGGCCTCAGCTGCCCCAGAGGTCTCTGTAGGACCTGCTCGTGATGCATTTGCCCTTTCAGTGGCACAGATTTCGAAGGACAGGACATGGATGATGATAGGAAAGAGCTTTCTCCCAAAAGGAAAAGCTGCTTCCTTCTTTCCCCATCATGGCCATCAGCTTCTGCAGCACATGGGGACATTGTAGCTGGTATCACATAGGAGACAGGAGCAGTCTTGTGAGGCTCTGTTGGCATTTCCATGTTGATTCCTGATTCCGCCCTGCAAACACAAGCTTTAATTAGTGCTTGTATGGATTCGGACATGTGGCAGTCCCTCTGTTCTTGGCCCTGGCATGTGTTCCCTGTCCCCCTTTAGTGTTTGGCCCATCTGATGTTGGTTCCTTGTCAGCAGATCCGGGTTGTTGCTGTTGGAATACACTGAGTGTCCTTGAAGGAGATGGATGGAGTTTTGGGAGCAGCCTAGCAGCACAGGGAAAGGTCTGGGCTGGCTCCTCTTCTTTAGGTGGTTTAGTTTGGTCTCTGCTAACATTTTGTTGCAATTTGTCAAATTCAAAAGCATATTTTTAGAGAACTTTTCCTCAATTTTTAAATGTATATAGTAAAGCTTATTCTTTTAGGTGTCTGAGTTCATTAAGCACAGTGGTGGTTTAAAGTAACAAGGCAAAACTCAGCAATCCCTAAAAGCCCTTTTGAAGGAAGAACCTTTATTTAGAGTCGCTGGGAGACTGTGCTGTTACACAGCTGTGACTGCGTGTGGCTGGGAGGTTTGAGATGGCTCCCTCCAAGTGCAGATAGAAAAAAGCAAAGTCAAGAGAGGGAAAGCTTTGTGTTTGGGACCCTTTGTACACTGTCTTCAATTTTCTACACTTGTGATCTGTATTATTTTTACCCCAACCCCCTGACTTTCTTGTGATCATAGAATGAGAAGCTGTAGTGTCTTATACCTGAGGCTATAGCAGCTGTATCCAGGTCTGTGGATGTGCATTTTCCCATGTATTTAGTTGGAGGAGAAACTCCCTTATTACTTGTTGGAGAATATGTATAAAATACAGCTGCTTTTTTTTTGTTTCCTTCTCTTGTCTTCGAGCGTGGTCTTGCCCTTTGACTCTGACTGGGAAGAGTGGGTCTGATAGCAGAAACCTTTGGACTTATCAGGCTCCCACCACTCTGGGAAGGTGCCTGCCAGTGGTGGCTGCACCAGGCTGGGCTACAGCCTCTTGCCAAAATGGATGAGAAGCCCAAAATGGATCTTTTAATGCTGGAGCAGAAACGGTTGGTCTGGAAGCAAAAGCCTTTTTTTCTTTGGGTTTGTTATGGAAGCTCTTGTGCTTTCTCTGGAATAGCTGATGAAAGGGATCACGATGTCCTGTGGAATTGTAGTTTCCCAAAGGTGAGTGAGAGGCATTGGGAATTGAGAGGTTCTTGCTCAGGGATTTTGTACCATCGCTGGCATCCTTCAGGTGAGTGGGCTCAGAGAGAGTGGTAGAGTTTGGGAAGGGGAATGGAGATGATGTTCGAAGGAGAGGGTAGATATGGCAAGGGAACCTGGCTGGACAGAGACTCAAGACTGAGGCAGAAACTGCAGGAAAAAAACAAGTTTAAAAGTAGTTTTCAGTGTGTGCTGTCCTTCAGCCTCTTGTGCTCACATGGGGGCTATATCCTGCTTTTCTGGGTAGGGAGTGTGGCATTCTGATTCCTGGTGCAGTGATGTGCTGGGGAAAGCTGGGTGCCTCTGGTACATAAATCCCTCTGCCCAGTGGTGCTGTGGAGTTGGTGGCTGCGGAATTGGGATGGGACAGGGAAGTGGGAATTGCAATGGTGTAGCTTTTCCAGCTGTAGAGATTCCTGCCTTGTGTTGGGAGCATTTCCCTTGAGCTGGATAACACGGGTGCACCCACTGATGGGATCCTCATGCTACCCCTGCCTCTTGCTTGGGTGGTAGCACCACATCTTGTAAGGATTTATTGGGATGTGGAAGCCCTAAGGAAGGGGCCCTGTGCTGGGCCCTGTGCCACCTTTTCACAGCATCAGCCTCCTTCGTCCACCTGCTCTTTGTACCTGCAGCTTCCCTTTCCTTTGGGCTACAATCCTGAGCTTGGGGATTATTTTTTTCTTAAAAAAAAAGGGATTATCAATCTTAGAGCCTTTTAATGTTTGTAGATGTCTTGGTGGTTTTTAAATGGATTATGGCACCCATGAATTTTAGCTATATATAGAGCTCAGTAAAGAAGTTATATGGGTCCTGTCCTGGTGGAATGCTGCAGTGTGCTGTGGGTCCCACTTCCCGGGGAGGAATGTTCTCGCCAAGCTTAGCAGAGCTGGATTATTCACCATTTGTTCTATTTCTTACTCAATCACCCACGTTCAGCTCCTCAGCGGAGCCTTGTTGGTGTCAATTCAGTTTTTCCCAAAATTGATAGGAATTGAGTCAGGGCAATTTCTGTGCCTGGGCTGGGGGTGAGGTACAAAATGCAGCGGGGAAGGAGGAGAGGGCTCTGGTTGGAAGCACGGGGGCACTCCTCGTGTTGATATTTTGAGGACACCCTGGACAGTCACTTTTGCATGGGTTGGTGAAGTTGTCAGTGTTCACCCACTGCCGTCTGTGAATCCAGAGTGAAACAATGGCCCCAACGCCCACAGAAATCGAAACTGCGGGGGTTTGCAGCACAGCGTGCAGCTCCGGGACAGGGACACGCGTGGGTTGGGATCCCCGGGTGGGTGCGAGCAGGGAGTGCTGCCTCTGCCGGCCCCTCCGGGGCAGGGGAACCCTCTCCCACCCTGCCCGGCTGCCCCCCGGGAGCGGGACCCGGCCCCGCAGCCCGGGCACGACGCGCTCCTCTNCCGTCCCCTCCCACCGTGGAGCCAAGTTCAAACCGCGGGCCCCGGCGCAGCGGGACGGGGCCGGACCGGGCTCCCCGGGGCTGCCACAGGGGCCGCGCCCGCGGGGCTCCATGGTGAGTGCGCCGGGACACCCCCTTCTCCTCGGGATCCTTTTCCTCTTCTCCGGGATACCCCTCCCTGGAGCTCACTGGTAGACCGGAGCCCACCGCACTGCCGGGATGGGGTCGGCTCGGCCGGGGGGGGACTTGCAGCACCCGCGGTGGGGCTTGGGACCTGTCGGGAGGGGGCTGGTTCTCCTGAANTTGGACTGACCGGGAGAGGGGTCGGTCCATCCGGGAAGGAGTTCGCACTGGTAGGGATGGGGCCGGACCAGCTGGGAAAGGGCTTGGAGCAGTTGGAATGAAGCTGGGCTGGGTCCAAATGGAACTTGGATCTTTAGAAGGGTCGCGATGGGACGGAGCTGGGAGTCCATGAGGAAGGGGCTCTGGTCTGACCGGGGAGGCTGGTCCAGCTGGGATCAGGCTGCTGTGTCTGACATGAGGCTTAGACCTGGCTGGCATGGGGCTTGGATGTGGCTGGTCCTGAGGAAGAGAACGGAGGGTCTGTCCCTGCTTTGGGGCTCTGGGTGGTGGCAGGGTCCCTTTGGGTAGGAGGGAGTCAGGGACAGGGTCTGTCTGGCTGGAAGGACCTGGTGACCCCGCTGGGGTTCCCAGGCTGGCGGCAGGAATTGCCCCTTGCTGCCCCTCTGGCTGGGACTGGCAAGAGTGCCACCAGGAGCTGCTCTATCAACAATGGTGATTCCCCTTATCTCCTCGTATTTGCTGGAGGATTAGAGTGAAGATGAGATTAGCTGTGCCTGTCCTGCACCCACACTTCCCCAGGCTGCTCCTTCATTCCCAGCTCTCCCCTAGGAAGGGACGTGCCACCTGCTTGTAGCTTGCTGCTGTGGGATGGGGGCAAAGGGAGAAGGAATAACTCTAAATCAGCCGCTGAGCTTGTTCTCCTCCATCCTGAAGGGGGAGAAGTCAGGAGCAGGATTTGCCACCTCGATCTCTCCCTGCATCCCTCACTTGTCACTGCTGCTTCCCTGCTTTCCGTAGGGGGGGTGGGAAGCACCTACAGCACCCGCTGAGCTCCTGCCCTGGCTGTTCCCTGGACTACTCTGCACTTCCTTCCGGGCTGAGCACTGAGCCTGGGCTTGGCCGTCTTGGAATGCTGGAAATGGTGTGCTTTTCTCCTGGAACTGGGTCCCAGTTGAACAAATCACTTCAGGGAAGTCATTCCCATTTTCATGGTAAAATTGCATGGCCTTGCCTTCCCGGCAGAGGAAGCTTCTGGAGAGTAACCCTTAGACTTTGGTCATGGTATCCTCATGGAAGCAGTGCTCTCCTTTGATGTCCTTGGGGATTATACCCTCAGCTCTCTGCTGAATCACCTCTGGGGCAAGATCTCTCAGTGGTTTGCAGGAAGCAAAGCCAGCAGCACAAGGACGCTCTTCCCTGCCCTTCCTGGCTCCCAGACAGAGCTCAGCACAGCTCGCGGGAAGGTGTGTGGTGATTAAGGAAGCTGAAGAGCCCAGTGGGATTTCTACTGGTTATACATGGATTTGCTCATCTCCTTGCACGTGCCTGTGCTCCGAGGTGACGGTTGTGTCCGTGTGTTCCCAGAATTGTGCTGTGTTGGATTTTGCCTTATGTTAAGCCTCCATCACTCCCATTGAGCTGCAAGAAGGTGGGGAAAGGTTTCCTCACCCTTTTGGAGCCAGGTCCAGCTCAGCATTGAGCAGGAAGCACGGAGCAGGTGCGGATTTTACAAACAAACCCCCCAGATTCTCACCAAAGGGAAGGACAGATGGAGTGTGCCTGGGCTTGGAATTCAGTGAGGGAAATTCTTCCTTCTGGCTTCTTGGAGCAGAAGAGCAAGTGCAGAGGTGGTGGGGAACGCAGTGACCCCCGAGCTGTGGTGGGGAGCAGCAGGCACAGGCTGCAGGTAGAGCTGCGGCCCCTTCCTCCTCGCTCCTGCTTTGGCTGCGGCGCAGGAGTTGCATAGTTGGAAGGAGCTGAGCTGCTTTCTGCCTGCCCAGACCTGACACCTGCAGCACGGGGGTTGTTTGGGAGGGGATTGTGTTTGGGGGGGACTTTTCCTGAAAATGTGAAGTGATAGAAATGCCAGGATGGGGCCCCAGGGCTGTGCCATCGCTCAGCAAAGTGGAGATGTGTTGAGCCGTTGGGCTCCTTTCCTGGCACAAGTTTTGAGCTCCCCATCCTCACTCTGCTGCTGCTGGGCTGCTCAAATATCCCCAATCCTGGTCACCTGAGCTTGTGCTGGCTTTTCTTCAAAGTCCTGGGACTCATCCCTGCCTCGGAGGGTCCATCCACCCCCTCCCTATGCCCCTCTGCCAGCTCAGGTGTCAGCACTCGGGGTTCCCCGCTCTGCAGGGGCCAGCGCGGGGCTGTTGGAAGGGTTTGGAGCCAGGAGGCTCGGCAGCAGCTGGGATGTGCTGGTGAGAGCAATGCTTGTGCTGCTTCTGTCTGGCTTGTGGTGAGAGCACCTGAGCCTGGGATGAGCATGAGCTGCGGGGAAGCTGGAAAAATGCTGTATTAGTTCCATCCATGCAGCAGAGGTATGGGAGCATCCTTTTGAGGGTGTTCAGATCCATTTGGGCTGAGCTGTGGATGTTGCTGGTGGGGACCAGGCACTCCTGCCTCCAGCTCCTTTCCGAGGAGCCCAGCACCTCCCTCTCTGCTCCCCTTGGGTTTTGGTGCTTGAGGTTCTCTGGCCTTGAAATGACACAGTGGGGATCTACTGGAACCCTGTTGAGCCAGAGAGCTCAGGGATGAGCCCCATAGAGTGACACAGGTCCCTGGCATAGCTCTGTGCCAAGAAACTGGCTGCTGGCACCAGAGAGAGCTCTGTGTGCGCCATGGGCAGCGCTGCTGGGCTGGGCTGAAGCTGGAGCAGTTTCCCAAGAGGAGATCGCTCATCTAGGAGGATGTTCTTTGGGAGAGGAGACAATTGAGGCTCCTCCATCACATGTTGCATCTTCAGGTACAGATCCAATGGAGCTTCTGACTAGGGGTTGAAGGCAGAGCCTGGAACATTCCTTAATCCCCAGCTGACTCTGAGCCCTTCCCTGGCAGATTTTCCCCCGGGTGCTCTCCTGTGCTGTTCTGCTGCTCCTGCTCGTGGCTGTGCTGAGCAGAGGCAGGAGGTGCAGCATCGCCAAAATCCTCCGGCAGTACCGCGCCGTCATCTTCCATGAGATCCAGAACCTGGTGAGCCGAGGCAGGGGTCTGCCTGGGGGCCCACTCTGGCTCTGGGAATGCTGCTGGGCTGGATGCAGCCCTGCTGTGGGATGTGGGGAGGGATGAGCTCGGAAGCTTAATATGGAGCTGCCTGCTTTGCCAACAGTGTTGGGGAGGGGGTTGTGTTTAAATGGGGGATTCTTGCTCCAAGTGGGAGGCACCAATCCTGTGAGGTGCTGGATCTTCTTGCTTTATTTCTCCAGAGAAACCTGACTGGGTCAGTGTACAGGAGCGGGAGGGCTGGGCCTGCTTGTCGATCGGACAAGGTGAGCACGGAGGGACCTAGGGCTGGGGCGTCACATGGGCTGAGCCCCCAGGGAGCCACAGAGCCTCCCCCCCTGCCCGGGGCCCTGTGCTTCTCTCCTCTGCAGGACCAGAAGATCCTGCTGTCCATCTACAACATCAGCATGTCCCTGCGGGAGGTGGGGGCTGGCACCCTGCAGGGCCATGAGGAGCTGGCGGTCTGGAAGGTGGCCAGGAACACTGACTTTGTGCTCCGGGAGAACTGCAGGAAAATCATCAAGGTAGGAAGTCTTCTACTTCCCAGCTACCCCAGTGGCTCCCAGTTCCCAGGGCTGTGGGCAGACCTTGCCTTGCTTTGTGCTCTCCTGGCTGCCCGTGAGGAGTCTCCAGGCCCTGCCTGCTTCACTCTGGGAGCTGGGGGATGCTGATGGCACATCCATCCCTGGGAGCTTTAGACAAACCAGGGAGGGAAGTTCAGTTGTGGCTGCGTGGGCCAGGCTGGGGGGATTTTACTACCAGCTCCCTAGTGGGTTTTTCCACCTGTGCCACGATGCCATGGCTGAGGGGAACACAGGGCCCTGTCCTGGTGGGATGCTCATCCTGTGGGTGGATTTACCCAGTCCTGCTCTTGCTCATGGCAAGAATTGGGATTTCTCCCCAAAGGGCTGGTCTAGGTTCCTCTGCCATCTCCAGGGCTCTGCCGGGGAAACCCCATCCGGGAGGATCCCTATGGCAGCACCAGCAATTCATTAACCATCAGGGAAACCCCAGGGCAGTGAAGCACCAGCTCCCAGCTCTGCCTGACCCTGGCACGGTCCTGGGACTGTCCTCCCTGCGACTGCCAGGGACATTGGCTGGGGACAACCCTGCCTGGGGTCTGCTAGTGTGGGAAGGAGCTGCTGCTGCTCTGGAGACCTGACCTGGTGTCCGTGGGTGTGCTGTGAGGTGCACACTGCCAGCTCAGGCAGGGACAGCCACCCTTGGGGACTCTTGGGGACCTGAGACCATGTCCTTCCCATGGCCATAGGCAGTTTGGCCGCCTCAGCCATGCAGAGCCTGCGTGTGGTGGCTTTTGTCCCCTGACTAATGTCTCTGTGATGCGGGGGGATTTCTGCTCCCTCCCTCGACACACGGACCGCAGAGCCCCCCGCGCACCGCCCCGGCACAGCCCCGGCGCGGGGCACCCGGCCGCAGGAGGAAGCAGCTGCGGGAGATCGGCAGGAAGGTGGAGAGGCTGGTGACCTGCTGGGAGAAGCTCAATGCCCTGCACGCACCCCGCCAAGCACCCTGGGACTCGTAGGGACGCCCTCACCGCACGCCGAGGGGATGTGCTGCTCCAGCACCCGGGCTGCCAGTGGCTTGTTTGGGGACCTGGGACAAACTCAGCCCTGAGGGCAGAAGGGTTGCTGCCAGCAGATGCCCAAGCTGAATTCATCCTCCTGCTCCAAGCACTGCCCAGGGACTGGATCCACCAGTCATGGTTGGGGCTGGCAGGTTGGTTTGCTGTGGGATGGCTGTGGCAGAAACCTGGAACACCAGAAACACTGGGAAGAAGAAGGGGAAGAACTGAAAATAGAAGGTGAGGTGTGGATTCTGAGTTGCTCTTGGCCCTGCAGTACCTGCTGCTCTCTTGGGGACAACGGGTGTGTTTTGGGGCAGAAAGAGGACATGTGGGGCCATGGTTCTGGGGGCTCTGCTGGCCACAGTGCATCTGCAAGGCTCTGAGGGTGTTAGGGCTGTGGATGGCGACAGGTGTCCCTGAGGCACTGCTGGGATGAGCAGAGCAGCCGGGCACCCACAGTGGACAGGGAAGTCGAGGTGCATCACCTGGGGAAGCCTGGGAAGTTCTGGTATCCAAAAATCCCAGGCAGGTGCAGGGGCTCGAGGCCAAGGCTCAGCCTCTGTGATGGGCAGCACTGTGGAGAGACCCGGCTGCTTGGCACTGTGGGTGCCCCAGCAGGGAGGGAATTGTGGGGTGAGGTGAGGTGAAGGGCATCCTCCCTTGTCACTGTACTCTGCCAGCACCCCATCTGTGGCCTCCACTGCTCTATTGGGTGGCAAACAGCCTCTGGGAAGCCAGAAATAAAACCTCTCCTTCCTTAGAAGCACTTTGGGTGCTTTATCTGGTGCTCCAGCGGCTCTTGTGCTGTGGATGGAGCTGGCACAGTGCAGGGTCTGGGCATGGTGCTGGGCCCATGGAAGGCTTGGGCAGTGGAGGGCACCATGGCATCCTGCCTGTGCTCACTGGACCTGCAAGCCTGGTGTGTGGGCGATGGAAGACAGGAGCTTTCTTTGGAGGCCATTTCCCCTGGACAAACAGCCAGGACGGCCTGCAGTGTGCCCCTGCCTCAGTTTCCCCAGCCCATCTCCGCCTGCGTGGCTGCTGTCCCAGCCCTGTGTGGGGACAGCCCCGGGAGGGGATGGCTGTGGAGGACACGAGATGGCAGCAGTGGGCTGTGTGTGCTGAGCCTTCCCGGGCACTGCCCACGCCGCGCGTTCCCATGGCCACACCGACATCGCCGGCCTTCGTCCCCACTGAGCCTCGGCCACCGACCCCGGTCCGGGCAGGGCTGTGGCCGGGGGGGCAATGAGTGCTGCCGGTGAGTGGGATACCCACCCCTGTGCCCTGGAGGAGACGGGGGGCGGCTTTTCCTGGGAGTATCTGTGGGGTTCAAACTGGGCAGGGGCGATTCAGGGAGGGGAAGGCAGGGAATGCTCAGGGGTCCTTGCCCACCCCTGCCTCTGGGAACTGGGCTGGAAGGAGCTGGAAGGGCTGCATAGCCAGCGGTGGGTGGGCGGGTGGGAGAGAGCCCTCCCTGCCCTGGGCACATCGCAGGCCCTGGGGTGTAGCAGGGTGCAGGCAGGACCCCTTGATTTGGTGGGGCAGGACAGGGACCCTGGTTTGGGGGTGAGAGCAGGGGGGTGCAGCTTGGGAATGCTGCTCTTGTGGGGTCCCTGGAAGATGCTATCTGCCTGGCACGGAGCGGGCTGGCACCAGGGGCCATCCAGGGAGCCACAGATCAGCACACCCCAGTGCCAGAGGCCTCCTGGTGCCATGTTCCTCCCCGCCTGGCCCCATAACGCCTGGGCTCCTTCCTCTCAGCTCCATCCTCCTCCTCGGGAGCGAGCACTGCCCTTTCTGCTGCCTCCACAGGAGCTTTTGCACTGGTTTAGTTCCTAGGTTTTTTTCTTATTCCCTCTCTGTTATCCCAACCCTCCACAGCCTGCTAGCATCCCAAAATAGCCCCATCGATGCTTGATATCCCATGGATAAGGCTGGGGGCCACAGCGGGACCTGACAGCTCATGCACCAATGGGATCGGGACGGTGGCTTGGGACAGGGTGACTCACAGCCTTTTTCTTTATCAAGGCTGGAGCAAAGTCCCCCCTTCCAATGACCTGTCAGCACCTTCCCAGATAAACCAGAGCAAAAACCACCTCCCTTTACTACCCTTCCCTCACAGGCAGCTGCTGCCAAGCTGGGAACCTGGTGCGGCAGTGGGAATGAGTGCATGGAAAGGAAGGAAAGAGTGAAGGAAGAAGCAACAGGGAGGGAGGGGGAAAAACGAGGTCAAAGTGATGGTGGAATCACAGCAAAAACAGCCGGAAAAAGGAAACAGGCCCTGAAAAGTCAAATAAAAATAGCAGCGAGGCGAACCCAAGTGTGCAGCACATGGGAGTGAGCGCATTTCCTTCGAGGGCAGCACCGCACGCTCCTGGCTGCTCCGGGGGGGCCGCTCTGATGTGGCTCTAGCTGCTGCCATGGCCCCCCCAGTCCCTCCGTGCTGTGCCAGGCACTTGGCAGCAGCTCAGTGCCCAGCCAGCCCCTGCCTCGCCCAGGGTCCCTGTGTGCCCTTGTGCAAGCCCCTCTGCACTGGGGCTGCAGGCATGTGGCAAAGGCTGCACACGGGTGTTAGAGCTGAGGAGATGCAGGCCTTGGGGGCTCCCGGCTGTGCCCACACCCCCGCCTTGTGCCCTGTGCCGCCGGCGTCCCTTTGCCAGCTGCGTCTGAGCGCTGTGCGAGCAGCACAATCTCGGCTTCCTCCCCTCCCCGCTTGTTTTGCAATCGCAGCAGGGTCCCGCTGGGAGATGGGGGCTGGTGGAGGGGCTGTGGGGACAGGGATATGGGCAAGGAGGGGGGCTGGTGCTCCATGCCAGGAGCAGGGGGCTGCATCCCAAACTAGCTTGGGGCTGAGCTTGGAGGCAGCAGCAGAACGCAGCGTGTGGGGCACTGTTCTGGGGGACAGTGCCGAGGGATCAGAGTGGGGTACCATGCCCAGGGACTGTGCCTGGGGAGCTTTGCCAGGGGCCCGCACTGGGGGACCATGCCCAGGGACCATGCTGGGGGACAGGGGCTGCTGTGGTTCCACAGAGGCACATTTCAGCCCTCCTCACCACCACTGTCCCACTGAAATGCAGCTGTCCCCTAGCCACCACCATCTTGGGGTGCCAGCAGCCCCCCTTGGCTCCAGGAGACCCTGGCCCACATAAGCCCCCTGCCTCAATCCTCACTCCCTTTGCAGCGGGGCTGGGGGCCCAACCCCCAGCAGCCCTGGCACACGCAGGCTGTGTCTGATGGAGCAGAGCAGCGTTTTGTTCTCTCCCATCTCCCTGCAGTTTCGTGAAGCTGCTGAAAGCCCAGATTTACAGTGTGATAAACGCTGGAGGCTCTGCAAAATATCTGACTGCTCCATCCTTTGGAGAGCGACTGGTTTGGAGGAGCGGGGAGCGCTGGGCAGTACACCCAGAGGCAGAACTGCGGGTCCCAGGGAAGAGGGGTGGCTGGGACTGGGGCTGATGGAGCCGTGCCACGACCCAGGTGGGTCCCAGCACCCCTGGCCATGAGTCACGGGGCGCCTGAGCCGCTCTGGGCAGCGGGAAAGCGTTNCCCCATCATTTCTTGGCCCTCTTGCTGGTTTTTGGAGCATCTGCTGACCAGATTGTGCCGCGGCGTGCCGGGGTGCCCGTGCCAGGACATGCCAGCCGGGAGGCGGGGTGTGCCCAGGACCAGCTCCGGCTCCCTCCCTGCGCCCTCATCCCTCGCTCCCCTACTGGGTGCCGCGGGCTGCTCAGCAGGAGCCTGCGTCCTCATCCTCGCTGGGAAGGGCTGGGAGATGCTGAAAAGCTGCTCTGCCTGCTCCCGTCTCCGACAGCAAGAGGGTCGCAGCCTCGGGGCTGTGCCTGCATGTGGGTGTGAGTGAGTGGTGGGATGCGTGTGCATGGATGTGTCTGTGCATGTGTGTCCGTGCATCACATGCATGGGTGTACATGTGTGTGTACATGTGTGTCTGGGCACATGCCTGGGGTGCTGTGAGTGTGTTCAGGGCTGTGCATGCACGTCCGTGTGATTACAGGTGTGTACATGCCTGTGGGTGTGGCTCCTCTCCACGGCCGCTTCCCGGACAGGGCGGCTGCAGCCCCTGGTGCCGCTGACCCCGTTCCCCGTCCTCCCCGTGCCGGAGCTGGCACTGGAACCAGCAGGCCTCGACACGGGGGCAGCCACCGGGCCGGGGATGCCGGGCTCAGCGGGAGCGCCGGCTCTCACGGAGGCTGGGTGCTGCCGATCCGGCCCCGATGGTACCACGGCTCCCCGGGCGGGTGCCGGCTCCGGCCGCTCTCGGCACCCAGCGGGAGCCGGGCAGTGGTGAGGGGCCGGGCCAGTCCCCGCTCCGATGGCTCCACACTGTCATGGGGCACATCCACACCGAGCTGCCAAGAAGACGAGGGGCTTCTGGGGCTCGGCTGGGGAAGGGGGAACCAAGCTGCCTCCCGCTCCAATGGCCCCTGGCCCCAGTGCTCAGCCCGCAGCATCCTGCGCCGGGGCCCATTGTTCGGCCGCGCCGGGCTGCGGGGCAGGATTTCTTTGTCAGAGCTCGGCAATATTTTATTCTAACAATTAACCAAACACACCCGGGCCCCCAAGCCTGTTTGTGATTATTGGAGGGCGAATTCCCCAGCCTCTCTCCCTCTTGGTGTTGGCTCCGCCTGGGGCTGCACCGGGTGGAAGGGATCCAGCCCCTCTCCCACCCGCTCAGGGTTGGGGATCCCCAGCCGCGCCGACAGCCCCCCACTCCTGCAGCCAGCGCTGGGGGGCTCGGTGGCCTCGACCCCCTCGGGAACCCGCTAGTATCGCCCGCATTGTCTCGGCAGCAGCGGGATCCGTGGGGGCGCAGGGGCAGCGGTGATTCACGGCAGGGGGGATGTGAATCACAGCCCTCTCTCTCCGGGCAGGATGCGGCCCCGCGCTCCCAGCTTGCCGCATGCCAGCCATGGACCGCAGGCTTTGTCCTCCGCAGGGTGGAAGCGGCTCGCTGCCCGTGGTGGGATGGGATGGGGCCACTGCTCTTCCTGGGATGCTGGCGCAGCTTTCCCAGCTCCAGCTTCGGGGTGGGATGAGGGTGCTGAGGTCTGCGGGTGCCTCCTGCATCCTGGCTCTCTCCGAGGCTCCTCGCCGTGCTTGGGCTGCATCCTCATTGCTGCACCAGTGGTAAAAAGAGCTGGCTCTTCCCGTTGCAAACTCTCCGGGAGGGTGAGTTGCCCAGCGCAGGTTATCAAGTCCATGTAACGTCCTTTACTTGGGGCCGTCCCCCTGCTGCTGCAGTTCCATGCTCAGGGCAGCGGATACTGGGTTCCTTTCCTGTGGCTATGGCCTGAGCTGGCAGCTCCCTCCAGGTGCTGCCCGTTGTGGGCAGGGGAATCAGGAGCTGAGGGTCGGGGTGGGCACTGAGGGTTATGCTGCTCGCTGAGAGCGAAGCAGCTGGAGCCAGTGCCCTGCAGAGCGGCCGTCTGGGTTCGTCGGGGGCTGTCAACCGTCCTGGGGGAGACACCCTGAGCAGTCGTTTCTCTGGCTGCTGCCGGGAATGAACGGATCCTGGGAGCCACTGGGACACGGGAGGGGGGTTGCAGCTGCAGGGTGGGAGGACAGAGAGGGGACCAGTGCTGTGGTGCAGACCCAGCTCTGCTGGCACCCTCAACAGCCGGAGTCAGGCGTGGGGCAGGAGTGAGTGCAGGCAACATCTCCTGCCTGCTGATCCTGCCGGTAACATTCCCTGGCCCTCCCTGCGGCTGCACGCACGCCACTGCCTAAACCTGCTCCTTCAGAGCCAAGGCTCCTTCCTCAGCGCTGCTGTCTGGCCCTGGGCTCTCAGCCTGATCCTGGATCTTAAAATACAGCGAGTCATCGAAGCAGAGCCGCTCGGGCGGCCGGGCCAGGCAGGGCAGCCGGAGGGCGGCACCGGTGAGCAGCCCGGCGAGCAGCGAGGCACCGACGGCCACCGCCAGCCCCGCTGCCTGGCACAGCGCCTGCCCGCCCACCCCGCGGTCTCCCCACTGTCCCTCCACCACCTCGCTGGCATTGCCCCCAACGAGGGACGGCTGAGAGGGGTGGGAGCCGGAGGTGTCCTTGGATGCCACCAGGACGGCCACGATGCTGGCTGCGGCGCCGAGGATGCCGGGCAAGCCGTGGAGGTTGTGGATGCCGCACTGGTCGTGGAGCGTGAGCTTCCTCCCCAGGAGAGGGGTGAGGAACCTGAAGCCGAGGACACACACCACTGCCGAGAGGCTGCCCAGGGCAAGAGCGGCCGCTGGTGGCATGGCCATGTCGGCCACCACGCCAATGGCCACCCCGCCGGCCAGGCTGCTGTTCTGCAGGTGGCCGGGGCTGAGCTTGCCGTCCCTCTCCAGCAGGCTGGAGGCCACCACGGTGGTTATGGCGCTGGCACTTATGGCCAGGAGGGTGTTCAGGATGGCGCGGTGCTGGGCATCGCCTGGTTGGCAGAGGACGGCCACGAAGCTGGGCCAGAAAACCCAGAGGATGAGTGTCCCCACCAGTGACATGAGGTCAGAGTGGGGCGTTGGGGTCTCCTTGGGGTGTGGTGGCTGCTGTGTTGCCCTGAACAGAGCCTTGGACACACCGAGGCCGAAATAGCAGGAGAAGACGTGGATCGTGATGGTGCCACCCACATCCAGAACGCCCAGACAGGTGACAATGACCCACTCGCTGGCGACGTAGATGGGGATTTCACAGGTGGCCATGACGAGCAGCTGGCAGGGGCTGGCCCTCCCCAGGATGGCCCCCACGGAGATGAGCACTGTCACAGCAGCGAACTCAGAGATGAGGAGTTTGTGGAGGTCCAGGTGGATCTGGCCATGGTGGAAGTGGTGGAGCAGGCCCTGCAGCACCAGCGCCCACTGCATGGAGAAGTTGAGCAGGAGGAAGTTGTGGGTGAGGGCGCTGAACCCGTAGCGGGGCAGGAAGGTCAGCAGGAGTCCCAGCCCCACCACCAGCATCATCTGGATGTCCTGGAAGAAGGGGAAGGTGCTGTAGACCTGGTTGGCCACCGAGTTGGTATCCTTCACCAGCGCAGAGGGCTCATCATAGGTGACGAAGAGGGCGAAGAAGAGGAGCAGGGCGGCCTGGAAAAGCCCCAGGAAGAGGGGCAGGAGGCGACGGGGATAGGTGGACAGTGGCACGGCCATCCTGGAGTGGACAGGAGGGCACGTTGGTCAGTGGTCAGCAGGGTACTGGCGTGAGGTGACAGCCTAGCAGTGCTTGTGGGGTGAGCTCCGCTTGCTCCTACATCGAGGGTTTTATGGCCACGGTTAATTTTTAACCAAAGATCTAAGTTTGTGTACCAGAAGAGGAAGGGTTTGCCCCTCCTTTCTTTAAACACAACACCCATAAAGTAACCACATGTTCTTGTTTGGCCGCCATAAAAGCGGACATGAGGGGCATTATGATTTTGAAGGGAAACAAAAAAAAACGTGCAGTGGGGCAGATGAGGGAGAAGGAGTTTGGTGAGGAGCTGGCCAGGGATGGGGGTACCAGGGCACTCACCCCCATTTAACTTATCCCCATCCAGGAATGGGGACCTCTCTGCTGCAACCCTGGAGTGATGCTGGCAGCTCAGACAACCCCAGCTCCCGCTCTGGCTCTGCCACATTTCACTCCAGGTTGGCTCTGGCACTGCCACCACTCCATTCTGCGGGATGATGCACGTTTTCCTCATCTACCACTTGGATTTTGTGAAGCGCCATAAAGCTCCAAAGTCAGGGCTGAAAAGATCATTTTCTCACAGGTTTGCATTGGCTTAAATGGCTGGAAATTCATTAACAATTAGCGCGCGAGAAAAACAAAGCCCAGAGCAGCCAAGCAGCTACCCCGAAGTTTCTGGGTTGCTGCTTAGTGTGACATTTTGCCAGTGAATGTCTGGAAAAAAAAAATTAAAAAAAAAAGTATATGAGAACCACAAGAACAAAAGGCAGAAGGGTTGGTAAATATTTGTTCCAGAGAGGAGATATTTTTGTGCTGTCCCTGATCTCAACACCCCTGCCGCGGGCGCTGGCTCCGCGCCGCTCTTCGTCATTGTTACTGGAGGATGAGGCAGGCGAGGGCGCAAAATGGGAAACAATTGTTGAATAATCTGCACGAAGCTCCTCTGCCAAACCCTCCCCGGCCATTTTTCAACCCAAAGATGCTGGAAATGGGGGCAACAGAGAGGAGGAGGTGGTGCTTTGAAGGCAGTGCCTTTGACGGGTGAGGAGGGGTTGTGTTGCACCCAAGCCATGGCCAACAGCAACAGAGGGGTAGTGGGAGCAGTGGGGGTTTCTGGATGGGAGTTGGGATGCTTTGTCTGCCCCTAACGCG
This sequence comes from Cnemophilus loriae, assembly GCA_013397755.1. Lineage (NCBI taxonomy): Eukaryota > Metazoa > Chordata > Aves > Passeriformes > Corvidae > Cnemophilus > Cnemophilus loriae. Next base: position 1,010,305 of record VZTF01000260.1, on the reverse strand, counting down.
TCCCTGCTGCATGGCTGGTGATGCTAATGGCAGTGGATGCTCCCATGAGGATCCCTCACCCAAGGAAATGNTCCCATTGCTCCTGCCTCTGCCTGCACAGGGGCACAGCCTGACCCATCTCCTGTGGCTGCTGCCGGCTCCCAGCTCCACCAGGCAGTGGCATGAGGGACAAAGGGATGCAGGTAAAGACTCTCTCACTCATTGCCGGTATAAAAAAGGCAAAGAAAGAGGATTTCAGGCCCCAACTCCTCACCTGTGACCCTTTGCACACCACACCTGCCCATCAAGGGGATTTTCAAGGACCCAGCCTGGTACAGTGAAACCTCTTTGGCTGATTGTGGGTGAGATACAAGCCCAGGGAGATGCTTGGAGCAGGTTGTGCTCCTGGGATGGAGAAGCTGGGCTGCTCTTACAGAGCTGAGGAAGCATTTTGGCTCTAGATCAGCAGGGGTTGGGCTCCTCTCAGTGTGGCCAGAGGTGGGTGCTGCCCGCTTGCTCCTGCTCCCCACAGCATCTCAGCCTGCCTCTTCCCGCTTTGGTTTGGGGCTTTTTTAAGGTGTAGTTAAATCATATACTAAAAGGAAAAGCTATGGATGAGGTCTTTTAAGAAACAGAGTGCTTGGAAGATTTCAAGGTTATGGCACAGGGCTTTCTGCAAGGAGGAGGAGGAAGATGCCAGAGGGATGCATCCTTCCGGAGCACCCCAGCACTGCCAGATCTGCTGGAGAGGACAAAGAGCACACTGGCAGGTTTGGGATGTAAATGCTCTCCTGGACCTGGCCATCATCTCTGGCAAAGGGCAGAGGTGTGGGGCACCAGGAGGTCGGGGTCCCTCGCTGGACTCTGCCAGGTCAGGAGATGCTGGGGGGACACACGGGGAAGCTCCTGTGCAGGGCTGGGCTGCCGGACTCGGTACTTGGGGATGCAGTGTTCGACGGGGTGGCACGGCTCGGTCAGTGGGCAATAGGGAGTTGTAGGGTCAGCAGGATGTCCTTGGACACACAGTCTTTTTCCACTTAGAAATCTTGCTCTGGCAGCACTTGGGGATTTGGGATGTTTCTCTGGGCTCCTGGGATTCCCTGTGACCCACAGCCCCTCACATCCCTACCAGCAGCACCCTCAGCTCTGCCACATCTGCGGCGCCAACCAACACCACATTCCTTTGACGAGCTGTTGGGTACCACCATCCCCTTCCCTTAGGAAAAGGCCATTCTGTGAGCCTTTCCACTTCCCAAACCAAATGAGGCACAAAAAGCAGTGATGCCCACGTGCTCCCTGGACCAAAGACCCCGCAGCCAAGAGGGGGGAAACCCTGCCAGGGCACAGATTAAAAAATAACCTTTATGGCACCCATAAAAGAAGGTCGAAATTCCAAGAGGTCGCTGGGAAGGTGAAAGTCCCCTCCAGCCCTGAAGCACCTCTGAAGGCAGCGAATGATTAACCCCACAGTGCAGGGTGCGCCACTGGGATGCCACAGTCCCTGTGGGGAGAAGGTCCAATCCCTCCAGTAACATTTTCCAGGCACACCGAGTTTTCTCTTGGCACCAAGGGAGAAGGGATGGAGGAAGCATCTGGCGAGGGCCTGGGCAGCGGGGAGGGAGGGGAGCATTGAATTCCACCCCCCATATCCCCCTTTCACTGGGGGGGGGCAGTTGTTTTATGGCAGGAGGACTGGGGAACCATTTTAGCAGGATCCACGCTGGGACTGCTGGAGGAGTTCCCCGCTGAGGGCTGGATACAAAGAAAAGCTGAATTAACCGAGGGTCATATAAGGCAACAGGATCTGACAGATCCGAGCCAATATATGCTGGCAGCAGCCAGTCCATGGCACTGTGAGAAACACTCCTGCAAATTTAACAAATCCCCATGGTCTAGAAAGTCATGTACAAGAAATTACTAATGAAGGGATCTAGTCATATCTGGATTTCCAGACGTTGGTCATGCTCCCACCGCGTTCTGCAGGCCATATAAGTACATGGATCTGAATCCCGGGTGCTGGAGACTGGGAGGATTGTTACGATCATCTTGCCTGACCTCCTGCGTCAGACGAAGGCTCCCGGCGAGGAGGGGATACCGGGCGGTGGCGGCTGGATCCTGCGGCCGTGCCGGGCTGGGCATGGATGGATGGATGGATGGATAGAGAAGCCTGAAGGGGAGCAAGGTTTGGGAATGCTGCTGTGGCAACCGAGTAGCTGGGTGCTCCCGTCACCCAGGGGTGGTGCACTGGCACCCAGATGGGTGCTGGGGACCTGCTGCTGGGCAGGAAGGAGCAGGAGCTCCAAGTTCATCCCTGCAAGGCAGCACCGTGTGATGGGAAGAGACTGCTGACAACACCCCCGACCTGGGCATCGCTCTTCAACCCTCTGCTGCCTCCAGCCTGGAGCACCCCAAAATTCCCCATTCCCTAAAGAGCCTGCCAGAAAGGTGGGCTGCCTGTGCAGCTCCGACTCTGTTCCATCCCCTCCGTAGGTCCTTCACAACCACCCTCCTGCCGCCTTAACGAGCCGGGAGTGATCACCGGGAATGTTTTCAGAGCTCCGGACCAGCTGTGACCCCGCGAGCCCCGGTGCCGACTGTCAGGCGGCGGGCAGGGGGCCAGCCCCCTCCTCCCCAGCCCCTCGCAGCCAGGTCCTGCCGGGTGGGGGGGACACAAAGGCGAACAGACGTCACCCCGGCATCACGCAGTCCGAGTGGCCTTCTCCATCTTGTTAGCACATTGTGTAACACAACATGTGGAGGCGCTGGGACCGCACACGCATGCACTCCCCGACAGCCCAACTGGGGGGAAAAGAGGGAGGGGGGGGAAAAAAAGAAAAACCCAAGAAAAAGAAAAAAAAAAAAAGGAAGCAATTTAAGCTTTGAATCTTTCTCTTTAAAATGTTCTCATGGCTTCATTAGAATTTGCAGCCACAGAGGCTTTGAAGAACATGGTATAAGGAGTGAAACATCTGGAAAAATTAGGATTAATGAAAACATAATTCCCAAGACTAAAGGAAAGATTAATCCTGCGTTACCACTTGTGTGTTCCACAGCTTTTCCCCAGCTCGTAACGCTGAACTTATTAAATCGCCCTGAGCTGAGTTTTCCTTTTCTCTCTCCCTCCCCTATGGAGCCCAATGGAAGCAGCTGATGCCAAATGTAAGGATACCCAACTGTGCCGGCCAGCACTGGCCTGAGCGTGCCCAGCCCTGCGCCCAGGTGGGCACCCACTGCCCAGCAGACCTGCGGGGGGTCCCTGGGTGGGGCTGGGGGCCCAGCGGGTTCTGGGGTGGTCCGCACTGGGCTGGTGGGTGCTGGACCCCGGCGCGGCTGCACCTGCTCCTGCCTGGGGTCCTGAGCAGAGTGAGGAGTGACCAGCTCATGGGATGGGGGATGCTGGGCAATTAAAGATTAATTAATTAATGCTCTGCTGCTGGATGCTTGGCCAGGGTGAGACTGAAGTGGCCCTGAGGTGCTGGTGTCTCTGGGTGGCATTTCCGTGAGAGCAAGGGTAGCCCTGGTGATGTGCCATGCTGTGCCATGCTGTGCCATGCTGTGCTGTGCTGTGCCGTGCTGTGCCGTGCTGTGCCATGCCACACCACTCCATCCTGTGTTGTGTTGTGCCATACCATGCTGTGCCACACCATTCCGTGCTGTGCCATGCTGTGCCATTCCATGCTGTGCCACGCCATGCTCTGGCACCAGCCCTCCTTCAGGATCCGGGCTGTGACCAGGGGTTGGGACACACCAGCCCCCTGCCAGCTGGCAGTGTTTGGCTTTGTCCCTGTGGTGCTGGAGGGTACTGGGGGATCACATTGGCTGTGCCAGCCCCTGTTCAAGCCCCCTGGACAGTGATGGCCTGGGATCTTGGGCAGCTCCGAGTGGAGCTCAGCCACGCTGAGGGACCCTCTGGGGAAGATGCTCTGAAGTGACAGACCCTTTGTCCCTGTAAAATCCTGCAGCAAATCCTCTATGTTTGGGGCAGTGGTGCCACCAGCAAGTACCACCGATGGGTGCCAGGGCTGGTTTGGGGGTCACATCAGATGTTTGTCCCTGCAGCTTTATCCCCACAGACGCTGATCTGCACAAACAGGTGGGGCCGGGGTTGGAGTGTGTCCCTCCCCAGACCAAGAGGCTGTGGAATTGTGGTGCTTCTTGGGAAGACAGAAAACAAGGAGAGCTCACTCCATTCTGCCTTCATCCATCCCACGCTGGGCACAGGGAGGCCGGGCACTGCCAGCTCCACACCTGGGCTGGCTCTGCTGAGCAGCCCACCACAGCGATCCCGGCAGCTGGAGCCAGCAAACAGCTGCAGCCCCTGCAAGGCTCGGGATGCTCCGAACGATGGGGACAGAGAGCAGCACCCGTTCTGCGGGTCTCTGCTGGGATTTGGGTGGGCTCTTGCCTGCTGGGTGCTCCCCACGACGTCAGGGTGAGGGAACCAGATGTTTTCTGCATTCCCCCCCCTTGTCCGCTGCCCCGGATTGTGCCAGGACTGCATCTGGATGGGGCCAAAGGTGTGTTTGACCCCTGCGAGGGAGAACAGGGCTCATTTGCCCCAGGCGTAGTCGAAAAAGGCTGCTTTGCCTCACACGCGGAGTGAAGGAGGAGGCAGCGTGCCCCGGCCACTCCCTAAGAAGGGGAGGGTCCCAAGGGATTCAACGGGACCCCTCTCTCCCTCCTTCCCACGCTGCTGTCCCACTCAGCTCCAGCTTGTTTTCCAGAGAGGAAACCGGCAACCTTGCTATTATTCTTTTTCTATTTTTTTTTTTTTTTC
>VZTF01000260.1:941484-989567 GCA_013397755.1 Cnemophilus loriae | reverse complement strand
CTTTGCAAGCCCCTTTTCTGCTCCCTGTGCTCTGCCCTCGCCCCCCACCACCCGCGGTGCCGAGGCAGGGAAGCGTTCAGCTTCGCCTGCCAGGCTATGTGCAGGAGCACAGGGATGTCCAGGGCTCGGCGTTTATTTTTCTTACGACTGACTCTATGTGTGTGTTTTGGCCAGCATTCCCCATCCGGGGCTGGGAGCAGCCCTGGGGTGAATGCAGGGGTGAGCCCTCTCCCCCCAGCAATTTTCTGTGGGAATTTCAGTGTCAGGCATAGAAGCCACTCCTTGAGTTTAAGAGCCGTTTACATGAAAAGCGTTGTGTTTTCTANTTTTTCCCCCTTTCCCCCCAAAAAAAACTTTTGGGATGATGCTGGGCTGGAAGGGGCAAAATATAGCCGGGCTTGACCAATCAGCGGGTCGAGNTGGGGGGTTCAATGTCAGCCAGGTGATCGTGGCTAAACCCAGCCTGCAGAGCTGCTGGGGCTAGCACGGCTGTGCCATCACTGCAAGCCTTGGGCACGGCCGGGTACCCACAGCACGCTGCCATCGGCAGCCACAGCAAAGCAGCACGTCCCCTGCCACCAGGTCACTGCTCCGCTCGCTTGGCTGCCATCCAGCAGGGATTTGCAGTGCCAAGGGTTAGGCTAGGTGGTCTGAAGGTCCTTCCTGCCCTTGGCACTGGGAGTTATGAGTTCTGCGGGACTCATTCGCGATCAAGAAGATTGGCTGGCACACCATGCCTGCCCCCTGAAATCCCCGGGGCAACCGGGCTGACTTGAAAGAGATGTCCCAGCTCTGAGTACCTGCCCCCAAGCCCTCTCTGGCTGTGGACATGCCCTAGACCCCAGCCTGAAATGTGAACCTAGGCGTTAGGAAGACTTGGGGCACTGGGTTGTGCAAGAGCCCAGCTCCATCCTCTCACAGCCGTGGGGTATTGCATGCCATGGTTTCTGTGTGTCTGGAAGTGATTTGGACAAGCCAATCTGCTGTTAACCCTAAACAAAACAAAGGCCTCTAAAAAAAAAAAAAAAGAAAAAAAATCGTGTCTCACTTATTCTTCAATCATCAACCAGGAGCGACAGAGGTTTTGGGTGAGATTTCCTTCACGTTCCCGGAGCTTCTTATTAAAATTTTGAAAGTGCAAATCAGCACCAGTCCACGGGAGAGCCCACACAGCTGCAAGGAATCTCCTCTCTCCCCCATCCAGAGGGAGCCGGAGCACCGCTCTGCTGGAGAAGCAGACCCTGCCATCAGGAGCAGAGCCCCTGGAGGCTTTGGCTCTTTGCCCCTGCCCTGGGAGAAGCAAGGTGGGTGCTGGGGGAACTGGGAATCCTCAAGCCAGGGCCTGTGGCTGCCTGTGGAGTGAAGTGAGCACCATTTGGGGCAGTCAGTCTGGGCAGTTGGTGGGGACATCCCCCTTCTCCCAGCTTTCGGTCAAGTATGTGGTCCTTTCCCTGATCACATCCTCTCTGTGCCCTCCTCCATGGCCCTCACAGAATCCTTGGCCTCCAGGCGGGCTCAGAGCTGCCCTGGAGCTGGGGCTGCACCTGGTGCCACCAGTTGGCATTTGGGATGTGGTGGGGATGAGCTGCAGCAGGGTGGGAGTGGGGGCAGCTTCTATTTTCCGAGCCCTGGAATGAAGTTAAGAGCTGGGGCAAACCCTCCCCAGGGGAGGCAGAGTCTTGTGTCCTCCACGCTTGATCTGTGCAGCCACTCCAGGCCTGGGCTTCTTCCACACGGGATGGCCAGGGGCTCGGGATGCTCTCGCTGTTGCAGGGGGTAGAGATCAAGACGATGCTGCTGTTCCTGCTACAATGGGATAGTTTGGGAACTCCTGACCACAGAGCAAAGCTGGGCACTTTGACCCTCAAGCTCGCATGAAACCCACCTCACACTGGGTCTACAAACCTGGTCTGACAGTGCATTTGCTGTTGGTTCTGCATCATTAGGAAATCATTAGGAAAAAAAAAAAAGGAAAAAAATGAAAAAAATTGCAAAAAAGGAAACAAATAGAAAGGAAAAAAAGGAATGGGATGAAGAGCCATGGAGTGTGGCATGGTTTTTGGAGGAGGCAAAGTAGAGAGAGAAGGGAAGGAGAGCTGCAAGGAGGATGGAGCAGTATGCAAAGCACTCAAAAATGCCTGGATGCAGAAATGTCTGGGTGCAAAGCACCCAAAATACCCCTGGGCCAGCCTGGGAGGAGCCTGCCTTCAAGGGCAATGCCACCCCGCTTTGCTCCCCTCCCTCTCCCCACAGCCAGCACCGCAGAGCTTCACTCCAGGGAGCGAAAGCCCCCTCACCCAGGTGTGGGGTGAAGTTGCAGTGTCTGTGCCTGGCTCAGCTTTCCTGGGAGGGGGACAAAGCCCTCCTTTCACCCCACTGCCCACAGGGCTGGAACATGGGGTGCTGGTGACCCACTGGCTCCTCACCAGTCACATCTGCAGCCACACAAAGGGAGGAAGCTCTGGGCATCCCTGGGCAAAGCCAGGATCGGTGCGTGCCAGCCGAATGACCTCTTCCCATGCCCTCCTTGCTGGCCAAAGAATCAGGCAAGCTGGACCCCAGTCCAGTGCACAGCCTCGGGAGTTGTGTATTTTTTAACTTCTCCTTTTTCATTCCCTCCCCAGTTTTATTGAGCTGGCAGCTGGCTGACCCCACCCCGGCCCCTGGTTTCCCTTCCTAGCATCCCGCGCAGCCCAGCACCACACCTAGCAGAGGAAGCGTGGCGGGACGGCCGCCTCTGCTCCCCAGCACAAAGGCATTTTCCCTCCCCACCCCCAGCCTGCCCGCTCCTCATTATTTCTCCCAGCCAGGTCCAATGCTGAGCTGTCACCCAACTAAAAATAGATGCGGCACCACCTGGATCATCCCAAGGGGTGTCGGGGATTTGAGGGCTCAAAGAGGGGCTGGTGGGGATGGCAAGACAGGAAGAGCCTGTTGCCAGCTGAGCTTGATGGTTATTTCTGCTGCTGCTGACTGTGGGTTGGTGCAGGAGCCCCAGGCTGAGGCGGTGCAACCAAATACAAGAGACTTGCCCCCAGAATTTGCATCCAGGTAACAGAGGTGGCAAGTGGATGCTGGCAGGATCCTGCGGCACAGCAGTAGCCAGGCTCCAAGCTGTGGTGGGAAAATTGCTTTCTATCCTCATTTTGCAGAAGGTGTCTGCAGGGCAGGGGCAGGGGCAGGGGCAGGATGGCTCCTTGGGCCTGGGTGCAAGTGCTGCAGCCTCCTCTGGTGCCCAGCACTGCCTTCCCTCGCTCACACAGACCAGCCTTGCCTCTAGATGTGCTCACACCACTAACTGAATAATTACCATGCAATTACCAGCGGTGTGTGGCTGGTGCTGTTGTGTGTCCAATTGGATGAATGAGATATTTCACAGGAAGAGATTTGTTATTAATTATAGTGAATAATTATCATTAGGCCACACGGACGTGTATCCAGAGCAGTGCAGCCAGGTGGGATGGACATGACCTACACCTGCACCTGCCAAAGGAGATGGGGATCCTCAGGGTGGCCACGGGGAATAGGGATGTTCCTCACACAGTTTGGGGGGACCTGTGCAGCCTGGCTCAGGCTGGCGGCTCCCCCAGTGCCCTGAGAGGTGCCCCTGTTCCGGCGGGTCCCATGGGCTGCCTCGGGGCTGGGGCTGCTCCAGCCTTGCTGGAACAAAGGCTTCCCAAAGAAAGGCACTTCCTGGAGAGCAAAGGACTCAGGGCTGGGGCTGTCTGTGAGCCCTGCTGGGAGGCTGAAGTCATCCGCTGGGAAATGCTGTGTTCACTGGAGCCTCCCTTTCTCCAGAGCCCAGCTCAGCGCCTGGTTTCCTCGGGCACAAATAGTTCAGTGGGTCAGGCAGAGCTGGAAAGTGCCGAGCAAGGCAGCTGGGGTTCAGCATCCGTGTCAGGAGCATCCTGGCTGCAGCCACGTGCTTGTACAAGGGTGACAAATCCTTCGTATCCCCAGCCAGGGACCAGACTCCCACCCAAGTGGGGGAGAGTGGGCAGTTGTGCCACTCCCAGTCCAGGGAATGCCCAGCTCAGCTGTTTTCTGCTCATGTGCTCTTTGTTTTGGCTGCCAGCTCCCTCTGACAAGTGAAGGGCATCAGGGACAGCAGGAAGGTGTCCTGGGCCACAGTGGCTCTGTGCTTGGGTGCTCACTGCCACTCTGCCCTGCTGCCAGCTGCGCCGGCAGGTCCCCAGCAGCGGCGGGAGCTGAGCCTGGAGCGCGGTGTGGACTGCGTCGGCCAAGCCTGGCAATCAGACACCGCATCTGAGGAAGCAGAGAAAGTTGTCTTTATTTTCAGCTCTTTTCAATAACCAGAGGTCAGCCTTGTTTATACACAGGATTATAACTGGAACGACAACAGCAATATCCATTGTGCGAGCAGTGAAACCCACAGCTAACCTGAAAAAGCTGTTTGCTCTGCCTGGGTGCAGCCACTGCACCTCCTGGGCGATGGCCAGAGACCTTGGGCCTCCCCAGGGCTGTTCTGCCTCCCCTTCCCCTGCTTTTGCTCTGCCACAGCCGCTTCTGGCACAGCTGACTCTGGTCCCACCATCAGCTCAGGGTGCTGCACTTCCAGCCACGTCACCCTGTGTTTGCTTCCCAAGCTGCTCTCTGTGAAACCCGGGGTGAAGCCCCCACACCCCAAGCATGAGCAGCACTGTTGCAAATCCCACCCATGGTGCTTATGGACACTAAATCCCGGGAAAGGCTTCAGCACAAGGAGATCGGAGCACGCTGGAATGCGCAGGGCACACGCTGCCTGGAGTTGCTTCCCTGGCAGCTGATGGCAGCAGCCCTCGTTGCTTTAATACCCAGTTCCCATCACAGAGAGAGCCCAGGCTTTTAGGAAGGAAAGTCTTACACTTCTACCAACTATTTCAAGACTCCCATAAACACATTTTTGGTTGAGCATTAATGAATTAGCTCAATGCAGAACTACTCATGCCAAATACATGAATACAGAGTGTAGAAAAGCCGCCGAGAAGCAGATTTGGCTGCCATTCAGCTGCTCTGATCGGCACAATTTCTTTTCTTGATTATAGCAAGAAAATGCTCCCTGCCTGTGGCACTGCATCCTCCCAGGAACAGGCAGCTGGCCGACAGTTGGGCTGTGCAGAGCCTGGGCATGCCGGGGTTATTCGCTGCTTCCATCGCTTGAGTTGGCAGAAAACGCTGCTTGCTGGTGTCTGTGCAGGAGATGCAGCCAAGAACCGGGATCCTGCTCCCCCTGCATGCCCAGGCTGGCTGCCTCGGGATGCCTGACCTCCTTTTGGGTGCTGAGGAAAGGAAAACTGCAATTAGAAGGATTTCTGAGCCTGGATTTTTTTGGGAGGTAGGTTGGAGCTGCCCATCTGTGGCCCTGCAGCCACACATGCCCATGCGCAGCACAGCCATTTGCAGCTCCAACATGGCCCCTCTGCATGGCTTTAGCCTTGGAGACTCCCAGGAGATGATGTGATCCCCAGGAAAAGTGCAGTGTCCCCTTGGAACACACCCTTCTCACAGGGCTCTGCTCTGTGGGTTCCCAACCTCCGTGCCCACGTGAGAGAGTGGCTGGTGGCACCACTGTGGGCATTGAGCCCCCCAGCTGGCAGCAGAAGGGTCACCCATCCTCTCTCTCACTGGGACGGCTGATCCAGCAGCACAGGACATCTCCATCCAGGAAAGGTTGGCTGTCCTCAGGAACTGCTGTGGCTCCCGACATGGTTTAACTTAGCATGAGGCATGACCTCACCGGGCAGCAGCAGATGGCAGATGGCTGCTGGCTGTGCCATGCTCCCCTCTTCCCTTTCCCTTCTTTTCTCTCCCCTCTCCTCCTTCTCTACTTCCCCTGTAGCCCCCAGCCCAGTGCTTTCTGCTCGGGTTCTCCATGCCCTGGCTGGTTTTTGCTCACATGAAGGTGGCTACCTGGTTTCCGAGCATCACCACAACCAGGCCTGGAGGAGTAGGAGCCCTTTGCAGCATCCCTGGATGAAGAGGAACACTACAGCATCCCTGGAAGAAGGGGAGCCCTTTGCAGCATCCCTGGAAGTGACAACGTTTGGCAAAGCTTGCAGCCCACCCCATTGCACACAGGATCTCGTGGCCACCTCTGTGCTTCACCAAGGCTTTTGCCACCCAGCAGAAAGAACGAGGATGTTGCTGAGAGAATGTCACCTCACACAGACAGGAAAATGCATGTGGAAGAGAGGAATTTTGGCTCAGAGTGGGGTAGATGCTGCTGTGGCTCCATGCCTCAGTTTCTCCACATCTTGTGCAGGGCATGGGGTGACGCAGCCTCTCCTTGGGCCCTTTAGAGACAACGATCTCCCCAGCAAAGGGCAGGATGTATCTCTGATAGAGCACTTCTGTCTTCAGAGAGAATGATAATTACAACAACACCAACAACAACACCACCACAACAATAATAATAACAAAAAATAATAATTACAATAGCACTAAGAATAAAGAGAAGGACCTGAGAGCTTTCCCTCCTTGCCAGCAGAGGAACAACTTTTGCTTTTAGGTGCTGCACTGGGGATGTTAAGGGAAGGGAAAGGGGATGTGCTGTATTTGCAGCTCAAAACCCCAAGAACTGTGACATCCCTCCCATAAACTGGCCTAAAAATGAGATTTTAAAGCTTGCCACAGGCAGCATCGTTTTCTTTGCTTTCTGATTTCAGAGCATCCTTTGTGCTGCAGCTCCAAAAGCAGCGGTGAAGTCCCCCAGCAGCAGAGCTGGGGCTTGGGGATGCTGGGAGCAGTCATGGAGGGGTTTGGCACAGAGATGCAGGGTGGAATGAGGAGGACGGTGTGGACCCCCACGGCTGTGCCGATGCCGGGGATCCCCGTGGCTGGCGGAGTGCAGGGGGCCGGGGCAGGAGGGAGGCAGCAGGGAAGGGCTCCAAGGGAAAGGCTTTGTTCGCGGGCCAGCCGGGAGCGTGCGAGGGCCTCCGGGCTCCAGCGTTTCTCCTCCACTTCGCTCCTGCTGTGTGCGGGAGCTGAGCCAAGGTGGAGCACGGCGGGGTGGAGTGGGTCCCTGAGGAAGGCAGGGGACAAGGGACGGCCGTGCATTTGGCCCCTAAATTGCCTGGGAAAGCAGCTCTGTCTTTCCATCTCCCCCCCGGGCTCTTCTCTCACCCAAGCTGAGGCTGTTTCCCAGGCTGCTTGCCCTGAACACCTCCACCTCTGCCCTTTGCCAACGACCCCTCTTCTTGGCCCATGGAGCCTGCGGATCTGCAAGCTCAGGGGAAGGATAAGGAAAGGCTCACGACAGAATGGCCCTTCGTGGAGCGCTCGAGCTGGAGAAATAAGGTTAAAGGCTCTTATCTGATGGAGCTGCAGCCTTGCCAAAGCCTGTTGCTATCAGCTCGGGACACATGTGCTATTGGCAAAGCTTCGGGGACACAATAATACAAACAGTTTTCATTGTCGAGTCAACAATGATGGGAGAAGGAGCCTGGTGCTATTACCGGTATAAAAGGCACTGTAGGAAAGCTCAGGACAGGAGGATGCAGTCGGGATCAACAGCAGGGTTTAGCAGATTACAGTTATATTTGTATTCTGGAAGGAGAAGCCTTCCATCCCCAGTGGGCTGGAGCCAGAAGGATGGAGCCAGCAGTGGGGGTTTAGGCTGCAAGGAAAAACTCTTAGAGCAGCACTGGAAGCAGCTGCAGCAAAGTGCTGATGGCAGCGGGTTTGGACAAGGGCAGGTTTGCAGCACGTCAGCCCAAGGTTGTGCTCTGCTCGTGAGGAGTCACCCAGGGAAAAACTCATGGCTGCAAGGCAAGGGAGGCTGTGCAGCAACAGCCCGAGGCTTGCACGGTCCTCCACATTTTCACTAAAAAGTCTGTTTATTTGGAAAAGCCAGTGTGTGCGGAGTGGGTGGGTGATATGGCACACACTGTACCCAGACCCTGCTGTCACTTGGGCAGGTTTGAGGATGGTGAGGAGAAGGTCAGTGCCTCCACAGGGCTGGTGCACAGAGGCCAGGTAGTACCTGTGTGTTTCACAGGCATCCTTCCAACACCCGTGTTGCTTCCCCCCACATTCCTTCTCCCCAGCCTTCCTGGCCCCTGTAAATCTAAATGGGGCATTTTTGGAGAACGCACACTCCTGTGCCATCTCACACCACCTGGATGTGGATGGCAAGGTGATGGGGAGCATCATATCTGTTGTGCCCACGGTAGTGAGGAAGAGGATGCAGGTTTGCTAGCTGTTGTGCCAGTGGTGGCAGGAGTCAAGCATGCATCTATCTATCTATCTATCTATCTGTCTAATCTATCTATCTGTCTAATCTATCTATCTATCTGTCTAATCTATCTATCTATCTATCTATCTATCTATCTATCTATCTATCTTTCTATCATCGGAGGCACAAAAGCCTCCCCACCATGGGGGGCCGTGGGAGGCTGAAAAGCCGCACAGGAGGTCAGGAAATTGTTGGCTAATGTCAGGGACCGAGTGGGGCCAGGGTGGCCATTCCCACCGGGAGCGATGATGTCAGGCGGCGGCCGGGACCAGGAGGCAGGAAGCCCAACGCAGCCAGTGAGTCTGTCCTCCTTGGACTTCCCCATGTGTTTTCATGAACAATGCACCTCGTGTCAGGGACACTGGGAGGCAGGTCCTCCTTCACTTGGGACACTGCAAGGCTCATCCTCCTGCACTGGGGACACCGTTGTGCCGTTCCAGGTGCTGCTCTTCACTCATGTGGGCTCTGGGATGGTGCTGGCGCTGCACATTTTGCATGGGGATTTGGTGTGTCTGCTGCATCACTGTGAGGTCTGGAGGTGTCAGCTCTGCTGCTGTGCTATGCTGCTTCCCTGGGTGGCACATCTGTCCTTGTGCGCGGAGAAGACAGGCTGGTGAGCTCCAGAGGAAGGGTTTGGAGAAAGGATGGCCATGCCAGCTGCTGGCCCTCCCACTTCCAGCTCGGCTGGGACAGGGTACATACCTGCTTCGAGCATCAGCCACGCCTGCTTGGGTGTCCAGATAGTCCATCTGGAAGTGGAAACAGCAATTACTCTAATGTGACAGGAAAGGCTCTGGTGGGCTGAGACATTTAGGGAAGCTGTGAGATGTGGAACAGCGTCTCCAGCCTGCAGGTCCCCACTGAGGTGAGGAGTGTCCATGGCCCTCTCTGTATCCTCCCAGTCCAGGCAGCTGGGGCTTAGTTTTGCATCTTGGCCCCTTTGTGAACTGAGCGGGCATTCAGAGCGGGCAGGGGCTGCAAACGGGGTGGCTGGGACAGGGCAAGACACCTGGTCAGAACCAGCAAGAGGGAGAGGAACTTCCTGAGGCCAGCGAGCTCATGGGTGGCCCCAAGGACTCGAGCTCGGCCTCTCCCTCCACCCCACCCAGCACACCCTTGTTTTCGCAGAGGTGCCTCCGCGCTGGGAGCGCCGCAGGCTGCGTTTGCCAGCGGCTGGCAGCGACGGCTGTGCTGGTGCCGACAGGCCGGCTGGCATGCTTTCCCCCAGGGAGGCTTTAGCAGGAGGCTGTGCATTTCTGGGAATTGTGTTGCTTATTGTTCGAGCTGCAAGTGTGCGGCGCGCTGATGAGATCAGGGCTCGCTGCTCGGCGCTGGGGCAGCGGAGCCGCTGCAGGGCCGCTGATGGGGCGATAAGCCGGAGAAGGTTCTTATCTGTGCTCCCATCACTGCGGGGAGCAGAGGGCACGGCACAGTCCCGGCGAGCTGGCTCTGCTCGATGAAGGCAGTGAGGAGGGAGCACGCTGCCTTCGCCCTCCGGCCAACCACGGCTGAACTGCTGAGGTTATTTCAGAGAAAAGGCCCCAGCCCTTCTCGCTGAGCCTCTCCTTCCTCCCTCTCTGCCAGTCAGCCCCTGTCTCCAGCCCCTCTGAGGTCTCGACCCCAATCCTGTCTGCTCTGCCACATGCTTGCTCCTTTGCTGACAGGACACAGGTCCCGTTGATCCCAAACTCTGTGGGAGAGAGTATCAGAGCCTGCTTGCAAAACCACTGAGAGGAAGGGGCTGAGGGCTTTGAGCCCTTTGCAGTCCTTTGCTGTGGCTGAGCTGAGAGGTGCCATGTCAGCCCACGAGAAGCCAAACATTTTCCTTCTCCTCCTCAGGAGGATGCCCGCTTCCACACACTGTGGCTTTTGACACAGCAAGTCACGAGATCCCGAGGAGGCCAGACCTGCTGCCCTGGAGGGGCACTGCCATCCCGAGAGCTTCCCACTGCCCGGGTCTGGAGATCGCACGGGTGAGCGGGGACAGCATAGGAAATGCTACATGGGAAAGCCCTGTGTGGGAGCCCAGGAGCCCCTGCCTTCCCACAGCAGACTTATCAAGGCACCAGTTCAGAGTGGTGCTTTGCATGGGCCAAAAGGGAAGTGCATACACACCAGACTTCTCAGGGTCAAGGATGCTGGGCAAGCAGCGAGAGGAGAGGCTGCAGGGGGCAAGGGAGGGAACCGGGGCGTGGGGAAGGAGACACAAATAGCAAAATGAATGGCTTGAACTTCCTATGTTTTATGGAGGTGAATAAAAGGAGACAGAGAGGGGGAGAGAAAGGAGACCTGAGTGCCCGCACAGGCTCTCACGCTCACACAGGCCAGCCCAGATCCCAGAAACTGCTGGTGGCCGGTGTGGGGTGGCAGCCTGCACCCATTTGGCTGGCATGGCTCTGGGCCGGCTGCTTGTCTGGCCCAGTGTCCCCTGGGGGCATCTCACGAAGCGTGACAGGCTGCTGCTTAGCATTTATTCCTCTCACTGTCATTATTATTTTGAACAGCAGCCAGTATAATTAAAATTGTTAGGAGGAAGAGGTTTAGGGAAAATCCAAAGTGTCTCAGAAGAGCATCTGCAAAGCTGGAGGTCCAAACTCCACCCTGGCACTCGCGATGAGCAGGGCCCATGGGAGCCATCATTTTCTCTGCATCCTCCCTTCCATGCTCCCCGTTTCTCAGGGTGGCAGAGGCTGGGCTACCACACAGGGTGGTCCTGGCCACATTCCCCTTGCAGCTGCTGCCCACTGTAGCCAAATCCTACAGCCTTTCCAGGTCCCAGGAGGTCCAGATGGCAGTGTCCCCAGGCATGGGTGCTCACCTGCAGCTCCAGGACAGATGCAGTGGGGGGATGTAGGGAGTGGAGGACACAGAGCCTATGTAGGGTGCTCTTCCAGAACAGCGTGGATGGATCCTAAAATATCTCCTGGGAACCATGATGCTTTCTGTTGTGTTAGGAGAGCCTGTGCCACAAGAGGAGGTGTGGAGAGGTCCCTTGGCTCCTCAAAGGGGAGAACAGGATGGTCTGTAAGACAGAAATGTAAGGCACCATTCATGCCACATTCTCCAGGTTTCCTAAGTGTTTGAATGGAGGATTTGACTGCTCCAGGGTCAAATGTCCCCAGTGCCAGGGCTAGGAGATTAAGGACATCAGACAGCTGCAGCAGGGAGTGGAAAAAAAAGGCAGATCCCTGCCTCCACTCCAGGGCTGGCACAAGTGCATGGTTAGAGGATCAGAGTCAGGAGCCCTCCAGACAAGGCAGGCTCACGAGGGTGAGAAGAAGGAGAGACACATCAAACCCCTCCCCAAAATAAGTGCTGCTCTGGCAAAGCCTATGGCAGCTGCTCCCATCTCCTGCCTCAGGGTCTACCAGCTACTGACTGCCTGTTGTTCACTGGATGGGGTCACTCATTACCAGCTCAGAGCCCAGTGTGTCACCCAGGACAGCCAGTCCTCCAAGCAGTGACCCAAGGCTGAGGTCCCGGAGACCTGAGCACGCCTGAAGTTAAGGGGTGTCTCAGGACAGAGCTTCCTTGGGGGTTTTGTGGTGGGTGGATGGACAAGGCAGGCCCAGGAGTGTCTCTCATCTCTGCTTTTCCCAAAAGTGGACCAGACCAAGCCTCTGGTGGCTGGGAGCAGAGAAAGTGTGGGGTTTGGTAGCTGATCTCCAAATGACTTGAACTTACTGGGGATACTGGAAGCAGGGAAAGCTCATCCAATTTGATCCAGCCCATTCACTCCATTCAAATCTGCTGAGAGTCACTTGGGAAATATAGTAGCCCAGTGGAAAAAACAGATGAGATTTTGTGGGGTTTTATTTTGCAGGAAACTTCTCCTGGCTCTCCCAGCTCTGCCTGCCAAGGGCAGCTGCCAGCAAGGCACCACATATGGAGACTTTCAGGGAGTCTCTTGGTGTGCAGGGGTCAGCAAAAGCCCCCTCCCAGCCTCTCCCTGACGGACTCGCCCCTGCTCTGTTTTTAGCACATTCAAGTAGCTGCTTTCACAAGAGGTAAAAGAAAGTTCATGGATCCGTTGACAGATCACCCCAAGCGGGAATTTCTCTGGGAATTCCTGCAATAGCAGGTTGGCTCCCGTGGAGGTGGAGTTTCCTCTGGATCTGCCTCCACCCAGGCTTGGGGAGCGCTCTGGCCACCAGCTCCACGCTTGGGGGGCTGGGCTGAGCGACGCCACCGCTGCTTCCCAGCCAAGGTCAGCCAGAAACCCTCCCTGCTCTGCAAATGCCTGGCCTGTTGTGTCCTGTTAACCCTTGGGAAGAGCGGAGATGCAGGCCGGCAGGACTGGGCTGCAGAGCTGTGCCTGTGGGCACACAGGAGCAGGGGACATGCCTGGCAGGCACATGGGGCTTGCAGGCGTGAGGATTTCGTGCCATTCTGTCCCTCGGGGACCCACTGCCAAGCAGGCAGTGGTGGGCCCTGGGTGAGGCTGGTTGCCACCGCAGGAGGCCAGCGCTGGCGGGGTGATGGCTCCCGCTCGAGGCAGGGAGCGACGGGGTGACAGCGCTCGGCATCAGTGACTGTGTGCTCTGGAATCTGAGACACGTCCCCGGCCATACTTGTGGTCAGGAACCATCTTTGCATTGCAGCGACACAAACCACACTCACAGTGGCAGCAGTGCCGCTCGAGCGTGTCTCTGACGCCAAGGACCGGCGTGACCCGACCCCACACACACAGCAGGCAGCTGCCCATTTCCAAGGACCTACAGAAGGTCCCCTTGTTGGGACTTGTTTCCTCCTCCCTCGCAGAGGTGGGCCTATCCAAAATGGCACCCCCTGACTCCACAGGCAGACCCTGCCAAGGGTTGGAGGATTTCCAGGTGCTGCACAGGCTCCGGACTGTGGGGTGGAGGGAACTCACGTTCGCAAACATGGGGCCAAGCCAAGAAGTTTCAAGGTATCATGCCAGGGAGAGGGTCTGGGGCTCACATTTGGTCTGGGGCCACCTTTGCTGATCTAGGGATAAACTGACACATTTCACACATCCAGGGAGTGGTTCTTGCTCAAGGAGATCCCAGAGCTCCATGGTATTGCTATAAAGCTCCACGGTATTGCTAGAAAGAACAGCAAGCTGGCAGCTGTAGGTGCCTAGTGGGCAGATTTGGGGGTCAGCCACCCATCAGAGCTTTAGCACTGATCTGTTCAATACCCTTCTCTCTGGAGGTATTCAAAACCCATCTGGACAAGTTCCTGTGTCACCTGCTTTAGGTGACCCTGACTTTGAAGGGGGGTTGGATGATCTCCAATCCCTTCAGTACTACCAGTTCTGTGATTCTGTGATTATGCCCTCAGTGACTCAGCCGCCCCAGGACACAGTGCACTGGAGACCAGTGCTGGGAATTCTGGTGCCCAAGACCTGACTGTGCATCCCGAGGCCACACGTAGCACATCCCCGTGCTTCCACATGATCTGCAGCTCCGCCGGGGCAGGACACAGCCGCTCTTCACCAGCACAGTCAGGGCCCTCTCTGAAACATCAGCGCTTGGCAAGGGCTGTGCAGGCGGCTGTGCAGGAGGAGGCATGGAAGTTCTCCCTCTGCCAGGAATCAGCTGGAGGGAGTGACAGCGCTCAGCAGCAGCTCCCGGGGGATGCGCTGCCCTCACACAGTGTGCGAGTGCCATCTACAGGGGGTCCAGCCTGGGTCCCCCCAAACCATCCAGCCCATTGCCACTGGTAACTGATGTCCAGTCCCCAAGGCTGTACAGGGGGCATGGCCTCAGATTATCCAGGGAGCGGGGTCAGCACTGCTGCGAGGGCTCAGCACAGCCATGGACAACAGTCACAGTCACAGAACGGTTTGGGTTGGAAGGAGCCTGTAAAGCTCATCTTGTTCCAGCCCACTGCCATGGGCAGGGACACCTTTCACTGTCCCAGGTTGCTCCAAGCCCTGTCCAACCTGGCCATGAACACTTCCAGGGATGGGGCAGCCACAGCTTGGGCAAACTGTGCCAGGGCCTCACCACCCTCACAGGGAAGAATTTCTTTCTGATACCCCATCTACCTCTCCCCTCTGTCAGTGTGAAGCCATTCCCCCTTGCTCTGTCACTCCAGACCCTTGTCCAAAGCCCCCCTCCATCTCTCTTCGAGCCCCTTTAGGCACGCACGGGAAGGGGCTTTAAGGTGTCCCCTGAGCCTTCTCTTCCCCAGGCTGAACCCCGCAGCTCTCAGCCTGTCTCCACAGCAGAGGTGCTCATTATCTCCGTGGCCTCCTCGGGACCCGCTGCAGCAGTTTGGGACACGGCTGCTCCTGCCACGTCCTGGCACAGCCCCGCGGCCGGGGACCGGGGGTCCCACAGAGCCGGCTCCGCTCCGCGCCCCCTCCGCGGGGTGAACCGCAGCCCCCACAGCGCCCCCGGCGGCCGGGCGGCACCGCGCGGGACGGGCGCGGTGCACGCTGGGATATGAAGTCTCGCCCGTGGGCTGCTCTCCGGCAGGCAGCGGATGAGGATAGCGCCCCGAGGACTACAACTCCCGTCGTGCCCCGCGCGCGCCCGCCCTGACTGCGGCACCGGGGGCTGAGGTGGGCACCGGGCACCGACCGCAGCTCCCCCCGCCCGGACCCCCGCCCGGCCCCGGCACCGATCCCGGGGAGCGGCGCGATGGGCGGGGAGGACGAGATCGTGCGCATCGCCAGGCGCCTGGACAAGATGGTGGCCAAGAAGAACGCGGTGAGTGGCGGCTGCAGGGCCCCCGCAGCCCGGTTGGGGTGGGGGCCGCCCCCTGCCCCGGTTCTTGTCTGGCGGACGCGGCCCCCCCTTTGCGCAGGATCCCCTTGTCGCTGTCGCGTTGGTGGACCCCCACCTCTCCCTCGGTACCCGTTGTGAGGGGCCTCCCCCTCCCCAGACCTCATTTTGGGGGCCTCTCTTTCAGTGCCGCCTGGGTCATTACATCGTGCTGGAGCAGAGGCTCCCCCCAGTAAAGTGGGGTTCTCTCCCCCAGACCCCGTCGCCCTCTCCCTTCCCCATCCTTTGCGGAGGTGTGGGATCCACCCGCTGCCAGTTATTGGGCGGGCAGCCCCATGTGCCCCCTTGGGTGCTGTGGGAACCTCCAGTCCCCATACTGAGCTCCTCCACCCCAGGCCTCAGGCATCCCCAGCCCACATCTCAGCGCTCCGGGGCTCAGCCTGTGCTGCCTGCCCGGTGTTCTCCTTCCTCCTGGAGGGCATCCTCAGCCCTTCTCCCCTGTCCCGCTGGGAGCCCTTTGGAAAGGGACTCCCCACCAGCACCGGCCTGGGGCTCCAGTTTGCCCTCTGGGAAAACCCCGGTGCTGATAGATTTGCTTCCTGAATCTCCATCCCACACCGGCACTACTGCTAACTCCCGTGGCCTCTGGAGTGTGGAGGTCTGGCCGAGCTGCTGTCTGCACTCGGGGAGTCTCGCAGGGTGTGCTGTGACCCGTGTGGCAGCCTGAGGGGGCAGGAGCCGGTATTTTCCAGCGTAATGGGATATATCAGTGCTTGTAGGAACACAGTGTCATGCAAGTGCTAAGGCAGCAAGCTGACAAGGGTTTGTGGCGGAGGTAGGCTGTCCATCTGTGTTTGGGGTGGGGGAGAGGGATTTTGGGGCTGGGAAGGGCTGTGGGGAGTGGGAGATGATGGGCGAGGAGGGAGAGAGATTAGAAGAGTGTAATATTTGTGTGGTGGGATGCTGGGTGCTGTTATCACATGAACTTTTGGATGTTGGACTGGCCCTGCCAGCCGTGGGTAGGGCGAGCACTGTCACTTGTGTCGCTGTTGGAACAACCCAGGGAAGTGTGTTTGGGCTAAAGTGCAGCCTGTGATGTCTGTTCTCGTTGGTGGCAGGTTTTCAGCATCAGTGTTGAAATAGGAAAGGAGCAACTTTGCAGAATTTGGTTCCAGCTTCATTGAGAAAGAGGCAGCTTCTTACATGAGGGGTATGCAACGTTTCCTCTTGGCTGGCGTTTGAGATGGTGCTGGACTGCAGCATATTGTGTGTTGGCTAATCTGAGAACTCTTCCTGCAGGACAGTTTCCTGGAGTACCTGTTTGTTGCTCTAGTTTTTTCGTGGATCCTCATTTGCTGCCATTGTGCCAAGTGGCTCTCCTTGGAGTCAGGAATCACCAGGTCACTTTGGGTGTTCAGGGCTGGAGGAACGGAAAGGTGTGAAACTGCCTGAGGGGGAAGTCAGTCATTCTGGGTACGGTAAATGTGTGTGGTTTATGCTGGTGTGAGTTGCTTGTGTGCACGCTGAAAGCTTTGACTCTGCTTTGATTTTGGCATCTGTTCTGTAGGGTGGATTGCAGCTGGATTGCTTCCTGGGATGAGTTGGAAGCAGCCCTTCTGCATAGGGCGGACGGTATGTGACGACAGGGCTGTCAGTGCGGGCGGCTTCGCTTCCCTGCAATGGTGGCTGTGCAGGCCTTGGGCTGCAACTGGGCTTGGAGTGGTCGGTGTTGTAAATGAGCTGCTAAATGTGAACACTGGAAGCCTTGTTTGAGGGAAGGGGGTTGGGAGGAAAGAGCCAGCTGAATGGAGACAGGCCTATGCCAGGCTGGGATCTGCTAGAGGGAGACAAGTGATTTCCAATTCTCTGAGTGACTGCCAGTTTTAAGTACCCACAGATTCCTAGTCAGATTTTTCCTGGTTCTGGGATGTAGAGATGATGTAAGGAGACTTCACAGAACAAGTTTCAAGTGACCAACTCTTCAGCATCAGAGCTTGCTGGCTTTGCTCCTGGTCTCTTGTCCTTAGCAGAGTGGGGTATTAATGTGAAAACTAGGAAACAGCTAAATGGAGTTGTTGACAGTTGGGATTCAGGTGTTAAAAATGTTCAGCGTGCCAGGTAAGAATAATAAAGTAGTGTTGCACTTGTACAATACACAAGCAAGGACCTGTAGCACTCCAGTGGTCTTCTGTTTTGCCCATTCCAATAATTCAGGTGCCTTCAGGTTGCAGGATTTACTGTCTGTCTGGAACAGCAACCCCAGCAGTGAGGTTGCTGATGTTTCAGGGAACGCTTGTTGGTGTTTTTCCCTTTGAGTTCAACTTTCTGTGTCTACTCCCAAACTGTTGAATTTCTTTACTAAAAGCTGAGGCACTCTTTCTCTTTTCCTCCCCAGGAAGGTGCAATGGATTTACTGAAAGAACTGAAAAGTATGCCTATGACTTTGGATTTACTGCAGGTGAGTTGCGCAGTTATGGTGAAAAGCTGAAGTCTTCATCTGGAGGAGTTCAAAACGTTGTCTAAATAAACTTAATAGATTTCCTCACACTTCTTGCCTCATGCAAAGCATCAAAATAAATGTTAAATAAAATAGTGCTGAAGTTGGGTTTTGGACTGGCAGTTAAAGAGCTCTGGGTCACAATGTGCATAACTGCTCAAAACTTGTTTTTAGGCTGCAAAAAGAGGAGAGACTGGATTAAAGTAGCAAACACAGAGGGTAGTCATGGGAGAAGTTCTTTGTAATGGTGATATTTAGGACACTAGGGAGGAGTGAGCAGAATTACAATTTGGAAGTTGTGATGCGTCTTGGAGTTTTTCAGTCTAAGCTTGAATGTCACTTATAAGTGTGTAGGGAAGGGATTTGTGGGAGACTGGGAGTGTCTTCTGTTCAGTTGTGGAAGCTGGAGAGTGTCATCTCGCTCTTCCAAAGTTGTAAGGGTCAGAGAGTCACTCTGCAAGCCCTTGGATCCTCGTATCTTGGTCATGGTTTTGACTTTGTTGTGGTTATTTGCGATTTCAGTTGTAACAAATAATGAATCTGTTCTGGAGTGATTCACTGGGGTGTTCCCTTGCAGTCCACCCGCA
Source organism: Cnemophilus loriae (assembly GCA_013397755.1). Lineage (NCBI taxonomy): Eukaryota > Metazoa > Chordata > Aves > Passeriformes > Corvidae > Cnemophilus > Cnemophilus loriae. Next base: position 971,555 of record VZTF01000260.1, on the reverse strand, counting down.
TTGGGATGTCGGTGAATGCGCTGAGGAAGCAGAGCACAGATGAAGAAGTGATATCACTTGCCAAATCCCTCATCAAATCTTGGAAGAAACTTCTAGGTAAGGAAATCAGCATGTTCCTGTCAGATTCAGCTTGTGAAGAAGCTGGCTTCAGTGGGCGGCTGAGTTTTTTGGGAGAGCTTATCTCTTGATCTGAAGAAAACATTCTAGCAAAATCAGCCTTTACAATTCCACCCTCTGTCTTTTGAGTTTTGTGTCCTATCATGCATCCCCCTTGATTAGCTCCTGTTTAGCCAGCTCATCATTGGAAGAGCATTGAAAGCTTCAGGACTATTAAATTGTACCTCATCACATAATAATTAGCAACGTTATTTGTAGAAACAATATCTGTGCTCTGAACCCTCTGCTCCCACTTGCGCTGTGTGGCATTAACACCATGTGTGCTGTCAGCCTTGTGCAACAGCTCGGGAAGGGAAGTGCTGGAATACATTTTGGGTGGTGAGTTGGAGAAGGATCTTAATTCACCACCTTGTAGAAAAACTCACATGGACCATTTCCAGCTGGGGAGGCTTTCCTGGTTATGGGCTCCCGTTTCTTGCTAGGCTGTATGAGTGTTAAAAGCACTCTTTTCCTGTCCTGGATTGTCACCTCCTCATTAGATTGGGTGTGTATTGGCTAGACTCGGACAATTTCCCTCTGGGTCAAACTTGTTCTACAGTGTCGTGAAAATCCTCTCCAGAGCTGTGCTCTTGGCTTTCAGCAGCACTTAGGAATCAGAAGCTGTACTCCCACAAGGACCAGTCTGTACTGGCCCTTCAGCTGGTGTTGGCTGGAAATTCTGCTTTTAGTGGTGCTTGAGAGAACTTGATCTAATCCCTGCTCAGCAGCCTCTGAAAGAAACTTTTGTGATGAGGCATGTCTTGTGAGGAAGCTTATCTCCCAGGCAGGGAAGGTGATTGCTCTTTAGTTTGGTGAGGAAAGCTTTTGTTTGAATTAGTTTCTACTTGGAGGCAAGGAAAAGGTCTGTTGGAAAACATGAAGGCCATAAAGGTATTTTCTACTGTTTCTTTTTGGAGGAATAACAACTTGCTTTAGGCCAACAGTAGGTAGTGTGACAACATTGAGGAGTATAGGCAGGGCTGTAGCATAAAGACCAGTTCTGAACTGATTCCTCTTTTGAACATAGATGCTTCTGAGGAAAAAAATGAGGAGAAAAAGAAAAGCCTGTCCTTGCCAACATCTTCTTCCAAGGAGACTGGTAACTCAAGAGACCAAAGGTAATACTTCCCTTTTACCAAAGATGACACTGTTAGAGAATTTAAATTTTCTTAAGGCACCTTTGTAAGTGTCTGAATCAGGAATTTTGGGTAGTCAAACTCCTGATCAGAGACATTGGAAGTGTTTCTTCTTCAAGGTTGATCTGTGTGGTGTTATTAATTAACTGTAATGAAGAAATACACATCTGAAAAAATACAGTGGCTATAGTGAGTTTTTAAATTTTATTCATATTTTATTTCATGTTTTTTACTCTTGGTTATGTGTTGTTTTTTCTAGTAGTAGAACATTCCTCCATCCTTTTTTATGTTGCATTTTTATGCATTTTTGTTTATTTCTAACTTGCAACTCCTTAGAATGAAGATTATTTTTGGCCTTTGCAGTGTCAAGTGATGGATGGGATTGATTGATACATTACTAAAGTAGAACTTCCATTTCTTTGTCCTTGACAAATCCCAGCAGAAGTCCCCTTTTCCCTGTTGTTGATGTCCCCCAGCTGGCAGGTCGGCTGCATGCTTGCTCCTTGCCATGCCTTGAATGCTGCATCCTGTTTCCACTGCCTGTGACTGCAGTTGTTGAGTGCAGACAGTGATCAAAGGGGAGGGGAAAAAAATGGGATTTAAAGCTTTGTTCTAGAGATTTCTCCCAGCCTCACATCCCAGGAGAGTGTGTGCTTCCTAGATTTGGCTCTTAAGTGATTTAGCCAGTTTCCCAAGTTTGACAGAAGATTTAAAGTATTCAGGCTGTAGTCCTGCTGGCTTGCAGGATTTTCCATGTTTGCAGCCTTTGTTGGTCACTTTCTTGTCACTTTATTTTTGCTGGGCTCTCTCAAGGCGTGGCACTTCAGGGTGAGCCTTTGCAGCTCGATACAGAGCTGCTGGTAGAGAGAAGGCTGCTGATGCTGAGCTCCATAACTTCAAATGAGTGGTATCTTTGGTTGTCTTGCTTCCATAAAATGGGAAAAAGGATTTTCTAAGTATTGCAATGGAAGGACTTGGGAGACTTCCCAGCCACAATGGCGTTCAGTGATGCAGTGCAGAATGGGAGCCAGGGCTGTCCAGATCTGTGTGTATCTGTGTGGGATTTCACTCGGAGCAGGATCTTGGCTGTAGGCACAGAGGCAAAACCCCTCCTTGCTGCCTCCTTGCTTTGTCACTTAGCGTGGGGTATGTGGAGTGGAGTTGTCTGTGGCTTGTGTTGCTGATGTTCCCTTGTGCCTTAATGTGCTGCAGATACTGCAGTTTTGTGGCGTTTTTTAATCCTTGATGCTTTTTACTTGTATTCAGCCTCCATCTTCTGACTAGCAAAGCATCCCCTTGGCTGTGAAGGATGAACAGAAGCCAATGGATTAGTGGAGCCTAGACCAGGAGCAGGGGCCAGCTCCTGATGTCAGTCTGTTGAGCCAGGCTCTCTTCCAGAGACAGGAATGCTTTTTCTCCAGTCCTGCAAAATAAACTACTAATCTGCCTTAAAAAATTAATAATTTATTAGCAGAGGAGAGTCTCTGTTCTTTGAAGCAGAGGCTGCAGTGGAGTCAGACTGGTTGCTCAGTGTGTGATAGCTGGTTCAGATGAGGCTGCTGTCAAGACACCAAAAAGATCAGTTTGTATTCAGATATTTCTGCCTCTCAGTCTGATAGATTTTGGCTACGCCTTCCATTTTGGTCAGGGAAAAATATTTGACTAACTCTTGGCCTGAAACTCATCTTGCTTTCTGGAGCACAGATGTAGAAATCCCTGTGTAGTGACTGGAGCTATCACTGCAAGACCTGAAGGCTCTGAGCCAGCCAGCGTGGAGCTGGCACCTGTGAATTCAGATGCTGCATTACTCTAATCCAAAGCATATTCTGTTGTGCTGTAGAATTTCAGACCCATGGTGTAGTACATTTTAATGGGCTGTGTCTAATGTTCCTGTCTCTGGCAGCATGAGGTTTTTCTTTTCCAGGATTCTCTAAACTGCCTTTATTAGGAGGTTTTGGATCTGTGGCCTGAAGTTAGCTCTTCTGTGGGATTTTCTTTCAGTGCAGCCCTGAGTTCTGCTTGCAATCCCTGGCTGCTGCTTTGCCACCATTTTGTTCCAGCATAGCCTTGTTTTATGTATAAACTTTTGCTGCCTGGATAGATTTACAAGCTTTTTCTCCTGTTTAACAGGAACAGTGTGAACCACAAGGATTTCCTGAAATAAGTCTTCTAGGTGTGTTTGAGCTCTATTTCCCAACTGTTCTATTTATAAACTAACTTCTAAACCTTAATAAATAATTTTCTGTCTTTGGAATGGCTGAGAAGTCTGTTTCATCTAATTCTTGAGGGATCAGCTCTCATCTCAGGGCAGGGATGACGTGTGTGTGTGTGTGCAGGCAAATGTATCTTTCCTCATCAGCGAACAGAAATGGGACTACCATGCATCTTGTCGAGCTTTTTTCCACCCCCAAGGAATAAACATCTAAATATTGAAGTCAATAGCATTTGCAGATAGAACCATCCTGAAAATCAAGTATTACCTCTGCAAATACAGGTTTGAAGACCTGTGTTTAAGGACTCATTGTAGTGAAGATCAGTGTTCTGAGTTCACACTGAGGTCACTGAGTTCACACACAAGGTTTTGCTCTGGGAGACCTTTGTTTGTTGCTTGCAAAATGACACAAAATTTAAATCTGGAAGAGCTCTCAGGGAAACTTCTCCTGCAGCCCCTTCCCAGCACAGCACAACCTCTACTCAAGCTGTCCCTGACAGGCTTTTTTCAAGCTCTTTGACAACCCTAGAAAACCTCAGGGCAAGGGATTTCCACAGCTGCCCTTGGCAGTATTTCCAATTCATAGCTCACCTTTACAGTTTAAAACTTACTCGCAGTCAAAACCTGTCTTACTAAACCCATTTCTACATCCTTCTGTGGATTTTTTCCTACCATCTTCCTTTGTAAGGAATTTCAGGACTTGTCTCCTTTAAGTTTCCCTTGCCACAAACCACCCATATTCCTTCAGTCCTTCCTTTTACTGTAAGTATGTTTTCTAGGCCTTTTGCCTTTGTCCTTTGGGAAGTCCAATTTTTCCAAACTATTTTATGTAACATGAGAAGCTGTGATTTTTAGATGGGTTATTCCTGAATTATAGGTTATTCCTTAGTGTATGCTCTGGTATATACACCCCCATGATTGCTGCCTGTGATTTGTGTGTAGCTTCTTAAGCACAAAAGTACCTGATGGCAGTTTCTACATTCCAGATGGGAGAAAATAATCATCTAATGGATTATTTACAGGCTAAGTTGTTTCTTCTTTTTCTAACATGTGCAGTGTAAATCCTATAGAATGTTTTGAGCTGTTCGGACACAAATCTGTTCTTTAATAGGCTCCTGCAGTGCTGACCAGTAAAACCAGCTGGTAAAAAGGGGTTTTATTCAGCTACTGGTCAAAGAGAAACACAGTGAGCTCACAATACAATCTTCCTCACAGAATGCATCATCTCCTTCATCTGAACAAGAAATCAAAGTTCTGCTTTGGTTTGGCCTGAACAATTTGCTGAGGGTTCACTGGTGGATGCTTCTGAAAAGGGCTTGGCGAGGTTCTGAACTGTGGAAATCCAGTAGCCCCAATGGTGATCTATGGGATTTGAGCCAGCCTGGATATGACCTTATTCACAGGAGCTCCCAGGATAAGTCCCTAAAGTCATCTGGCTCAGTTTGTGCAGCAGCAGATTCGGAAGGTTTCCAGCTTAGCGCTGTTTTTTTTGTGGGCTGACTAATCCCTTCCAGGACAGTGTAGTGGAAGTGCTTGTTCATAACAAATTTATTTTTGATGGTGAAGAACTGGCAGTAGTGACCCAGCTTAACAAAAATTGTCAAGCCACTTGGATCTTCAAGGAGATACTGCCAGCGTGGCATGGGTGAAATACTGAGGTTTCTCTTTTTTCCCCTTTCTGTCTCTTTATGCAATAATGGTACCAGGCATTGGCCATAAATACAGGGAATTTTACAGCCCAGTCACCAAAGCCAGAGCAATCTCTGCTGAAAAAAAAGAAAAAAAAAAGCTGTTCTGCTGCCTGGATTTATTGGGGAGAACAAAGCTCTAGAAAATCAGCTGTGAATCATGCTAACCCAGATCTTTTACCAGCAGTATTTGCAGGGCTGACTAACTCCATGTGCAGATGTTAGGTTTTCTGGGTGCACAACCAGCTGAGCTGCTCAGTGAGGTTCCTTCTCTGCATGCAGACCCCGCAGCAGTGACTCAGCCTGCCTACATCATGTGCTGATTGTGCAGGCAGGTCTCCATCCAGCTCCCCTGGCAGGTGACCCGACTGAGTCAGCCACAGCAGGCAGGTGTTTGCATTCCCTTGCCTGTGCCTGTGGTTGCTTGCAGGTGGAAACGGAGTTATTTTTCAGAGTGAAGCAGTATTTCCTAGTCCTGTGCTAGCCTGGCACCTGTGTGAGCTCTGTCTGGCTGTGTTGGGGTGCTCTTCTGTGACATGAGTAATCAGTGTCTTGCTCAGATTACAGGAAAAAGGAAGAACCTTTTATGTGCTACACTTTGTTGGTGGTGTTTTTTAAATATCAAAGCTGAAGGAGCCATTTTCTTTCTTTTTCTTTCTTTTCCTTAGCACAGCAGCTCCTTCTTCTGGAGCTTTCTGCTTGCTTTCTGCTGAGAACAGTTATGGGCTTGATGTCCTGCAAAGTTAAAGAGGAAAGAAGTACCATGAATCTGCACTGCACTGCCAAACTGAGAGAGTGCTGATGGTCTCAGATGTCCTGAGTGTATTTGGGTTACTGGTGGTGTCCAGCAGTAATGTTTTCCCTTGATGCCCGGTGGTGCAGCAGCTGATACGTGTTGAATAACACAAGATGGTTGGCAGGGTTGTTCATGGATTAAACGTCTGTTGGCAGCCAGCAGTGTCCACAGGAGAGCTCGTGTCTGGGCTGAGGGCGTTGGCCGCTGTGTTGTGCTCTGTGCTGACTGGGGACAATGACTTTGCACTGTGTTCTGACTGGTTCTGTATTACGATTAACAGGATGCTTGGCCACATGCCTGCTGCTCCCTTCTCTGCTCTCAGTGGCCCAAACTGAGACATTCTGACAGGTGAAGTTTTTCTTTTAGCTCCAACAAAAGGCAGGAGCCTCCAAAGACTCCGACCACCCCCAAAATCACCACCTTCCCTCCGGCCCCCATCACCTGTGACGCTGTGCGCAACAAATGCAGGGAGATGCTGACAGCAGCTCTGCAGGCTGATGGTAAGTGCTGAGGGAAGCCCTGCATTGCCTCATTCAGACTGTGCCATCTCAAGTGAGAGGCAACTGCACATGCTCAGCATCTCTGGAAGTTTGAGCATCTGGTTGTGTCCACATTGCAGATCCCTTTTAAAAATTGGGGTCTGAGCACTGCAGAGTCTTATTAATTTGAAGCCAAGGAATGTAGATGACAGATGGAGAAGTTCATGAGGTCTTTATTTCTACCCTTCCTGTACATGTGTTTATATGCTGCATTAAATGCTTTGCACAGCTCTTAGAAAAACCCTTTCCATATGAAATCTTGGGAAGAGTTCCCTTGAGCCTTTCCCTAAGCTCAGCTGTGCCTTACCTTCCCTGCTTTGTGGTGTTGGTTACCATACTGGCTGTCCAAATCTGTGGCAGTTATGCACTCTATATGATGCTGTTTAACTGGTGTGTGGGAGAAGAGGGGAGGAGCAGACAGTCCTGAGGTGAGATGAGAAAGGAAGGCTTGATCGCAAAGCTGCACACCTCCAGGCCCTCCCAGATGGTTGGTCTGAGTAGAGTTACTTCTCATTGAGGCGAATATCTGATGAAACTCAATTCCTGCCTATCTATGCTTGATTTCAATTATATCAAAAATATATTGGAAAACTAAGTTCTTGGGCCAAGGTTGTTAGCTTTGTCTCATGCAGTCCATATTCCAGAGAGGCACAGGGCACAGACTGGCTGAATTAATCTGTTTTCATCACTGCTCTTTTCCAAAGGGTCAGGGAGTAGCAAGAGCAAAGGCCAAGATGCCATTTGATGGGAAGAGCATGTGAATCAAACCAGCAAACTGTCCAGATTTGTAGCTCAGAAATGCTGAGCCTGGGGAGCCCTGGCCTGGTTGGAAGCCACTGAGCTCCTGTTTCTGCTGTCTTACAGACGACTACATCGCCATCGGTGCTGACTGTGAGCACATAGCAGCCCAGATTGAAGAGTATATCCTTGCTGTACAGTGCTTCCTTGAGGGCCTGCATGCCTCCAGCAGTGAAATCCATGTGCTCAAAGGAAAAACGGGACTGTCTGTGCATAAATGTTCTGCTGCAGCTTGTCAGGGTTCTGGATCTGGTTCCAGCTCTGCTTGGCTGAGTCCTGGGTTACTAAGGAACTCTACCAGTGTGGAGTTTGGAGCTCAGAGACTGTAATCCCTAGTTTGTCCTTCCCATTAGAGTGCTGTTTCCTGCTTTTCATTCTGCTTCCAAATACATGCAACTTGCCTGTGCTCCCTGTTGAGGAGAGTGTGTGGATCTAGACAAAAGCAATGGAAAGGATGGAGCAATGAGGATCAAGTTCCATGTTGATGTGAGATAAGCCAGCAGTTTTCTTGGTTTGGGAACTGTGGGGTTAGAGGTGCAGCTGGGCACTCTCAGTGGAGGGGTTTGTGGCTGCCTCGCTGAGAGAAAGGGGAGGTTGTAGAACCTGAGAAAAACTGAATATTTCCAGAACGGTGAAAAAGCCCACGCTGGAAGCCTCTGGACTTTGGGATTGTATAAACCTGCTCTCAAATCCAGCACTGACCTCCCAGAGCAGATGCTGCTGTTGGGTCCCAGCACCTTCATCTGTGTCCTGGCAGTGGGTGACAATCCCTGCTCTTCACGGGTGGCTGGGAAGTGCTTGATGCCTCTGGGTTGGTTGCAGGCTCCTTGACTGCCCTTACGCATCTACCAGGACGTCAAGAACACCGACATGAAATACAAAAACCGTGTGAGGAGCCGCATCTCCAACCTGAAGGACTCCAAAAATCCTGAGCTGAAAAAGAACGTGCTGTGTGGGGCCATCACCCCCGAGCAGATCGCGGTGATGACCTCAGAGGTGAGGAAGCCTGAAGAGCAGGGTTTGCTTCTCACAGGGGATGTGTCCTGAGGCTTAGCTGGAGGCAAAGGGCTGAGCTGCTGCCAGGGTTGCAGATTTCTCAGTAGCTGCTGCCAGAATGCATGGAGTGAGCTTGCAATGGGGTTTGCAGTAAAGAGAGTAGTTTGTTGGGCCTTCACATCATCTTGAGGCCCTGGGTATGAGCCAGAAACCAGAATTGGAACAGGCTTTCTGTCTTGCCCATCTGTCAGGCTGCCCTGTCCTGTTGGCTGTTTCCACTGTAGTGGGTGTGGTGGTAAAACTGGGCAGATGTGATTTTTTTTATTTTTTTGAAAGGAAATGGCCAGTAATGAGCTGAAAGAGATCAGGAAAGCCATGACAAAAGAAGCAATCCGGGAGCATCAGATGGCCAAGACAGGAGGGACACAGACTGACCTCTTCACCTGTGGGAAATGCAAGAAGAAGAACTGCACCTACACCCAGGTTGGTTTTCCTGCTCCTGTCTTGGCCTCTGCACAGGACATGATCCGTCACGGTCACGAGCTCACACTGCTCCATGCAGGCACGGCAGCAGGGCACCAATTTTGCTGCTGGTGGACAGAAAACACTTGAGGCTGTCTAAAATGTACTTCTGGACATGTTTCTGTGAGCTCGTGTAACTTTTTGGCTCACTTGTACAAGAGCAGGAGTTGTGCAGCACTAAGGAAGCTTTCAAAAGTGCAGCAGTGCTCTACACTGAAAGCAGGTGCTGGGAATGCTGGGATTCAGACAAGAAAGGAGTGGGTAGTGTAGAGGAGAGGCTGCGGGAACTGACTCAGACATGTTGATGGTGTTAAAAGTACAAATTAAGAATATAGATAACCTGCAGCCGGGTAAGTCCCAACTTATTTAAAATCAAATAGCATGAAATGGGTGAAACAAAAGGAATAAACGAAGCTGTGATGTGAGCAGACAGAGGATTTTTCTTCCCTATGGCCAGCTGCTGGAAGCGTTGTGCATTACCAGTGCTTTTTAGCTCCCGTGTTCGTGCCAGGCATCTGGAGATAAATGTGCCTTTGCTGTGAGTCAGTGGTTTAGAATGTGCAGATACCCAAAAATGCACCAGCAGCCACCAGATTGCTGCTGAGTGACTGCGCACAAACTGCGTGTGCAAGTGCCGGGTGAGACTCCTGCATCTGCTTGGACTTGGCATACAAACACATGGAAAGAGAAGGATATCCAGGAATCTGACCAGGGAGTTTCCTTTGGCTCAGCAGCAGCCTTGCATCCCACAGGCTGGCTCAGGCGAGAAGCCTTGCTCTGCCAGTGCTCCCAGTAAGCATTCCTGGGCTGTCCCAGCACATGGGACTGTCTCCACCTGTAGTGGACTGGAGTTTGAATGCCTGGAATTTGAACAGGAGACAACAGTGTCTTCTAAATAACAATACCAGGTTTTCTGTATTTTGATTTGTTTTCCAGTGAAATCACTAGTGAGTGATGAGATGTTGTAAGTCTCAAGAAGATGAACTGGCATTTATGAGCATGTTGGAAGCAGACAGTAAAGGGGGAAAATTACAGAATTTAGCTATCCAGCATTCTTGCAAAAATGGTTAATTTGCATCATGCAAATACCGTGACTCTTGCACATTGGGTAATTACACACGTAGATCACCATAATCACCCCTTGGCACAGTTCTGCCTGGCTAGTGTGGGGAGTAACAGTGTTTTCAGTCTAGATCTGCCTTGTGGTATTCAAATGCCACGAAAATCTGGTTTTTAGTCAAGTATGTGTTTCTGGCAAGAGCCAGTCAGAGGCAGCAATCACATCTGGGTTAAATATCAGAGTTCCTTAATGGCTCAAACACAAACCAGACTGGAACTGTGCAGAGCCTGGTTACCTAGAGTGTGTTCCTGTGAGGCCAGGATGTAGGACTGGTCTGTAAATGGGAATGGCTTGAGTGCTTTTTTATGCCCTTGTGCTTGGGACTGAGGGTTTGTCATGGCACTGCTGGCCACATCCCTTCCTGGGGGACAGTTTGGGGAGGGATTGGCTGTGGGCGTATCCACTTCCAGAGTCACCTGCAAGAAGTGGGCAGCAGATTGGGTGAGAAGAGGAATATGCTGCCCCAAAACTTGTCACTCAGGTAATGTTAGGCTGAAGAGGGTCATGATGTGTGTACATGTGTGTATCTGTGTGTAACACAACCACCAGACTTACTTCACTGGAAAGCTCCTTTTGCCGTCCCAAGCCTTGGTCTCTCGCTGATTTTGTGAGCCCAGCACGAATCCCTGGAGGCCAGAGGGACAGGGCCATGTGTGATGCTCAGCTCTCACCTCTCTTCTGTCCCCCCCAGGTGCAGACCCGCAGCTCCGATGAGCCCATGACCACCTTCGTCGTGTGCAACGAGTGTGGGAATCGCTGGAAGGTAGCGCACCAGGGCTATTACTGGCACTGAGGGGTGTTGGGGTGGCTGCACCCACCATGCTGCAGGCACTTGGCTGCTGCTCAGAGGTGCTTGCCAAACCCTCACTGGCTCTAGAGAGTGCTCTTCCCTCCCAGCACAGAGGCAAGAGCTCTGGGGTTCATCCCATCTCTGCAGACCAGCTGGGGTCAAGTCTCACTTCCACATTCCCTGTTCTCATATCTCTTCTTCCATAACCAGCTTCACAGTGCTTTCCATACTGCCTCTGCCCTCTGAGGGATAGTGGTGATGATGTTCAGGATTTCAAAACTGCTGTTTCATGCTGTGCATAGAGCTCAGGGGTGAGCAGAAATCTCCTGGTCAGTGGCGAGCAGAAACGATGCCACTACAAAGCGCCAAAGAGCCACAGCCGAGAGATTCACATGGGAGCTCCCTTTGGCCCTTGCTTCTGAGAACCCCCAAGCCCTTGCCAGCCTCTGAAACAAGTCCACACCTGGATCCTTACCTTCTTCTACAGCTCCCCTTGGCAGTGAGGTTTCTAACTGGGGTTTAAACTCCCTTCTCTTGCAGTTCTGCTGACATGTGCCATGGCCCAAGAGCGGCAGCCAAACGCAGACCCGAGTACAGCCTCCGCACGCTGGCTCCCACAGTAATTGTGTTTTGTGTCCCAGTGAGTTTGCATTGTCACACGCTGAGAGCAGCAGCGGGGAGGCCTGGGCCTCGCAGAGAGCCACAGCCCTGGGCTGACAGGTTGGCAGGAGAGCTCACTAAACACACCCAGTCATTACTTTCTCATCTAAGCGAGTATGGTCACTTTCTCTTCAAAACTAATATTAAACATTTTTGTCAGTTTCTGACTTTTATTTCAACTGTGTGTGCAGCACTTTGTTTTTCCAGCATGGGAACTTGGCAGGCGGTCCATGTCCAGGTGGATGAGGACTGAATAATGCCTGGAGTAGCAGAGAGTGAGATGTGACTTGCAGGCACACCCTCAGTGTGTGAAGGCTTGTTTCTGTCACCTCATGGAATCTCAACCACTGGGCCAAGCCCTGGGGCAGCTGGGTGGGCAGTACTGTTGACAGGACACAGCTTTTGGGGCAGAGATCAGATGTTGCTTTCCATCTTGGCAGAATTCTCTGGATTCCTTGGCATCTCGAGCCTTTAAATGCCAACAGCACTGGCTGCTGCAAAGATAAAAATATACTGCCCAGGTTGTAACAGACTGAGAGCAGGGTGACATCAGCCACAGAAAATCCCACCCCAAACTTTTCAAAGGGAGTCCCAGGCACTTTCCTGTTTGTGCTCTGCTTGTAGCTTGACAGCTGAAAAACAGCCTGGAGTTTCAGAGGGGCTTGCTGGAGAGGCTCAGGAGGAGGGAAAATGCTGCAAAGACAGGAAATTTTCCAGAGGCTTGGATCTGGATAAGGTAAGGGCTAGAGGGATGGGTGGGAGCTGTTAGCACTTAGCTGTAGGAGTGGAAGAGGTTTGAAGCGAGCTCAGAGCTGGTGCTTGGAAGGGGTCAGATAAGGAAAGGATCCCATAGCAAAGCCAGCCCCAGGTGCCACAGCTGCAGATGTGACCCTGTGAAGGAGACCTGCAGAATCAGGCTCCTTCTGGGAGCTAACTAAAACCTGGTGGGGAAATTCCATCTGAGCTCACAACAGCTTTCAGCCAGACTTAAACTCCCTCTTCTTTCCTTTTCATAGCCTTTAACTGGGGTGATGCAGCATTTGGGGGAACCCAGCAAGGTCTCTAGGTCTGGGGCTGCCCAGGAGCAGTGCTGTGCCCTCCAGCTCTTGTGCTGATGAGCGGGGCAGGAGCATTTGCAGTCACATCTCTCATGGCACTGCTTCCCTCTTCCAGAGTGAAAAACAAGTATTTCCACTGGCTTCCCAGCATGCCAGACAGCAGACATTAAGCAGAGACCTCGAAGATGTTTGGAGAAGAGTAACCAGCCACATGAAAGCAGCAGAAAACGTGCTCCCAGCCCCTTTGAGGGCTGTGCTGCTCTGGAGGCAGGGCTCCCACCAGCATCCTTCGCTCAGGGCTTTCACTTTACAGGGTGCAGCCAAGTCTCCCAAGAAGGAAAATATTCAAAGATGCTGACAACTCCTTTAAGCCTCACGAGTCTTGGGGTGAATGGGATTATTCAAGCCAGGCTTGGGAGGGAGCAGTGTCCTCGCAGTGGTGCTGAACAAAAAGCTTCAGGATCTGAAACCCACGCTGACCGTGGCACTAGCTCGTGCGCTGGGAGAGGGAGCCAGCTCTTTACCACTGCCTCTTGCCTTTCTTCTTGTCTTCCTGTGAGGAACGGAGCTGAACTTGTGTACAGCCTTCTGACAATCCTGAATTAGGTACTGAGAGTCCCAAGCAGGAGTTTGGGAAAAGTACCATGTCATTTTACAGTGCCATTTTCTGGGATAACACCAAGGAGAGCCAGGGAGGGGGAGCACACTGGATAAAGAGGTGTTTCAGCAGTAAAGATTTGCTTGCAAGGTGTTTAAAAGGGATTGGGAGCAAGAGAAAAACTAGATTATCTGGTGGCAGTGGGGTCTTCCCTGTGCTGAGGCCTCTGGGGTGTGTGAAGGGGCTCTGACCCCTGCCATGCTCTTGAACAGCTTCAGGGATGTTCAACCTCCAACCCTCAGGCTGGGGCCACATGTGAGAGTATTTCCCTTACTCACAGAATAAACCTAGAACTAAAACTTCCCCTGTGCAGGGTGGGGATGCTGTAAGGGTGCAGACTGGGGGAAAACCTGCCAATAATAACAATACCGACATTCCTAATAAACCGTTGCTGGTCTCTCTCAAAAATACATTTTCTTGAACTGTATTTCCAGCTTGGCAAAGAAAACTAAATTTACTGACATGAATTTCCACACAGTCGTGCCATGAGGAAGGAAGGAAACAAAAACAAAACAAAACAAAAAGCTGAAAGAATTGGTTTGTTTAAAAAAGATGTTCAATAAAAAGCACTTTTTTTGTTTGGAAGGGCTGAAGAGAGGAGGGGAAGGGGTGGATAAATAAGAAACTGCTGTGTTGGGTCAGGAAAAGCAAAGACTGGCAGCAAAATCCCTGTGTTGGCTTTGTTTCAGTGTAAAGGGCAGGGACGGACATGTTTTAATCCTGGATACTGGGCCTTCAGTAAATCATTCCTTCTGCTGTATGAAAACACACAGGAATTCTGTATTCTCCCTGTGACACTTCCCATCCTGTGTGGAGCCCAGGTCCCTGCTCAGTGAGGGACCAGGGCAGACCCCTGGGCTTCTCCCTGCTGGCAGGGCAGGTCTGGGCCCACGAGGAGCTCTCTCATGCAAGGGTCCTGGTGTCTGTGGGTTCTGCAGCAGGGCAAACAACACCTGCACAGGTGTTTTCCCCGTCTCCGACATCCCTGAACCAAGGATGGAGGATGCTCTGGGTTTGGGGTGACAGTGTGTGGTGTCCTGGGCCTGGAGCAGTGCTGATGTGTCATGGGGGCTGGCAGGGGAGGCAGCTGTAAGACACTCCCTGCCCACCCCCCGAGCACATCCCCATGGTCCCTTCTGGCCCCTCAGAGCGCTGCCCTCTGCTCCATCCAGATCCATTGGGAATACAAATAGGCTCAAGCACCACCCCCCTGCCCTTTGGGCCTCCTCAAACAGCCGGAGCAAGGTAAACCTGACAAGTTTTTATATGTACAGAGATGCTTGTCAACCCCCCCTCCCGCACCTCCAGTCCCCCAGTAAAAGCCAACCAAGAGAGCATTTAAAATTAAAAAAAAAAAAAAACAAACCCAAATGAACAACAATCGACCTCCCCCCCACCTCAAAAAACCCCCAACCCAGTTCCCAACTGGGCCTCAGGTGGCAAACAGGGACGTGCCGTGTCCCCAGGTGTGGTGGAGATGGGATAAAGTGACCTCTTCAAAACAGGGTGTGGGGGGAGCCAGGCCCTGGGCGCTGTCCTGTGCTCCCCCAGCTTGCTCTGGCCAGCACTGGGGACGGGACAGGGAATCAGTAGTACGAGCTGGCCCAGGCTGTGCCCTGGGGACAGTCCTGGAGTGTGGCCCAGACACCGGGGTGACAGTTCATAGGTAAAAAGCTAAAAACTTGGTGGCGTCTGGCAAGGAGAGTGGCAGAGGGGAGGAGGCACCGACCCCTCCCCTAGCCACCATGTCCCCTCTGGTGTCCCCACGGCTTGTGGGTGCCCTTAGGACTCCGAGGAGGAGTGGGAGACACTCTGGAGCAGCGATTTGTAAATGGCAGAGTTCAGGAAGCGAGGGTAGGAGTCTCTGTGCATCAGCGTGTAGATCTGGAGCTGTGCGTCGTCGAAGGTGTGCGAGGACGGCTCCTGCATCTTCCGGTTGATGACCTCCCGCACCCGCGAGTCCAGGCTCACCTGGGAGGCACGGAGAGAATTGGGGGCTGGGGGACACCCAAGGACAAGCCCCCAGCCCCAGCACCCATCCCTGCACCCGCTCTCATGGGAAACTGGTTACCAGTGCGGCACCAGATGTGGGGAGACCACAGTGTGCTCCATCCCAAAGGATATTGGCACTGGAGCCCTGGTGGTTGGGGAGGGTTGCAGGGAGGAGCAGGGAGCTCTCTCGGTCCCCTCTGTGTCCCCCGGCTGGGCAGAGGGAGGTGGGTTGGGGTGGTCCCGCCCTGGGTACCCCCACCCCGGGGATGCTGCAGGCCGGGATGCAGCATTTCCTCGGCCCGCTGGTGCCCTCGTGAGGTCTCGGCCCTGCAGCACAACCCGGCCCGCGGTCCCACCGCTGGCAGCGTCCCGGGGGTTTTGGTGGGCTAGATATCCCTCTCCCACCGCCGTTACCCTGCCAAACTCATCCCCAAACTGTCACAGGGCTCTGGCGGCAGCTGGAACAGAGCCCTCTCCCTAAGAGCCCTCCCCAGCTCCATTTTAGTCTGAGCCCTCCCCTCGAAGGCTCTGCCTCCTACCTCCTTGGGAGAGAGGATGGAGATGTAATCCTCGTAGATCATCCTGGCCTTTTCGTCGATGGTATGCTTGTTGCACTCGGTTTTGAGCTCCTCACATGCCAGCCAGAAGAGCATGTTCTCCTCGCTGTACTCAGTCCGCAAAAACTCCCGGAAGACGTTGCGCCCCGCCGGGCTCTTCATCAGCTTGTCGAAGGACTGTGCCCAGCCCTGCACCTCCTCTGGCGTGGGTTTGGCACTGACAGGTCCAGGAGAAGGCAAAGGGAGGGCGTTACAGTTGGTCAGGGATCCCACTGTGTCCCTCCTGCTCACCCCTGGCCTCATCCCAGAGGAACTGTGCTCAACCACATCCCTCCGGTGTTACAGAGCTTTCGGAGGTCACTCGTGGGGTCTGTCCTGGCTCTGCTCAGCCAGACTGGAGCATGGCCTTGCTTTTGGCTGGATTTCCCAAACTGGGATGTATTTTGGTGCTGGGTCTACACAAATCCCAATGGGAAGAAAAGCCCTTCCCTGGTAGAGAGGCAGCTCTGAGCCAAGAGAGACTGCCATGGGTCCATCACCCCTCTCTGTGGGGGAGGGAGGCTGTTCCCCAGCAAATGCTCAGCACCTGCTCAAGCAGGCCAGGTACACTCATTATCCATGGCTAATTAGCACATCGAACCCTAACCCAGGCACTACACAGAGCACCCATGGCTGGGTGTCATACTTGTCACTCAGAAAATGGGTGCTTGGTGCCGAGCATTCCTGGAGTGGAGTGCTGACCCATCCCGCTCCTCCCTGAGTGGACATGGACACTGCTGCTGCTTCCACTTCAGTGCTGAAACCCCCTGGGAATGGCCAGTTCCCTCCCCTCCCTGTGGCTGCACGATGATCTCGGCAGTGGGTCTAAAGGGCAGGATGAGGTCCAACATCTGCTGAGGTTCTTCCATGCCTCAGTTTCCCTTTGCCATGGGCCCAAGGGCAGAATCACAGTAGGATTCAGCCTGTGGCTCCAGGCTCCCTGTTTCTTGGTGAGAACAGGGGATGAGCTGCTGGACACATCACCAGGAACCCCCGAGCCCTGGTGCCCTGATCCTCTGCCCTCTGTGTACCCCAAGAGCAGAACACAGTCCTGGAAGCCATGGAGGGTGGCAGAGGGGACAGTGCCATGCTGTGCTTGTCCCCCTCCACTGCACTGCCCCTGCACTTACCATGCTTCACAGTTTGGGATGGTCTCCAGTTTGGTTTCCCGGGATGCCCTCCATGCTCGCTCTCGGTCCTCGTTCCTAACGGGGAGACAGAAAGGTAGTCAGGGGCACTGGGGACACAGGCAGACCCCACCTTGACCCCTGACCACTGAATCTCCTCTGTGGGCACCAGCAACCCCCACCCATGCCTTCCTCTCACCCACTTCCCCGGTGGCACCCTGGTTCCCTCGTTTTGCTGTCACCACGTGAGGGTGTCCCTGTGATGTCGCTGTGCTCAGGCACTGCTGTGGCCCTGGTCCCGCTCCACCACTCAGGCTGTGTGGCAGGGCCATGTGCCAGGGATATGTGCCTGGACTGAGCTGAGCTGGAGTGGCCACAGCAGCCAGCAGAGGTCAGTGCTGGATCGGCCCAAGGCGAAGCCATTGTGAACTGTTACAAATAATCACCAATAAATAAACAAGGGTTTGTTTGTGATGCGCCAGCACTGGTCCGGCCCGGAGGCAGGTAGTGGGATAGAGGTGGTGGGGCTTGGGGATGCGATGTTCCCTGTCCCTGTGTCCCCTTGTCCCTGGGGGTGCTGGTGGCACAAGTGGAGAGCAGCCATCAGCCAACTTCCCCTGGGCCCTTGAGTTTCGGTGCCCCGCACTGACCGCAGCCCTTCCTGCTTGCGACACCATCCCTCGCTGCTCGCACAGGACTGACTGTGCAAACCTCTGCCCCAGCGTGGGTGGCTGGGGTGGGTGAAGCTGTGGGCATGTCCCTGCCTGTGCCATCCCCAGGGCTCACTGCCTGCCATGCCTGAGCCCCACTCAGCAACCAGCACCGCTTGCTCCAGGAACAGGATACAGGAGGGATATCTGTCCCTTCTCTGGGATTTCTGCTCCATCTCTGCTCACAGGCTCTTGCAGAGATGAAGGAGAGAAACAGGGAATGCTACCAAGCCCAGCGTAGTGTCTATGAGGGAGATGCACGGGGCTCAGCTCCAGGGTTTTTTGCTCCTCCAAGCTCGCTGCTCTTGGTGGCTGTAAAGACCAAAGCTGCTGCAAAGCCGGAGCCATCAGCAATCTCCGAGCGAGCAGATGCTGAGCAGGAAGAGCAGATGGGCTCTCCAAAATCTGGGCTATCCAGAGAATAAGGGGCTGGAGATCCTCAGTAAGGACAGGAGATGCAGATGGAGGCATGCAGCTGGTTCCATCCTTGGCTTTGGGCAGTGCTGGGAGGGCAGGGCTGGACTCTGCCTGCTGCTCCAAGGTAGAGCTTCCCAGAGGGCTCGTAAGGACCAGGGCCATCCCTCCCTGGAGACCATCAGGGCAGCACTGGGGAGTCCCACTGCTGCTTTCTGCTCTATGTATTCTAAAAGATTTGGCTCATGAACAGGAGTCACAGTGCACCCAGGCTCAGCTGGGGCTCACCAGGCTCTGTGCTGGGGGTAGGCCCACACCACAGCACCACTGGTGCCCATCTGCTCCAGGGCACTGTTCACACCTGTCTAACCATGCACCTGTCCTGCTCTCAACTCCCAACCCAATGAGCACACAAGTGGTCCAGAGGCTCAGCTCAGGGGGCAAGGCCATCTCCATTCTAGCTGCCCTCCAGCACCCACTGCCCATGGCTTGGGTGCCACAGCTGCACTGCAGGGAACCCAGCAGTGGGGGCAGCTGTAGGACCCCATCTCCCTCAGACCTGGTCGCCTGCCCTGGCAGCAGTTGCATCCAAGCACTTGGTGCTGCACAAAGCACAGAGGAACAACAGCACACATGCGATCCCTGCACCCCTGGCAGTGTCCAAGGCCAGGTCAAGCAGGGCTTGGAGCAACCTGGTCTAGTGTAGGCTGTCTCTGCCCACGGCAGAGGACTGGAACGAGATGATCTTTACGATCCCTTCCAACCCAAGCCTTTTTGATTCTATCACCTGCCCTGCCTATGGGATGACGAGGTGGGTGGGTGATGCTCACTGACCCTGCAGGAGCCAGGGCCAGGTGGGCAGTGAGACATACCATGAGCAGCTGCAGCAGCAGCACCAGCAGAAGCAGCAGGCGTTGGGGCGGTGGTTGCTGGCGGGTTGCACCGTTGTCGGAGAAGTCTCATGCCGGGACATCGGAAGGGGTGACTCTGCGGACGCGGGTCCTTCGTACTGAAAGGCAGGAGGGTGGAGAGGGTCAGGGAGCTGCCAGCGATCATCCCCCACAAGCACACAAAGATAGAGGAGGAACCCCAGTGCAGTGACTTGCTGTGATTTCGTTTTGGCTCCTGCTTGGCACCCTGGCCCCTCGCCGGTCACCCCTCACCTGCGTCCCAGCCTCATACACGGTGGACGGGGTTGGGTCGTGCCTCAGGGGCTGTTCTGCCGCTCTCAGCTCCTCCCAGCCCGCGGGTGAGCCGTGAGACCCCCCGGCTAATGTCCCTGCCGCCTCCTGGATGGAGCCTGTGGGGAAGGAGAGGAGTGGCACCATGTTACTGCACAGAACCCCCAGCTTTGAGTGGCTGTGGGGGCTGCTTGGTGCTGGGGAAAGCCCTGGGCAGGTGGCAAGCGAGAGCAGGGCAGCAGGCAGAAAGTGCAAGAAAAGGAAGTGAGAAGGAAAGTAGAAGAGGAAATGCATTGGGACATGCTCTGCCAGCCCCATGCTTTGCCTGGGATCCCATCCCACACTCTGGGGATGCTGTGGGGATCACTGCAAGCAGCAAGGGGCTTGGCAGGGTGAGGGGCCCAGTGCTGGCCCTGCACACCCCTGGCCATGCCCTGTGCCATGAGGAAGAGTGGCTGAAATCCCTAGTGTCTTCAGGCACAGGATGGGGAAGTCGGAGCTGCTCCATGGCATCATGTGAGTGGAAGGAAATAGGGTGGTGGTGGTGAGTTTTCACAGCTCCTGGTGCTAAACCAGACCTTGTCCCATGCCACCTGCCTGTCCCTGCCTGCACCACTGGCTCAGCCTGGAGCAAGGAATGCTCCTGGGCAGGAGAGATGCTGGGTGCTGGTCTCAGCATGGGCAGTGGTTAAATCAGGCCACAGCTGGCTCTACCTCCCTGTGCCTTGCCAAGGGTGATGGGCAGCAATCACAGTCCTTCCCCTGCCAGAAGGAAGGAACGGGTGCAGTGGCGGCAGGCAGAGAGAGCCCCCAAAGATCTCAGCCTCAGTATCCCCACCTTGAGCAGCCCCAGGTCTCATCACCTCGGGTCTGAGTCTTGCTGTGGACTCAGCAAGGGGACAGAGCCAGGCTGCGAGATGCAGCTGGGGACACAGCTGTCCCCAGCACCCTCCATGAGCGCTGGGGGTAGAGCCCCTCTGTTCCCAGCACAGCCATCACCCAGCAGTGCTTTCCTGGGCCCTCACAAACTCTCCCACAGTCCCAGTGCTCCAGCAGGAACGAAAAAGGAGAGAGTCTGTGTTTCACTCCCAATTGTCCCTATTTATAGCCCCAAGTGCTGGCAGGACGGCTGCGGCCTTGTCACCCGGTTCAGCAGCAGCTCCACTCCCTCTTGCACCATGCTGCCTTTGGGTCCACTCAACCCCCCACTTTCTCCCTCTGCTTCCCCTGGCCCAACCATCTTCCACTCCCAGCACCCCTCTCACCACTACCCACCCACACCCCACTGCTCATCCCATGGTGCCCAGCACTGCCAGGGGCTGTGGCACCAACAACAGGAACTGGTGTCGAGGCTGTGGGAATGGGGTGAGCAGGAGGACAACCTGGAGACTGGGAAAACCCGGCTCCCTCTCAGCTCACCCTGGCTCTGCCACAGCCCTGGGCTATGGAACGGTTGGATGGGGGGTGACTGAGGGACCGGGATGTGGGGACAGCGTGCAGCTTTGCTCTGTGGGGACATCGAGGTACTCCGCTTTGATCCTTGGCTATACCTGACCCGCAAGTGGCGGAGCCAACACACCCTGCAAAGGCAGCAGGAGGGGGTGGCATCCCCTGGCAGGAGCACCCCCTTCCCATGCCAAGGGGTGTGCTCAGCACCTGGCCAGGAGCAGGATCAGGTCCCTGCCCACCCTGGGTGCTGTGGGACACACCCAGGGCCATTCTGGAGGAGTGTGCTGTGTCATGGGGAACAGGGAGAAGGGAGCTGTGGGCCTGCACAGGGACCACAGGGACTTTGTCTGCCAGCACCAAGAGGTGATGCTGGTGTGATCCTTGCTGGCGGCAAAAGGCAATGCCAGCACGTTCTCATGGGCACTGAAGGGTGCTGCCATCATGCTCTGGATTTGCAGGAATGATTTCCCAGCACTGTGCACCCCTTAATGCCCCTGCCACCCCCACCTCACCACGCTGGCAGGGGCTGGGTGCCGTGGGGCTGTCACCAGCTGCCCCAGTGCCAGGGCCCGCCACGGGGCTGCTGGGGCTGGCGGATAGGGAAGTGCCGGAGGGAGGGCGAGGGCATGCGCTCGAGGCTGCAGAAAGAGGAAGGACAACAAAAAGGGGACATTTCCCCACAGAGAGAAGAGACGTCCCAAAAGCCACCCTCCCTGAACTCCGCAAGCCCCCCGTGAGCCTGGGAGGCCCTGTGTGCCGGGTGTTCCTGGGCTGTGCCAGGTCACATGCCTGTGATGTCCCTATGATGTCTGGCACCACACTGTCCTCTTGCCAAATGGAGAGGGGACTCTCCATGCAACCAGACAAAATGAGCTCTCCCCAAAATCGCTTTCAAAGGGGAACCTCCCCTTCTGCCAGGCCTTGCTGAGATGTTGGCCCCATCCCATACACCTGCACATGAAGCTCCTTGTGCCCTGCTCACCCTGGGCAAAGCAGCCTCCCCCAGTTCTGCAGCATGGGGCACAAATCACCGCCCACCCTGGCGCAGGGGCACTCCCAGCACAGCCTGTGCTGACCTCTGATGTGCCCACCAACCCTGTGCCGTGGGTGCTGGGAGGAGTGGGGGGAGTGGGAGCAGCTCTTGTGGCGTGTCCGTACCTGCAGCCTGGCCATCGCGCCAGCCAGGGTGACCCCGGCCGGCTCAGTGGGTGTGTGGCATCGCCAGGACCGCCGGCTCTGCAGGCAGGGAGGAGGGGGAGAGAAAAAGAGAGAAAGAGAAAAGAAAAGCGGCCGAACACATCCTCTTACAGGAAAGGGAGTGGTAAGGGAAGTGGCAAACTCAACCGAAGAGTTCAGGCCTTTTTTGGGAAAGCCCCAGCCCGGCCCAGACATTCTCCTTGCTGCTCCATCATGGGGCCAGCTGCCTCGATGGGGCAGGAGAGACGAACCGTGGGTCCCACCAGGGGCTGAGCCACATCAGCCTCCTACTTCCAGGCCAGCCTCCTGCATCCCAGGAGGGCTGGATCCGGCAGCTGCTGCAGGCACGAGGGCAACCACGATGGGGCTCCCCAGCCAGGACTGGCACTGATGGCAGCTTCTCAGAGATAGCCTGGGCACGCTGGCGCTGGAACAACTCCATGGCCAAGGAAGCGGCTCTGCCGAGAGTGACAGGCAGGACATGTCCCCAGGGTGCGTGCAGGCCGCACCGAGGTCCTCGGTGATCAGCCGAGGCCACTTCAAAGCGACAGTGCTTTCTGCCACGCTATGCTTCCCATGTCCCCGGGCTTCCAGCACTGCCCGCAGGGCACAGACACCGGCAGCGAGGTGGGCAGTGCGGGAAAGCGGCTGTGCTGAAGGTGGGCTGAGTCAGAGCCGCCGGCGGTGCCTCCCGGCAGCATCGTCCGTGCGAGGTGGGATGTGCCAGCCTGATGCACACAGCGCAGCCCTGCTCCCTCGGCCAAGAGTGACTCACAAACAAAGTTGTTTGGTTTTTTTCCTCTTCAGGAAAAAAAAGAAACAGGAGAGAGAGAGAGAGAAATCAGCCGCCAACCTCCGTTTTCTTGATTAAGTTCACTCTCAGCACTGCTGTGGGCAGAGGAGGCTCCAGCCCACATGCGACCAACACCACTTGTGGTCTCTGCTGGCAGCTGCCCCTCAGTGGCACGGCCTCACCGCAGGTGGCAAAGGGCAGAAAGGGGAGAAAGAGGGAGGAGGGATGCTGGCACCCACTGCCGCTCCCCTGGGGCAGCGCCATGTGCCTGTTATCAGCTCATCCCAGCGCTCGGCTCAGCGCAGCCGCTTCCCTCGCCTTCCCCGGGACACGAGCTGTTATCTCCTCTCCTCCCGAGCGGTCGTGCTGCTGCTGTCCCCAGCGCCACTCCATCCGGATGGAAACCTCCCCGTCACCCAAAAGTCACCACCGGCTTCGGCAGCTCCTTCCTCTGCCGTCACCCCCTGGTGCTCCAGGTGCTCAGCCGGGCTCTACTTCTCTGGGCACCTGAACCTCATTTATTTCCTGGATGCTTTTCCAGGGTTCCCTTTGCTGCTACCAGGCAGGCAGAGAGCTGGGGGCTGTCAGGATACAGCCACGGTCCCACGGCCTCTGGCACCCCCAGCTCACCAGCACCGAGAGTATTTTTATTCTCTGGCCACCTCTCGCCACTCTCCACCCCAGGAAGGACCTTCCCTTCGTATTTTATGGGTCAAAACCGGGACGGCAGCTTTGCTGCTCATCACAGAACCGTGCATGGATCATTTGGGTGGGGACAACGAACAAACCCCCAGTGGCAACGGAGACACCATCCCAGGCCAAGTCCCTGTCGCAGCCCAGTGATGCCTCAGCGAGGAGCAGCACCGCGTCCGACCCCTCTCCATGCCTTGGGGGAGCTGCAAACACCCATCACCTGCTAGACCAGCCACGCTGGATCAGCACAAGGAGAGCTTGGCAGCCCTGGCTGCCTGCGCGCTGCTGGATTCTCCAGTGTCTAATAAGGGCTCAGCACAGCCTGCAGCTTCCCCACCCCCTCCCTGGCATTCTCCCAGGAGGTCCCAGCACCTCTGATCTCTGCCAAATTTGGCTGGAACGAGCCATTGAGTGCAACCAGAGGCAAGGCAGCCCAGCAGGCAGCTGGGGTGGGTGACAGGGGGCAGGCACCCCCTGGGACCCCTCTGCCGGGGTTACCCCGCGGTAACCGCCGAGGCACGGCCGCCGAGCCCCACAGCTGCCTCCCACCCCCGCAGCCTGCCCCAGCCACCTGCCAGCAGCACAGGAAGTTTTAGGAGTTATTTTTAGACTCGGTTTTCAATCCCCCTCCCTCTCCCCCCCAAGCAATCTTTCAGAAAAAGATTAAAGAGTTTGAGGGCTTGAGCCCCTTGGCACTGCGGGATGGGGCTGGGCTGATCCCAGTCCTACCAGCACAGAGGTGCCAATGATCCCTGGCAGTGGCTGGGTGGGCTCTCCGGGTCCTGCTGGGGTGAGGGCGTGGTTATGCCCGTGTGGCTGCACCCCGCAGTGTCCTCGCCGCCCTGCCAGCCCATGGCACTGACAACGCCGCAGATGTGCCCGCACACGTGGCTGAGGCGGCGGCCCAGCGGGCACCTTTGGGGAGATCCTCTGCCCTGCAGTGATTTTTCTGCCATTCCCAGAGGCTGGAAAGGCAAGTCTTGCTGATGGGAACTGTGAGATGCTTCAGTGTGTCCAAACACCTCCCCAGTCCTTTGCACCACGAGAACTGACAGCCCCTCTCCTGCCCGGATGAGGACGATGCTGGGTCCTTCTCCAGACCAGCCATCTCCTCTGCTCCCAGTGTATTTCTGCTGGAGCATCCTCCCAGCCAAATCCCACCATAAGCCCTCCCAAAACGACCACACGAACCTCTCCAGCACCTGCTGGGAAGAGGACAACAGACCCATGGCTCTGTCCTGGCACCACAGCTGCTGGGCAGCATGACAGGCACAGCGCTGCCAGCACCCACCCCCTGACCCCAGCTTTTGCATTGAAACAGAGTTAATTATTTTATAGCATAAAAATAGCCCCATGCCAATCAGCTGGGGGATTTAGTAAGGCAAGCCCTGACAACTATGTTTTTACTACTAGAGGTATTGTGGTGTTAGGGCAGGCGCCTGTTCCGCCTTCCGTAATGATCCATGGGAAAGGAGAAGAGAGATCAGTGATCAATACTCAGCAGGGGCTAAACGGATGGAGGAACCTGGTGGAAGATCAGAGGAAAGGGAGGGATATGGCACTGGCATGGCCAGGGTAAGAGCTCAGCTGGGCAGGTGCCAGCGTGCTTCTTGTCCGTAGGATGCTGCCAGGCCCCTGGGACCACAGGACAGTGGTGATTTGAAGGATGAGGAATCTTTCAAGGAAATGAGAAACCAGACAGAGAATCAAGGCAGGATTGGGATGAAAAGGAAGGACACTGCATCACAGGGCAATGCTGGATCAAAGGGCTGGCTTGGCACAGCTCTGAGAGCTCTCAACACAACTGAGGGGTGATTTTTTCCCCAGCCCCGGCACGAGACCAAACCCCACTGGCTGCATCCAGAGCCCTGAACAGGAGGCACCAGGAGGTGCATGAGGAGGTTTGGGAGCCTGTGCTGGCACGGGCAGGAGGTGACTCTGACCATGCCGAGGACAGGTCTGGCCCTGCTCTCCAGCCACACTTCCTGCCCAAAGCGTGGCCCCACGTGGCATTAATGTGGTCAGGGCACAGCTGAGCCCGGCTCAACCGGCGGTGGGACCAGCCAGGCCAGGGCCACACCAGCAGGACAGCTGGGGACAAGGGGAGCACGTCCCAAATGCTGCACCCAGAGGCATTTGCCCACCATGGTTTATTCAGCTGTGGGTGCTGCTGCCTGCACGCTGCCAGCTCTGACAGATGCCTTTGGAGGCCTGGCTTCAGGCAGATGACACTTTGTGCTGGTGGCAGTGACACTTTGTGCTGTGTAGTCCAGGGACCTGGTCCCCAGCACCAGGTCCCTGGACTACAGCTTGCAGAGCTGGGCTTTCGCTTGTACCAGCAAAACTTCCTCCCACATCAGACTTTGGTCCTGCGTTAAAACACTGAGGGACTGAGGAATGAGCCCCCCAGGAGATCATCCTGCAGGCAAACACCCAGGGAAAGGGGGATCTGGGGACCCAATGCCCTGCCCAAGTTCTGGAGAATCCCAAGGGTCACAGGTGACCCCTGTGCTGTGGTCATGGTGCCAGGGCAGCAGTGAGGCTCTGCCCTGCCCCAGCCACCAGCAAGGATCAGGGTGAGCAATTAACGTCCTCAGAGTCCAGCTGGTGATTTAAACTGGAGCCAAAGGGGAAGATTGATAACAGTGTTCAGCTCCATCACCCCAGGGAGGAGCTGGCAGTGTGGGGAGGAAGGAAGCTCTGTCACCCTGTGTGGCCCCATGCCACAGAGGTGGCCCTGGCCCCGGAGCAGTGCCTGGCAGTGCAGCAGCCACATCCCACTGCTGCCAGACAGGGCAGGCATGGCCTGGGTGCAGGACCCTGGCCATGGTGGGTGCCCGCTGCAGGCATTCTGGGCTCAGATGGCGGGAGTGGGCCTTGCAGGGGATCTCAGTGAGACCCCTGATTTGACAGGCCATGGCGATGTCCCTTGCTGAGCCCCCAGGATGCCGCAGGGTGCAGGTCCCATCAGAGGACACAAGCTGCTGTCACGGCAATACATTTCTCCAGCCCCAAATCTGCTTTGCCAGCTCTCTCCTCCTGGTGAAACCCACACCAGGCTCCCAGGCAGCATCTTCCCTTGGTTTTTGCTGGGTTTTTTCCAGTCTAGCTTGAAGCTTTTTGTTCCTTTTCCAGGGCTCCTGCCCACTAATGCCAATATGTACCTGTTTGTTCTTCTCCTGCCCTTTGCCCTGGAACACTGCTTGGGCATTTGCTTTCTGTCGGAGGAAGCTACAGCCCTGCTTGGGTTCAAACCTGCAGGAGGGGGAGCAATTGGAAAACCCAAACCTTTACCACAAACCCTTTTGCTGACTCCCTTTAGGCTGAACCAGCAGTGCTTCCAGCACCAGGAGTGGGCTGCCAGTGTACCCGTAGCCTGTCCCCTGCACCCAGAGCCACAGCCATGCACAGGAATGCCGGGGGCTCCACTCCTGCCGTGCCCATCCTGTTGTTGCCCGGGAGGCTCTGCAGCATTTCTGCCTCCAGAGTGGGCAAGTGCTGACAAGTGAGTCTGGAGTGTGGCAAACCTGGGCCCCCGAGCCCAGCGTGTCTCCACAGCTGGAGCAAAGAGCCCTAAAAAGGTCAACCGAGGCTGGTTCCAAGTGGTTGGAGAACTGGAAGGGCAGCTTGCTCTAAAACTCGACCATACATTTTCCTGCTGTCAGGAAACCCCCTTTTTTCCATGTCTAAGATGAATGGTGAAGCTGAACCCCAAAGGACTTTGTTGTTGCTTTCATTGCTGCTCCACCCTTCTCCTGGTTAAATTTTGCTTCCACGAAATGGCCAAGGGCAGGAGGTTTTGCAGGATGGGTGAGTGGCAGAGCACTCCCTGCCTCTCCTGATACACTCACCCAGGATGGCTGAGGTCCCATGGACCCAGAGGAGATGATGGGATGGGCTGAGGCATCACCCTCCATGCCCAGCACAGTGTCTGGGGAGGGGGAAACTCACAGGCAGGAGGTTTCTGTTGCTGGGCCACTCTAAAGAAGGAACCCAGTGGATTTCCAGCCAAAAATAACAGAAATGAAAGAATTCTCCATGCTCCCAGGGAGCGCTTTCGCAGAAGGGTGAAAGGTCAGTCAAAACTCTGAGGTTGCTGCCTTGTTTTACACGGTGCTCAGGATCTGGATGGAGCCAGGATTCTGCCTTCATTATAGTTTTACCCCAAAGCCACCAGTTCCCGTGTCCCCAGGTTTTGAGGAAGGCTGGGGAGCTGCACAGGGAACTCACCCCAGGGCTTGTGAACCAGCACAGCCAATGGCTCCTGCAGAGCATGCACAGCTGGATTTAAGATGTTTGATCCCTGTGAAAAGTTCTGGATGTCCTGAAACCCGTGGGAGCAGAGGGGAGAGCTGGCCAGTGGTGTTACTGGAGTTACTATCACACCCCCTGGACGGCCGAGGCAGTGAGGATTCAGGATTTTCTGCAGGTCACCCTCCCTGTGATGAACGGGGCAACCCACTGAGAGGCAGCTGGGAAAGGAAATGGGCTGGCTGAGCCCAGCAGAGATGGGAATGAGCTGGAGGAGGCTCGAGTGGTGCTGGTGCAGAACGGGCAGTGAACAGGGAGATGCCCATGGGGCTGGATGCCCGTTCCCTGAGCCGCTGGAGGTGGGGCAGTGATGGCACCACAGAGCTGCTTCCCAGTCTGTGACAGGGTGGCTGGAGTCCCTGAGAGTTCAGTTCCTTCCCCTCTCACACCACAGAAGATGTCTGACACTCTTCCCCTATCCCGTCCTCCCCATGGGTAAAACCCAGGTTGTAACACATGGGGGCATGCAAAAAATCACTGATAAGGTCCAGGATATTTTCTTCTCCCCAAAATAAGAGACAACTATGAAATAATGTATATAAACAGCTGGATTTAGATCCGTCCCTCTCTGAACAACTTCTGTAATGGAAATGCAGAGAGAGATGTGCAGATGAATAAGGAACTGAGCAATAAGAAGCCTCGGGCAAAGGCCGAGGGCACCAGATCACTCGGAACCTGCTGTTATTCCAGGCAAGAGCCCAGAGTGCTGAGCTCTGAAAGTGTGGCATGGCAATGGTGATGTCTGCTGGCCTTGCTGTGCACTGGCTGTTCTTTTTTGGGGTGCTCAGGCACAGACAGGGGTTGGTGCACGAACTGATCCGAGGAGCAGGAAGAGCTGGAGAGGAAAAGCAGGGTGGCTCTTACCTCCTCCTGAGCTTTCCAAAATTATTTTATCCAGAGGATAAAAATTTGGGAGAAAAAAAAAGTGGAAAAGCCACAGCAGCTCCAGCTCACGCTCTGCAGAGGTTGAGTGACACAGGGGCTGCTTTGCCACTCCTCACCTGTTGCTTGCAGGGAAGAGCTCTGAGCACTGAGCTCACCCACTCTGCATCAACCCAGCTGAAACCAAGATGCTGGAGCCCAAGTCTAGCCTAAAAGCAAAGACTAGAACCAAAGCTCAGCAAAGGTGGGAGAGGACGCACTGCAGGAGGTGGCTGAGATGTGCTGCTCCAGCACCTTGGGCAGACTCAGAACCAACTACCCTGCCAAGGTATTTTTCTCCCTTACTCTCTCTGGGTTTCATTTGAATTATTTATCTGCCTTCAGTTTCTTCTTTTTTTTAATAATAATAATATCAAAATGGGTGCCTGCACCCCGAATGAGATACATTCATGTCACTAAACTCCTGCTTCTCCACTACGATCCTGTGAGGTGGAGGTTGTTTAATTGCTGAAGAACATGACTGTATTTTGATTAGTGGCTTGAGTCATTTGTGGGGAAGGGCTGACGCGGAGCAGCTAAAATCCTTGTAGGGAAATCTGATGTGGCGCTCTCCCTTGGGAGATACTCTGAAATATGTGCCCACTGGGGAGACCCGTTTTCCCAAAGAAAACGACGTGCACCAGGCCAGCAAATGCCATGGCTCTGCTCATCCAGCGTGACACAGGATGAGCGTCTCCATTGACAGGGATGGAGATGCATCCAGAGGGGAATGGACTCCCCTCGCAGCAGGGGAATCCCTCCCACTCGCTTAACACTTTTTGTTTAGTTTCTTAAATAAGGCCATGGATCCGTGCCAGAGCAGCCTCATGGAAGCGGCGAGGANCCGCGGCGCGGTGGCCGCGCCTGGCCCTCTCCATCCCTCGGCCACGGACGCAGCGCCAAGCGGCGGCATCCCGCGACGCCGCCCACGTGATGGGCTCGTGTTGGGCGACAGTCGCATGTCACGTCCCTTCGGGGGACAGCCGCGTCCCCGACACCACCGAGGCAGGTCCCTCAGGCCAACCCTTGGCCGGGCCGCTGCTGGAGAACCCCGCGGGGACCGGAACTTGCGGCTGCCCTGACCTCAGGCAACCTTCCCGAGCCTCGGTGCTCCCCGAGCCCCGGCCGGCCGCGTCAGGGCTGCCCATCGCCCTGGCGAGGCTCAGCACCCTTTGCACGGTGCCCGGGCAGCTGCACGGGCAGGGAGCCCTGCCCGGCCGAGCCGCTGCCTGGATGCTCCGGCGCCGCCCTGGCACCCACCTGTGGGTGCAGAAGAGCCGGGGAGGCCTCCGGGGGGAATCCTCCCTGCAACCCCCGCCCTAGGCTGGGCAAACCTCGGTGCAGCCGGCCCTGCGGCTGGAGGGTGCCCCCCTTCTTCCCCCTCTCCATCCTCCTCCTCCTCCTCCTCCTGGCAGGAGCCCTGCCCTCCCCTGGGGGGATGCGGCGGGGAGTTCCCCCTCCCTGCTCGGTGCTCGAGGTCCCCCCGCCCCGCCGGCCGGTCCCCACGGAGCATCCCCCCGCCCCAGCGCTCGCACATGGGGCCGGTGACAGGCAGCAG
>VZTF01000260.1:727722-938541 GCA_013397755.1 Cnemophilus loriae | reverse complement strand
CACTGGGGGGGGTGGGGGGGGGGGCTCAGTCTGGAGAAGAGGAGGCTCAAGGAGGACCTTCTCACTCTCTACATCTACCTGAAAGGAGACTGAAGCCAGATGGGGGTTGATCTCTTCTCCCAGAGGACAAGCAACAGGACAAGAGGAAACAGCCTCAAGTTGCACCATGGGAGGTTTAGGTTGGATATAAGGGAAAATTGCTTCACACAAAGGGTTGTCCAGCATTGAAACAAGCTGCCCAGGGCTGTGGTGGAGTCACCATCCCTGAAGGGATTTAAAAGCCATGTGGATGTGGCACTTGGTGACGTGGTTTAGTGGTTGGCTTGGCAGTTGTGGCGTAATGGTTGGACTTAACTCTTAGAGGGCTTTTCCAAGCCAAACAATTCTGTTTCATTCTGATTCTGTAATTCTAAGAAGGTGCCGGGTGAGCAGAGGTGAGCTCTGCCATAGGCTGCAGGGAGCTGCGAGTACAGCACAACACCAGCACCTGCAGAGCTGGTTTTCCTCTTCAAGGAGGAGAACTCCGGTAACTCCAGGCAGGATGCTCAGGAGCAGGAAGCCTCTTTTGATGAATATCTGAGACGAGTCAGACTGTGTCAGAACTGAGATACAGCAAGGTTCCCAATGGGTCTGCAAAGCTTGATTGATTTCTGCAGCAAATTCTGCAAATTTGCTGCAGAAATCCTGTCGACAGTTGCTCAATCCCATCTCCAAAGTGCTCCGCAGTATCAGCCTGGCTGCAACAGTAGAATGGGCTGATCCCTTCCAGCTTGTGTGTTCCTTCAGAGGTTGGCAGGTGATAAAGCTGGATGGATGAAGGCTTCAGAGATGTTTTGCTTTAGGAAAGCCTTTCCCCCCACCAGCTACCTGGGCTTTTGAAAGCTTTCAGAGCAGCAGAGCATATTCAGGCTGGAGTGACCAAAAGAGATGCTCCTGGCACTGGGCTCTGAGGAAGCAACAGTCCTTGAGCTTCTACAGCCCAAGTGAGAGGCAGAAGACAAACAACTCTGTGCTGTCACCCTGCAGGAAGTGCTTGTCAGAGCTGAAATTGTAAAGGTCATGTTCACCCTGTCCCTGCTGAGGGCAGCTGGGGACACGTTGAGGTGATGCTCTTGTGTGTGCACAGAGCTGGCATGTGAGGCTTCAGGAAGCAGACCTCTGGAGACCAGCCCTGCTCCAGGGCATAAATCCACTCTGTGTATCTCAGTGGTGGAGCTGTCTTTGCAGAACACCTGGTTTGAGCTGTGCAGTCTCATCACAGCTACTGTATTCCCTTGTGAGAAGTACCTGTGCACCCTTTATAGCCTTTTTACTCTTTTGAGGCCTCAAAGCTTCCTGTGGAATGTGAGAGACACATTTCCGAGCCCAATCTCTGCCTTAGCTATCAGGTGTGCTACGAACTTGCGTATCTCCGTGGCTCCCCAGGACTGCTCACAGGCTGACTCAAGAGTCATCCTGGTTGGGGTCATGTTTTTTCCACAGGGACCTGAAGTGCAAAGATTGCCTCTCCTGTACTCAAGCTTGAAGATAAAGCAGCAACTTGAAGTTCTGGAGTGTGTCTGGAGGTCATGGAGCAAAGTTTAAAAGAGGATTTTGCACTACCAGGCTCAGCATTTAGTCTTTAAATTCTATCACATTTAGAGGGAAAAGGGTCGATTATTTTGATTTCCTAATGTAACAAAGCTTATGCAATCACATTGTATATCAGCCCACTCATGTTCTTCCAAATTATTCTCTTCAAAAACTTTTTAACCCTTTGGCCAGTTCTATCAAAAACTGAGAGTGGTTAGAGCTGAGTTCTTGCCATTACAAGGAGCTGGGCAAAGAATGACCCTACCAGGGCTGCAGCTGTGAGAAAAACCAACACATGCTGTCAGACCTTGTTAGACACTGGAGAATCCACTGGAGCTGACATTTGATTGATGCCCAGACCGTGGGAAAAGCTCCAGTCAGGGTTTGTGCCCTCGCAGGCACCCAGGTCGGTCCCCCAAGAGACGCCAGCCTGCTGAAAGCCAGACTCTACAGATTCTGCAGCTCCCAGAGCTGTTTGTTTGCTTTCCAGTGCCAAGCTGGGAAGGGGTGGGCAGGGAGAAGGAGCTTAGCAGAAGTCTTGGCCAAAAGGGCCAGTGCTGGTGTTCCAGGATGGGACTAAATGACCCAAAGCCTGCCTGTGGTGGTGTAAAGATGCTGCCCTTGAAAGAGTCACTGCAAATTATCAGCTCTGCTGCTGGGTGGCACAAACTGATAGTGCCTTGGAGGGCACTAAAATCCGTATTACCCCTAGAGCTGTCACTTGAGCCTCTCAGTGACCTACAGACTTTCTCTCAAACTCTCATCAGTGTTTGAGAGGTGGCTGAACACTCATTATGAGGTGTGTCAGGGAGAAGTGGTGACAATAAGGACAAAACTGAGGTAGTTGGATTCCTCTGATTACTTTTGGCTGAAATCAAGTCAGGCAGAGAAAAGCTGGACCACATTTTAAAAAGTCACAGATGTTTTTGAACCATCCCAGCAGATTGGAACAGACAGGAACTGAGAGACACTTTGGAGATCTCCCAGCCGTAAAAACGGGCACCGTTTGGTCTTGTCCCTGTGCAAAAGTTCCCAGGCAGGTGGAACAGCTCCTGCAGATGTGTGGAGAGCCCATGGGAAGTCTCCACTCTTTGGCTGCAGGGGAAAGGTGATGCTGATGCTTAGAGATGAGAAGAGCATATTTGAGAGGAAAGTTTGAGAAGTCAAGTGTCTATCATGAAAATACTTTGCCCAAAAGGGGAAGAAAAAGATACTCTCAGCTCTATAATCTACCGCGAGAACTACCTTCTCCCTTTTCTATTCTACTTGCATGGAGAGCATCTCTCCATTCCTTCCTCATCTCTAAATCATTTGGTACACAGCGTTCATGACCTGCTGACTCCAGGACACCAGACACAGCAAACGATGGTTATGAGTGTGTGAACAAATATCACCGTGATATTTTCTTTTTAACACAGCAATGCCCAGGAGTCATTGTCAGGAAAAGCTAGTCACGATTTTGAGGTTTCTCACTTACATGCTAAGCCGAGAACGACTCTGACATACAGAACAGTGATATTTGTATGTGGTTTTTGGTTTAACACCATGCAATCCTTATTTCTCATTGATGTCACTGACACTGAAATGGGTGAAGCTGTGATTACAGCCTGATTCACGTTGCCTGCAATTCCAGAGGAAACACAATCGAGCTACTGGATTTATATTGGCATCTTACATCACTAAGACCCGGTGAGATGATGGAGTAAAGGAGGGCAGGGTGCTGTGCCCTGAGAAAATATGTGAGTTCCCAAGTTATGATAGTAAATTTCCCTCAATCCAGGGAAATAAAGACAGTAGGAATATAGATATTTTCTCACTTTCCCCTCTTCTTTCTGTAGTGGATGTGGGGCAGAGGCAAGGTATTATTTGACATCCCTGCACGCTTAAGCTATTTTCACTGTAGAATTAAAAGTGTCAGATGTACGAGCCTTCCCCCTGCCTCCCAATGCCTGGTTCAGTGTGAGAAGCACCGTTTCTGAAGGGAAAGGATTTATTTTTGCTCAGTCTTGAATCAGTCTCGGCTTTCCCTGCTGTGAGAGCTGGAGGAGGAGGGGAGGCCAGGCAGGCTTTTGTGTGAGGATTCATTTCCTCCAGGTCACTAACAACCCTCAGATAAGGAGGCGCTGGGGTTCAGCTGCCCTAAGCCCAAACTGAACTTGAACCAGAGGCCCCACTTGAAATGCGCAGGGTGTTTGGGGAGGCACCCCTGCCCTGCCGCTTGTACCACTCCCCCCCTCTGCTTCTCCTGCTGGAAATGGGTGTTAGGAGAGGACTGAGCCTGTCTGCTCTGAGCTCTGAAATCTCACTGTTTTCTAAGACCTGTCCTGGGGACAGACTTAAAAATATCCCAAGAACAAACTGACTGATGCGTCCTCTTTCTGACACGCTCCGGGATAAGAGGAAGGGAGCTGTTTGCTCCTTCCCCGCCCCTTTTCTCGGTGAGACAGATGCAAGCCGTGCAGCTCTCCCTCTGCTCTGGCGAAGGGAGGGGCAGCTTCCTGTTTTTATACAGAAATTAGATAGATCCGGGATGCTTTTGTGCGGCTGCTGGTCCCGATGCACAGAGAGGGGCTAAGAGGGCCCGTGGGCTCTCTACGTTTTATTTCAGCTTTCCTGCTCGTGCCTGTGATCTTCCTGGCTGTACCCCAGGGATAGACCCTCGGAGTTGAGATGTATGGAGGGACATCCTTCCCACCAAGCGGTGCAGGAGGTTCCCAAGCACCATTGAAAAGCCTTTCCTGCAAAAACAGAGTCTGCTTTTCCAGTGGTCCATTCCAGGGTGTTTGCAGGTTCCCGGCGCAGCAGCAGCAGCACAGCTCCATCCTGCCCCAACCCTGGGAGTGCTCGTCCCAGAGCGTGGCTGTGTCTGGCATTAACATCCCAGGAATCTGCTCCAGGCGGGCAGGAACAAAGTGGAGAGACGTGTTTACAACTGCTGGGGGGGAAGCACAGGCAGGGGAGCAGAAACTGCCCAGCGTAGCAGTCTCACGGTCCAGCTGTCAAGGAATTGGTCTTGCATAAGGAGAAATGGAGAGCAAGCAGCAAATTGGCCTTGCTGAGTGCTTTGGCCACAATTAATAAGGAGGGAACTGGGCAAAGGTACTGGGTAATTAAGTTGGCTGAAAGCAGAGCTCTGTCCGGAGCAGGAATGTGTTGTGTGCTGTCACGCTAAAATTAGCAACATTTTATTATAGTGCTTTTCCTTCACAAAATGCACTCGGTTAAAGTTGCCAGCTCCCCTCGGGGAGGGAGGCACCACGTCCTGATCCTGCGTGGTGGAAGGGTCTGGGGCTGGCAGAGGGAGTAGGATGGGGCTTTTCCTGCAGAAACACACATCTGGAAGACACAGGGTCCCTCTGTGTGGGGTGGCCTGTGGGATGGGTGATTGTGCCTGTGAGAAAGCTGGAGAGTGGAGGGGTGAGTGGCTTTCTGAGGTCACCAACTGAGTCATGGGTAAAGCCAGGAATAGAAGCCAGCAGTCAGGCTCCCAGCTGCTGTACCTATGGTTATTTCTGTTTATGCTCTTCACTTCTCTTGCCCATGGTTTACTGAGTGCATTCCAAGAGTAACTTGCCTGCCAAACTTCCTCCTCTTTAAAACCAGAAATGGACAGATAAGATAGTAAAAGAAATAAGTTTAACTGCTGGTATGTGCACAAGCATACCTGAACCCCATCCAAGTAATCAGCCAGTTTTTTTTAAATGCTCTTTTGGGGCAGGAGAAACTCCTCCAGTCTCAAAGTGCCTATGGCAGTTTGCTGGCACGATGTCAGATGATTTATTTGCTTTGCCTGTGGTCAAAAGGAGAAAAAATTTTAAAAGGAAAAAATAAAGAAACACGTTAGACATAGCAAAACTTGGCCAAGTGACTCCACTATAAATCCCGTGAAAGCAATGGGAGAATCGTGGCTCTGGGAATTGGAAGTTTAGACTGTAAACCAAAATAAAACTGCAACCCCAAATAAATGCTACATTCTCACCCAATAAATTTTCCCAGAATGCCTTATCTACTGCTCAGTGAAGGCCCTGAGACTTTCTTCCACACACTTGTAAATCAGATTGGGCCCATGGCCAGAGTATCTGGAAAGTCCTAAACTGGGGGGTAATGACTTGGATCCTCCTTATTCTTGGCATAAGCAGAGTAGACTGCTCTGTTAACTGCTGTTCAGAGGCAGCATAAAAAGGTTAATCCAGGTAGCAGATCTGGCATGAAGTCAGACTATTACATCAAATGGAAGCATGGTAGTGGCACGAGCGTCCAACGATGCTGTGCTGTGTCCGTACCTCAGGCTGCTGTCCCAGAGCAGGCACTGAGGATGGGCACTTGCCCACACTGTGACCTAAGCTTAATTCACTCAAACTGCCTCTAGTCGTGGATCAGAGGATGGGCTGCCCTTGCATCCCAGAGCAGAATCCCTTCACATCTTCGTACTTCTTGGTTCTGTCTCTCCTTTCTTCTCTGTTTTTCGGTTTTCTTTTTTTTCCTTTTTTCATTTTGCCCTCTATATTTCTGTTTCAGTGCTTTTATTGCAGTCTTGTTTTATGGTTCTCTTCATTCCCTGACTGAGAGGTGATGCACTGTGTAAGGCATGCAGAAGCTACTGCTGCTGGCATGAGTCCCCTCCAAGAGCAGAGAGGTGCCTGGGTCCCCATGCTGTCATCTGACCCTCAGGATATGGCTGTGAGTATCCCTGACAGGGATCTGCACTGTGGAATCAGGGAGCTGCCTGGTCTTTGACCAGCAGGGATTCAGCACTGTGTGGTTTTCTGTGTTTCCTCTGTTCTACTTTGCTGGATTCTTCCCAACTTTCTCTGGGATTTCTTTACAGAGGGATCAGGCTGGAATAATGGTTTGGTCCCCAGATACCTTGTACACACAGGCTATCCATTTCCAGGAGGTGACTTTCAGAGTGTCCCAGGCATGAGAGCTGACCTCTCCTCTTTGCCCTCGTGGTGATTCCCTGATGCTGGAGCTGATGAGAAATGTCCAACCGAGTTCTCCCTCCTCCTGCCAGCCCTGGCTCTGCGCACTGGAGTTCCAGGTCCTTTCACAGAAATTAACATTTACGAACTAAAACAAACAAAACCCAAATAAATCTCCTCACAAAACAAGATCAATAAAAACATAGTCAAGTGCTTTGTTTTGCTTAGAAGACGCATCTTTGTACATATCCACTTGTGTGTTGCCAAGTTTTGGAAATCAGCAAAGGCTGACATTGTTTACTGCGAATTAAAGACCCTCTGGAGACACTCTGTCTTGCTTTGCAATGTAGCCTCGGGCTGGGGGAGGGAAGCGCTTGGACAGTAGCATAGAAGAAACCCTGTTCCAGTGTTGCTAACTATAGCATTAATTTCAGAGTCATAAATAACTTCAGTGCCATGGTTACAGCACTAGCCAAGTATGATATCATTTAGTTTAGGATTAGGGGAAAATATCTTCCTTGAGGCCATGGGTTCTAAAATAAGCAACTTTTCCAGTATAAGTTTTCTCCCAAAGACTACACAAACTCCAGCCCGTAGCCGTAAATTAGGGGGATTACTCTGGTAAAACTGACTGCATGTGAAGTGTCAGCAGGTAAAACAGCTCAGAGAGCAGATTCTTCCAAGTTCCTCAGGGAATGACAGCCTGGCACTCTGACAGTTTTCTTAGAAAACAGCACCTTCCGGGAATGAGAGCAAGCACAGCCTTTCCAACCCGAGTTCTGCAGCAGGGAGACGTGGAGAAGAAGGTCCCTTCAGAAATCAGATGCCACTAATGACCATTATAAAGACGGCTCGAGAGGCCAGCACTGACAGTTCCCATGGCTGCGTGGGCAGCATTAGAGGAACTGCACAAACCAGTGACAGCTCGTGGGCATCCGTTGGCCCAGTCGAGCAAACAGCTGGGATGTTTGTTTTATAAAATTTACACACAATTACACGCACACACAAATCTGCAGGGGCAGCTGTGAAAGGCTGTTGTGAGGGAGATCCTGAATACATGTTATAGAGAGTACAGCACTCTCATGGATTACAGCAAGGACTCAAATGGGATAAGGGTCTCTCATAATAAGAGAAAATTTTATGGAGAAACACAAGCACAGCAAAAATGGTCATAGTTTGATGAAACAGGAAACTTGGCTTTAGGGCTCCTGGGTACAAAATCCTAGACCACACAACCCAAAGCACTGATCCCATTCGAAATTGTTCTAGAAGTTATGACATGAGGTCTGTATTGGTAGGCTTTATGCCAGATTAGATATTGTCTTTCTTCCTGCTGCCGGCATCCAGCCAGCACAAACGCCGTGTTGTGAGCTCTGGCTAACCCAACAGAAACGCCATTGTGTGCCCAGGCACAATCTGGATTGAATTTGTCCTGCTAAGTGATCCACTCGTGCTCAAACCTGGCATAAGGCACCATAGAATTGCAGTCCAAACTTCCATTTCAAATTTCGTTTCTTCTCTAACACAGGGCAAGAGGATTTTGCCCCATGCAAATGTCTGTGATAATTATTGGAATGTTTTCCCTCACTTTAGTGGGTTAGATTAGAGGGTGTCCCCCCACGAAAAGCAGTGGATAAACATGAACACACTGTGAAAAATGAAATATCTTTTTTATTTCTGCTCTTCCTGGTTCTAATCATGCAGAGAACATCTGAAAAGTGACATTTTGGGATAGGCTGAACCAGTCTGATGGATACACTGCATTCATTAGCCCTGCCTCTCACTGCTGCAGCCCGATCCCTGCTGAGAGATCCTCTGATGGTTAACTTAGTCTCAGATCCTGAGAGCATAATCTCAGCTTTCAAGGAGATTTTGGGCTTCTGCAGCTCTGGGCAGCCTGACAACCCCAGCCTCTTTCTTTTGCTCTTTACCTGTGCTAGGCTTGACTTGGGAAGTAACTGTTCTCCACCATGAAGGTGTGGAAGGCCAGCATGGTTTTCATTTTCTCAGCAGTGGGCTCTGCAAACACCACATACCTTGCACTCTCTTGGGTTGTGTCAGACAGAGGGATGCTTTTGGTTTAGGAATAGTCCTCTGTGTGTGTGAGTCTGTCTGTCTCGAGGCCACCTTTATTGCAGCTGTGAGTTGCAAAGCAGCCTAAAGTGGAAAAAGAGAGGAAGAAGATGGGAGAATTATATTTGTGTATGAGGACAGAGGTTTTTTGAGTTACCTGGTATGAGTTGCGTGACGAAATACAAAGGTCATCTGGCCAAGGGAGTGGATAGAAGAGGTCAGCTGACATTAGTACTAATTTAGGGTGTCAATAGCTTCTTTAGTACAGCCAGTGAATAAAAGTTCTGCTTGTCAAGCTCAGAAGATGGACAACCTGCTTGTGGCTTTGATGCTGATTTGTCCTTTAACCCTTACAAACTCAAATCTTTGTCATTTCTTGTGCCACGCCCGTTTTCTCTGCAAGAACTGCAGGCCATCCATTCACTGCCAAATAACACAGGACCCTGATCTACACTGGGATTTCTACAACCACATAGGGCATCACTATTATAGTGACCCAGTCTTGTTTCTTCAGGGTTATTTTGAGCTTCACTGTTCTCTTCAAATCCTCTGCTCTCTGGGAAAAGGGTCAGGTCTGGTCCACTTGGGATATTTTGCTGAGAGTTGAGCTGCAATATGCCAGTCTAGTCTGTATTTGGGATGGGGATTGAAGAGTCCAAGGAGCCCTCTCTCCTGCAAGGAGGAGCCATCTGGCAGAGCTGTGTGTGGATCTCTACTTGGAAGCTCCTGGAAGCTGCTCTCAAGTGTAGTTTAGAAATATGCAGGCAATTACATATCACTGCTGTTGTAGTGAGGCTGCCAGCTGCGGGGTCAGGTTGTCCCCTTTGTTTCCCAGTAATTACTATTTTTAGTTCAGGTTTCATGAGCCCAAAGGTCCTCTGGCTGTGCTCTGTGCAGCTTCAGAGAAGACAGATGGGGCATTTCAGGCACAGTGTACTTAGTCCCTGCCACTCATGAGATTCAAAGTCCAATTTGGTTGGTTAAAGAACAATGTTTTCAAGTTCTGAGAAAAGCTCCCTCTGGGTGGAAGCAGAATATCTGCAGCAGAAGCACAATTAACAGGGAATAATTTCACTGCACAGTAAAACAGGAAGATTGGAAATGTTCAGGGATCACAGGGAAAGTCTGCCATGGCTGGTGTTCTGTTTGAGTAGCTGGGACTGTGTCAGCTTGTCAAGTGCATCCTGAGAGATCCACATCCCTCCTCAGTTCCAGGACAGGCGTTGAAACCAACCCAAGATCTAAGGAAGGAACTGGGTGGGCAGGTGCTGGGCAGGGCAAGTCAGCACAGCTCCCCAGTTCAGACCAGTGGGGAAGCTGGGCCAAGCAGCATTCCTGGAACTGTGGTTCACTCCCAGTCCAAGTGCTGAGGTCGCCAGTGGCCGTCCCAGCTGCAGTGTGAGCTGAGGGCATGAGTCAAAGCCACGAGGGGCTGCCATGGTCTTGCCAAGTATGAGAAGCACAAAGATGCTCCCTTGTGTGTCCTTTGCTTCTGTGTGAAAACAACGGAGAAGGTATGAACCACTGGATATCAACTGCTCAGATCAAGAAATCCCAGTATTACTTTGATGGCTCCTAAAACACACAAAAAAAAAAGGTTTCTATATATGTTACTCAAAAAGTATCATACATATTCTAACTTTCCACAAACATTAACTAAGAGATCTTTGTAAAAGGTCTGGGAAGGTCCCAAGTAACACAATCTTCCTTTTACTGAGACCACAAATAGTAATTAGCTGACTAAGGATTGCAAACTCAGCACCCACATTAAAACTGGGACTCGAGGAGTTCTTCTGCTCATCCCTTGCTGCTGCTGACATGCACCTGGAGCAGGCACAGCAGCTGGGGAGCACTGCCCAGAATGCCAGCACTGGGAAACCACAGCTCTCGAGCACAGCGCTGTGACACAGACACAGGGCTCTCACAGGCAGGGTGTCATCACGACAGAGAAGCCCAGACAGGCAGGGAGAGGTGAACAGCTTCTGAAAACAGTCTGTGTAAAACAGAAACTGCTGTTGGATGTAGCTTGTTGCTCCCAACACAGGTTCCTTGGAGTCTCAGCAGTATTCCAGGATAAACCCTGCAGTTCAGCTCCTGGTTCCAACCCTTGGTGTAAAACATAGCTGACTGCAGGTTAAAACAAGGTGGCCACAGGTGAAAATTATAGTCAGGGTGGATTAAACACAGATATCATGGCTGAAATGTGGCGAGGTGAAAGACTCAGGGAGAATCAATACAAACCCATGGATGAACTCTGGGGCTGAGGTTGTTTTCACCACGTCATGTGAACCAAACCTGTTGAGTTTCACACGAAGGGCAACCTGAGGCACACTTGTTTTGTTCTCAGAAACTGGAATTTGTAATAAGTATGTGGCAGTCTGTGGTAACCAGAAACTATTATTATCACAGGAAATGCTGCTGGTCAGGAGGAACAAATGTGTTTGATCCCTGTGGTGTGAACAAGCCTTGAATTTGTCTGTGCTGCACAGACCCTCGGTTTTATTACATGGGCAATGTTCTTAATAACAAGAGAGACTGAGTAAATGTGTTTGACTGTGAGCAGAGAAGCCAACAAACCGTGGAGAATAACATGTTCTGAGGAGAGGAATATTGTGGAGTGTAAACAGTCTGCCTTTGCCTCAGCTGGGTTCTCCTTAGAGCTGTACCCTGATGAACATGACTAGCAGGAAGGTAAATTGGTTTAATTCATGTATTAATAGAAAAGAAGAAAGTTTAGGGTGTCGGAGGGTTTATAACGCACAATGGAAGGCGGGCGGTGGTTTAACTGAGGCTAAAATAATCTAATTGAGTGTAGAGGAGGTTAAATTTCTGCCAATTTCTCGCTTTCAGAAGCTGACAGAAGATTCCAAGTTAACTCAACTTAGGATCCATCAAAGCAACGTTAAAGCTGGCTTTTTGAGTCAGCAGTTTACGTTCCTGTGGGAGGGAGAGGCATCCTAACCACAGCGGGAGTGGTGCATGGTGCATGTAAATGTCTCTGAACACATTAGCTTTCCACGGTGGATTTTGGATGAAGATAGAAAGGAAATTAATTTCTATTTGAAATAAAGCCAACAATGTTTGTGGTTATTAAGATCAGTGAGTGATTTCAGCTAAAAATTTGTTCCTGTGCATGAACTAAAAGCTTTGCTGTGCTGTAAATATGCTTTGTAACAGAAATAGTGAATCTTGGGGCTTCTATGTTAACAGTAATTGTATTTTTTTAAAAAAAACAAAACAAAAGAGCAAAAAGTGAGGAAAAGGATTTTGACT
Source organism: Cnemophilus loriae (assembly GCA_013397755.1). NCBI lineage: Eukaryota > Metazoa > Chordata > Aves > Passeriformes > Corvidae > Cnemophilus > Cnemophilus loriae. The sequence continues at coordinate 926,701 of VZTF01000260.1, read as the reverse complement.
GTAGAGAACAAATACTCTGAATTCCAGGGGAAAAAAAGAAAAAAGAAAGAGGAAAACAAACAAGAAAACCTGGTGGAAAAATGCTTTAAAGAGGGTTTTTGTAAGTAGATTTGAAAGAAAAGCTGCTAAAGACAGAGAAAGGCTTTCTATAAATGAGGAATCCTTTCATTTGTGCTGCTCTTACAAAACAGCGCAGGAAATCACACAGGATGTGCTGACGAGAAGAAGGAAGTGGTTTTGAGGATGACATTGAGCGCTGCAAGGGGGATGCCAGACGTGTTGGATTCACATGGACAGTTGGTGTTCCTGCCAGTGCACGCCCCCCGAGCTGCTCCTGCCTCTCGTGGGATGAACAGCTCGGGGAGCTCCGTGTGCGCCTCCTGAGCAAACACCCCCAAACAGCCCCGCTACCCTCTGGCTCCAGGGTGGTGTTGTTGCAAAACCTGCTCAGGAACTGAAACTTTTGAAGCCTTCCCGAGCTGTCTGGTGAAGTCCCCACCTCCTGAGAGTCCTGTTCGACTCGGGACACATCATGTGGGAAGCAGGCAGCGCATGGGGAGGTGTTATTATAGAAACAGGGCAAAGCACTTGACTCCTGGGGAACCGGAGGCTGCCTTGGCCATTTTGAAGTGATTACAGCAAACAAGATAATCCGTGTTTATTGAAGTCCTTGGCGTGTTATTTTCCTTTCCCTCTTGATGTGGTGTACGGGTTCAAAGGCACCAGCGCAGCTCTTTGCTCCCGAGGAGGTGCAGGGGGTGGTTTCTCAGCAGACGGCCTCGCTGCCGTCGCGTGTGCTACTGCAAATGAAAACAGTTTCTGTTCTAGACACTCCTTTGCCACAGATTTGAATACGCTTAAAAATAACTATGCACACAAATAATACATAGGGGTGCACCTACAGAATTTCTGTGTGTGTACATATATCTATATCTATAACTATATCTATATCTATAGCTATATCTCTATCTCTATACCTGTATCTATTTGGTGTATTTTCAAAGAAGGTGCCTATGTATTTCTGCACGGAGTCTAAGTCTGTGCTTCTTTTCCTGTGTAGCTAGTGTAGCTCAGATTCTTTTCAGCTAATCTATACAGCTTTTAAGCTGTTGAGTTCAGGTCAGTAGCTGCATGTAGCTGAAAAAATCTTAAGTTTCTATCAGAGCCCTTAAATGCAAACCCAGAGTAAAATAGTTACTCATAAGGCTTGCTCATAAATGGTTCATTACAGTGTTATATTGGCGAGCCTATAACAAAATGCAGGTTCCCACCTCCACGCTGTTACTTGTGAACAGAAATTCAGGAGACTGACTCCACAGTGTTTAATTTAATCAGAGCCGGTGCAGATCTAGCAGTGCCTGTTCATGTGTATTAAATCTCCGAATGCAGTAATGCATCAATTCTGTCAGCTCCTGCTACAAAACTGAAATAAATTTTCCTACTGTCACCTAAGCATCAGAGGGATGAATATAAGAAGGCAAAACCCCAGCTCTCAGCTGTGTGGCTCAAAGGGTCCCTGTTGCAGTGGCACCTGTCCTACCTTTCCTCATAAATGTGAAATGTTCTGTGTGCCTCTGTCTTCCAGGCAAAACATCGCTTCAATCCCCGACTTAGCAAAGCAAGGAGCAGCTTTTTTATCAGTGAGAAAATATTCTGGACAAGACAAGAAGGAATAAATGTAGTCACATTTTAAATTTGCAGTTTATAAAACACAACTGATTTCCAAATATGCTGAAGGAAGAAGTATCCTTGCCTAATAAACAAGGTCCACCTGCCGTTTGGCTCTTTTAGTTTCAAGGTTTCTCTTTGCTGCTGGAAGTGGCCTTTGTGAGAATTAAATTCTATAAATGGTTGCACATTGAGGTTTGGTGTTTATCCAGTTTCCCAAGTGGAGGTCAGCTCCTGGCATTCCTGTGGTCCAAGGTGAAACAACACGGGTTTTCATGATGGTAAAAATGAGACATGTGAGGTCCTTGTTCTACACCACTCCAGAGGTTATCAGAGAGCCCCGGGGCCAAGGTTATCCCCACAGATGCTTTCCTTGGGCAGAAGAGCAGAGAGCAAGGATTGCTTCAGTGCAGTGCACTGCTCTCCCAGATGGAAAACACCTTTGGGAATGAAGCAAGGACGGATTCTCCCCAAAACACCGTTTCCTAGGCTCGTGCAAGATACTTCCCAGGACAGTCTGGATTGCTCCTGCTTCAGAGTGGATGCAGCCGCACACATTCAGCCTGAACACAGGCTCCCGGCGTGAGCACCGCGGCTGCCTTGGCTCCCGGAGCTGACTTTCCACCCCAGGGAAGTCTCAGGCTGGAAACTCCTTGCAGGCAGCCTGTGAGGCCTCGGGTATTGCCTGGCTGGGTGGAAGAGCCGTGGCCTCCCAGCCTGGCGCTGCACAAGGGTGGATGGTCAGCAGAGCTCAGCTGCCTTCTGAGTGCTCCCTTTAGCAGCCAGGCTTTGGGAACTGCTCAGCTCTTCAGAGACTGAGCTGTCGAAAATCTGCTCAGTTGTGTAACAAAAGGAGCTGCCACGCACTAATTCATAGTGATTCTATCTCTAAGAAAAACCACTTAGCAGATCTGGACAAGGACTGAAGCTGATAAGGAAAGAACTCATTAAACTGATAGAATTAGAGATCTCTTTTAGCCTTCTCCCCATCTGTCTTTTGCCACCTGTCACTCACTGTTGTTTCTGTAACTCGGAACAGTAGGTTTGGGGAACAGAGATTATTTCTTCCTACATCTTCTTCTTAAGGTTCTTTTAACGTTACATAATTACCAATAACACAAAGGGAATAAGGTATGAGAGCTGCAGAAAACCAATCTTTGTGGTGCTGCTCTTGACAGGAAAAAGCCCCTTCTAGCTCACAAATCCTTTATAGTAAGTACATCTTTTAAATAAAACATGATAAGACTCAAAAAAAATGAAAACCCAGCAAAGCTCTCTGGAAAACCTCTGTAACTAACACGTTGCTGGAGCCAGCAGAGAGATCCTCACAGGCCCAGCTGTTGATTCAGGCTGAGAACAACTCCTAGAGCAGAAGATTGTGTTCAAACACCACATTTCTCGTGGACGCTGAAGAAACAGACTTTAAATATATTTATGTAGATATAGATGTTTTAAATGATCTTTTGTTTGGTTTTCGTGGTTTTTTTTTTCCCCAGGAAGGCTTGAGAGAAATCACAGATCGAGGCACACAGGACTAACACCCCCTGGCCAGCCCGGCCCAGCACTGGGTGGAGCAGGGCCCAGCTGCCCCAGCCCCAGAGGGGTATTTTCTGTCAGGGTTATCCCTCTGCTCCCACCACCACTCCCCCACTCCCCTCCATTGCTTCAGGGCGGTGCAGGGAGCCCTCAGGGCCTCGGTGTCAGAGGCTGTTCACAGACATCTTGTGTTCCCTTTTCATGTCACAGCTTGTCTAGCAGAATCATTCTTTTTTTTAATGTTTAAATGCCTTTTTATATGAGGAAAAGGTATCCAGTGAGATCTCAGTAAATGGATACTGAAGCATGCTGCTTCACAAGCCTGTTTTTGTTTAGTTATTATTTTTTTTTTAATTTATTATGAAGACAAACACTTTCAGAAACTCCATTTTTATTTCCCAGCATCTTTCATTTCTTTTGGCTGGGCACCATCAGCCAAATAGGTGTAATAAAACCATGGAAGAAAAGCAAATGTACAACAAGGCGCTTTACCTGAGCAGATGTAAAATTGCACTCATTAAAGAAGCACATTTAGGCATAAAATGCAGCTCAAAAACCTCCATTAAGAGCTGCCACTAGGGAAAAAGATTGCTTTGACCTTCAGAGATTGACGCAATGGGTGATGTTTATTAATAGTTTTAGCAAAAAAGTATCTATACAGGGGGTTGTCTTGCCTTTTATTTGGCTGATTTTGAGAGCCCTTACTGTTTCTAGGCTTGCCTACTGAATAGGGTTGATGAAAAACTCCCTGCTCTTAGGTTAACGTCCAGCAAAAGATTTCTCTGCTCCTCTGATGATGAAAGTAGCACTGTGAATGCTGCAGGACCCTGGGCTTAATCCCATCCACCAGCTTTCCAGAAAGGGAAAGATGGCTCTAAGGTTCCCAATAGCTGTTCTGTGTGTGAGAAATGCTCTCTGAAGCATGAGGGGCTTGGGAGGACTCCTTGCAGAAGCATCTCCTTGTTTCTCCTCATGAGATGCTTCCTGCCCTTCAGGAGGTTTTCTATAATCAAGATTTTCAAGATCTGCTTTCATGTTTTTGCTCATGATTTGTGCTGGGTGTAATTACTCGTGCTGAGGGGCTTTGACCACCACAGCTCTAAACCATCAGCAGTACAAGCCTGTCTCTTTGCTGACGTGACTTTCAAGTGTGAGAGTTTCTCCATCCTTAACAAAGATCAGCTGAATTTTATCAAACCACCCATTTCTCTTTGTTGACAAGACTCTGCTTACCCAGGCCATAGGGAGTAAAGCTGACACAAGAAGAGGAGTAAAGCTGACACAAGAATGCCACTCTCAGGTCTTAACACTCCCATTTAACGAGTCAGGGCCTGGGAAGGGTTTGTGATGTGACTTTTCACAGGCAGTTAGAGCAGAGATTTGTTTTTCCCCTTCCCCGTCCCTGGAAGTTTTCAAGGCTGGGTTGGACTGGGGTTGGAGCAACCTGGTCTAGTGGAAGGTGTCCTTGCCCACGGCAGGGGGTTGGAATGAGAGGAGCCGCAAGGTCCCTTCCAACCCAAACCACTTTGGGATTCTGAGATTCCATGATTCCTTCCCCAGAGCCTCTCCCCAGCCCAAGCAAGCCAGCCAGCAGAGGGAGCGCAGCACATGAACTCACAAAAATAGGAGCCTGCTAAAAAAAACCCGCCTCAAACAAACCCAAACAGCAGAATGATTATGGTCTTTAGCAGAATAAACAGAATAGTCAGGAGGCAGAAGCTTTTCCCCCGGCAATGAGATCCAGCTGCAGGCTGGATGGGGAACAGGCACCGCATCTGGCAGCGAGCGTGTTCCTCCGGTGGGGAAGTCCCCATGGTGAGCATGTTGGACCTGCTCCGGGGTGGGTCCCATCCGTTTTTCACCCTCCTCGATAGAGTCACCTCCGTAGTTCCCCCTCAGAGCACACCAGTTCTGGAGGAGCCAGGATGGAGCCTCCTCTCTCAGAGGCAGCGGAGGGCGCGGGTGCAGGCGGTGGGCAGGGTGACAGCGGTGTCACAGCTGCTGTGCTGTCAGGCCTGCTCGTGCTCTGGCCATGTTGCAGTTTTTGGCTAGAAGCTGGGAAGTTTGGGGCTTGCCTGCGAGCAGTGCAGTTCTGCAAACAGTGGGATATGCTCAGCGTGGGAGGGTGGAAGTTAACTGGTCTGTCTCAAAAGAGGATGATAAATAAAGACTAACAGGAACTGGAGGTGTTCTCTGGGACTTTATCATCTACAAAAGGGCTTTTCCAAAGGTTTGGGAACCTGTCTCATCTGACATATCCTGCTTGTGTCTGGGTGGGGGGGAGCAGAGCTCATAGGATGTGTGGCTGGTTTGCTTGGGGGGCTGCAGCAGCTGGTTCTGCTGGAAGCATTTAACTCTGGGTCTTGCTGCTCTCTCCCTGCACTCCCTGGGGTGAGAGGCAGCTAAAAGGTTTCTCTCATATCCCTGCCGACATCTGGGCCCTCAATATCTCATTTACTGCTTGTGAAGTGTCTCAAAACAGAACAAACTGCACGTCCAATATCTGATCCTTCACTCAGAAGGATGGGGGAGTTTTGGTGGACTCACTTCAGCCGGGATCTGTATCTGACACCAAACCATTTCTATAGCAGGCTGGTCATTAGTTGGGGCTCAGTGTTTGCAGGGTATTTCCACAAGAGCTCTGGAGCCCTTCAAATCAAATGCACTGCTTTCATTGTGGATTAAAAGTGCAGGATCCAGCCAAGCTTTGTTAGTTTAGTTTTTAACAAGGATTTAAGCATTTAAAATTCTTTCAAAGCTGTAAGTAAGGCTCATAATTTAAACCCTCAGAGACAGATATCATGGCAAAAATATGAAGACTATTTAAAGGCGGTCAGTCTGCCTGCCTGCCCATCTATTTGTCACCTTCTAATCTGCCTGACATGTGCCATTGCCTTTCTCTTTCCAAACATAACGAGGCCAGGTCCACACAGGCACGTGTGGAGTGACCTGAGCTTCCCCAGGGTCCTGCACGCTGCCTGCCAGCTTCAGCCTGGCAATGGGAATGGGAATGGGAATGGGAATGGGAATGGGAATGGGAATGGGCTGATGCTGATCATGGAATCACAGAATCACTCACTGGTTTGTGCTGAATTCTTTCCACCCCCTGCCATGGGCAGGGACACCTTCCACTAGACCGGGTTGCTCCAAGCCCCGTCCAACCTGGGCTTGAACATTTCCAGGGATGGGGCAGCCACAGCTTCTCTGGGCAGGTGCTGATGCTCAGCCTTGAGCAGAGCAGCCTGGACCTGCCTGGATTGGAGATTCAGGCTTTCAGCATGGGGAGGGTACCTGCAGATTTAGTGAAGGAATTTATCCATCCAAGGCATTCTTCCCTCTGAAGTCAGTGGGAGGAGGAAGGCATTCAACTCACCACCAGATACAGTTTCTTCTCTACTTGTTTGGGAACAAGCATGACACAGAAGCTAAATCACTTTTTGAAAACAAGTGAGACATGATATTTCACTTTTTTTAGGTGACCTGAATATATTTTGTTCCCCCTGTAGAGCATTAAATGATGCTCAGCCAAGTCAATCTCTTACTTGGTCAGGCCTTTCCAGCTGCCCTTCATTGGCCAGGGACCAGTTGCCTTGTATGGGAGCCACGGCTTCCAGAGAACCCACTCACAACCTTGCAGATGTTTTTTGGGGCGGCAGGAGGGATCAGCAGCTTGGGCTGACACACACACACACATCTAATTCTGGCAGTAGAGAGGAGGGCAAAGGTGACAAACTACTCAGGGATGGCACATCTAACTTCTGAGGCTGGATTTAAAGAGTGGAAAAAATGTTGTCTGGTTAAATGTTGCCTGAAAATGTTTGGGAATATTATTTTTAAGATTTTTTTTAAATAAAAGAACTGAGCCTAATTCTGTCTTAAGAAAACCATCTTGGGGCTGACTGAAATGCCCTTTGTGTCAGTGGTGGTTGGAAAGAGAATCTGAGTTTATTTGGTGTATTTGTATGAGGGGCTGGGGCATCTGAGAAAGAAAGTTCATCGCAGAAATTCCCAAGGCTCCATCCTCATGCTCCTGCACCCAGGAGCATTTCCAGGAACTGGTCTGGTGTCTTTCTGAGAGATCAAAGTGCCCTTTGCCTTTAGCTTACCAAAAGGATTCGATTGTGGTGCTTGAGCTGTGCAGCAGTAGGCAGCTCTGTGGGGCTTAGCAAGGATCAACATCTGGATGCAAAAGCAGATGAGTTCAAACTAGAAACCAGGCAAACCCTGTGAATAGTGTGAGATTGAAACAGCAAAGCACTCTGCCAAGGGGAGCTTCTTTATCTCTGAATAATTTTGAGCTATGGCTGATGACCTTTCTGCAGGTGCTTTTATCCATCACAAGTTCCTGCGCTCAGCACAAAAATAACTCTGAAGGGGAAGAAAATGTAGCAGCTTCTTCTGGCCTTGAGGTCTCAGAAAGGATGCAAAGGACAGGGCAAACTAAACTTGCCTTGTGTTACTGAGATTATCAGAGAAGATAAAGTGCTTGTTACAGTCCATGTGTTGCTGCTGACTCCCCGCCACGCTTTTTTGCTGGCCGAGGGCTGTGCCTTAGTCTCTGCAACTCATCCTTGGGTTTTGGGAGGGTTAATGGGTGTTTGCAGAGTGCTCTGGGTGAGGAGAGAGGGCATCATTTATTGCTGCAGAGATTGGAGACTCCCTGATGTGATTATAATGTGTAGTGATGGAGGCTATTTTTGTTGTATGTTGTGAATATTTCCTTGTATGGAATCACAAGGAGCCTGCTTGTGACTTGCAGCTCTGTTGAAAGCTCCAGCAACGAAGTTCCCAAAGTCTTTGGCATTCCCAAGTCAGTGCTGTAGGCAGCAGTGTTAATTAGCCTTGAGGGCAGTGTCTAATGTTGATGAGATAATGATAATGGAAATGCCTCTGGCCTCTGCTCTTTGCAGAGGGGTTGGACAGAGCAGCACAGTCTCCTCTGCACCTTAGGACCTGGCATCTTGCACCTGGAGCGAGTAATCCCCACAGAAGTGGGAGGAAACTCTTAATTCTTCTTAGCGATCCAGACTGCTGCTCAGCAAATCCCCTCACCACTGGAGCTGCAGATCTGAAATGGCATAAAGAGGAAATCAACCTTTTGCACAGTTTCCTCTTGGAAAGTGATTGTTACTTCTAATTATAGAGATTGCAATGTTTTAAATGCTCTCCCAGGGACCAGGATGGAGGGGGCAGGGAGGGACAGCTGGAAATGCAGATACGTTCCCCCTCTCCATTGATTCCTGTGTGTTATCTGTAACGGGAGTGGAGAGAAACAGCCTCCTACAACGCCAGCCTGGCCATTGTCCCCACGCTAGTCCCGGTGCTGATCACAACTGTGTCCCTGACAGGCGTCAGCCTTGGTGGCAGAAGCATCTCTCCCAAGTTGTGGTTGCTTTTCAGAGGAGCTCAAAACATCTCTTTTTTCCCCCCTCTTCCTCCAGCGCTTCACTTCTCCGGCTTCCTTTTGATGGGTGAGAAGCACACTATGAGTGATTTTGTCCCCAGGCCAGGCCCTCCTGCAGAAGAGTCACCATCCGTGGACGAGTTGAGCCTGCCACCTCCTGGTCGCACTCTCCGGGACTGACCACAGCTTTACAGCAGCTCATTTTGGCACTTCTCTGAGTTCCCTCATGTCCCCTCACCCTGACCCCAGAGATCTCTCCACCGTTGTGGGAGTTGCCCTTGTGGCTCCCCTGTGGGTATGAGCATGTGGTTCCTCCTCTTTTGCAGAGGTGAGACTCAAAAGCTCAGCTCTGTCCCCTTTGAAGTGCTTGAGATTGGTGACTGATGGTTTGAGGACCTGGATTTCCTGTGTGGAGAGCACACAGCATGCAGAAAAGAGATGGACTTCTGAGGAGGAGGGTCCAAGCCATCCTCTGGAGGTGAGGCAGGGCTGTGGCTGTTTGGCTCTGAGCCTTGCCTGCACCATGTCCCAGTTTTGGCCACCTGTTGCCCTTCAGAGGCTAGTGCTGGGCTGCTGTGGGAGCCTGGTTTGCCCTGGGAGTTCACAGAGCTGTATCTGTGCTCCGTGCTGTGTCTCTGGGTAATCTCATTGCAGCTACACTCAAATACCATCTCTATGGTGATGACTCAGGCATGCAGCCCCTCTCCGGGCTCTCCTCTCCCCGTCCAAATTCATATCTCAGAGGAGCTCTCTGACATCTCGTGAATGTCTCACCACCCTCTCGAGCACAACACGGCCAAATCGGAGCTTTTAACCTCTCCTCAGCTCAGGGATTCCCTGAGCTCAGCAATAGCAGGATCCTGCTTTGCTGCCAGAATCTGAGTGCTGTCTTCATCTCCTGCCTCCTCCCATGTCTTCATATCCTGGGCACCTCAACAGCTTGCATAACCTTGCTAAGCCTTTCCTAAAGCTAAAACTCTCACCTTCTCTTTCATCACATCCCCCTCCACTTGTTGCAATATCCTTTTTTGGCCTCAACAAGCTCACTGTGGGCCAGCTTGCATCCACTGGGATGCTGCTTCAGGCATTGCTTCCCACCTCTCCTGCCTCTCCTACCTCACCCCTCTGGGCTGCCCTCCTGCCCACAGCTACCCTCTGCCTCCCCTTGATCCCACCCGTGTCCCTGCCAGCTGCCAGGGCTGTATCCTCCTGTTAGTTCTTCATTTTATTTCTTAATTTTAAGCTTTTAGCTCACAGGCAGCTTTCTTTGCTCCTCACCATCGCTAGACGATCAGGCTGCTGCATTTCAGTCGAGCTCCTATTGACTGGCACAAATGGGAAAACTCCTGGCTTGTGAGCAGGGAGGGGGCCACTGGATGGACAGCGTGAAGTATTTCCCCAGGATCTTGTCAGGGAGGTGGCTCGAAGGCTGCCCATGTGTCCCTGGGAGTGCTGGATGGGCAGGCTGGGGGACACGGGGCTGTCACGGGCTGCTGGCAGCACTGGGCTGCACCCCTGCCAGCGCTGCCCAGGGTGGGGTGGGCCAGCGAAGGGGTGGGATTTCAAGTGCCAATTGACATCCCTGGCTCCAGGCACAGAGGACTCAGCTTTTTCTTGCAGCTGCAGGAGTTCAGCTACCCCAAAGGCTAAATAAGCCTAAACAGGCCACTAAATAGGGACTGGGAATGAGAGGCTGCTTCAGGGGGGTGAGCAGGGGTAGAGCCTTTATCTGTGAACAGAGTGGGGCTGGGAGAATGACTTCTGCCCCAGGGTCTGAGCTGTCAGCTGTGCTGGCATGGACGGCATGAAGGAATGCCAGCAGCTAGCTGGACTCCTGGGTCTGGTCTTCTTGGTGGGCAGAGGAGGTTGTTCCTACAAACATGCTGCAGGACACCTCTGGACCAGATTATTGCATAGGGGACACCAAAGAATTGGGGCAGAGCTGCTGCTGTGTCCTAGAAAGGTGTTGGCAGAGCCTGTACCTGCAGTTTCCCTGCCAGCTGAGTATTCGTTTAGGCAGGAGCAGAAAGCTGTGATGTGCCTGCTGAGATCTGCAATGTCTCTGCTCAAAAGCAAAGGCTTTCCATTAATTTATTGATGCTGGGCTCCAGCCTCATCTCTGCTCCCACAGAAGGATGAAAGCAGCTCCTTGTTCTCTTCTGGCAGGAGCGAGGCAGGTGTGTGTCAACAGGAGTTTTATGCTGACATGCGAGGAGCTTATTCCTAAAGCAGCTCATTCCCGGATTCCTCCTGCTGGTGCCGATGTGCATCCCTGTGCTCCGATACCCTGCAGCCCTCCGAGCCCCAGGGCCATGCCCTGACCTCTCTGCAGCTCTCACAAGAGCTGCCCTTCCCAGATGAGCCATCCAGATGAGCCATCCAGGTGAAGGATGGTTTTAATGTGGCCGCAGAAGAAGCACACTTATGCCCCTTGCTGTGATCCTTTCTGGTTTTTTATGGGGAAAGGTTCTGTTCAGGAAGATTTTATTGATTTCTTTAAGATTTAAGGATGGAAATAGTAAGAGAACCTCACCACTGCCTGGTTGTGCTCTTTCTTCATTCCCCAAGTCCTCCCAGCTGGGATTTCTTCACTTTTGCTCTGTCTTCACTGGGTTTCATCTTTGGCACGACAAAAGCAGTGTCAGGTGTTTGTTTTTCCTGTGAATTCATCCTATGGCCATGGCCTGCTTGGGGTTAAAAACAATTGCTGAGCTCTGGGCCGTTTGCTTTGCAGCACAGAGCACAGTTGCTGGGAGACACAAATTGGTGATGCAATCCCAATTTTGAAGAACTTGACTTTGGATCACGTGATGCCACCCCAGAAGTCAGTAACAGCACTGAATGGGAAATCCCCTTAATGTTCCCAAATGCCCGTAATGTTCCCACAGTGCTGGCCTGGAGGGATGCTGTGGCTCTGCTCTGTCTCTGGACAGGGAAGGGCACCACAGTGTGGGCAGGCACTGATACGCTCCTCTGGTCAGTTCCCCCTGACTGGAATCAGCCACTTCCCCGGGATGCCCTGGGTGAGCAGTGCCCAGCTGACTCAAACAAGCCCCAGACAGTTTGGATGGACCTTTCTTGGCTCTCCGCTTGAGGCATCTTTAATTATTATCTGAACCAACAAGGTCTTCTGATGGTGTCTTGACACATTTACCTTTTCTCTACTAAAAAGGCCAAAGGAGGGTTCACAGGTGCTCAGCACAGAAAGCAGCTTTGCTTTGCTGTGCTGGGCGATGCAGGGCTCAGCCCTTGCTGAGTTCACCCTGCCAAAAAAATGAAGGCGTTGCTGCTCCACTGAAATTAATCCTTATGGGAATCTGGTCTCTGATGCAACGCTCAGCAGGAGATTTCTTTTTCCCATCACTCCGCTTATTTCAGCTTGAAAAATAAACAGAGGTGAAAAAGCAATAGGCAGTAAAAATATCTGGGAGCTGCTGGAGGAGTTAAGGGTTTGCCATCTGTCTGTGGGGAACGCGGCGCGATGGGGAGCGCTGGGTGCTGACTCAGCTGCCATTCTTCAGCAGTGAGAGCCGAGGGGAAGACTAAACACCCTGCCTCGTATTTTGGCTTGGGATTACATTAGAAATAATAAACATCTGAGCTCTGATTCTCAACTGACAAAATCTCTAAATGGAAGGGAATGTACGGGATGGGAACCAGCAGCCAATGGCCAAAAGGAGCAAACAGCTACTGCTGGGAGCAGAGAGTGTGTGGAGAGGCAGGGGAGGGGGCTGCTGTGGGGCTGGGGGTGCCTCAGAGTGTGGGATGGGGACCAAAGGAGCCTGCTGGAACATGCATTCCTCTGAGGACAATGGTGAGGTGGAGGAGGAAGAGGAGGAAGGCTGTTGTGTTTCTTCACTGCTTCATATCTGGAGCATATCTGAATCCTGGGCTCGAGCTTCAATTAGGGCCCAAAAAGTGCTTCATGTCCAGAGTGCTCGGCCTGAGGCTTCTGTTTGTGCTGGTCCATTGCCCCCAGCAGGAGAGGGCTGGTGTCGTGGGGACTTGGGACCAGCCCTTTGAAGCCCATGGCTGTGACAGTCTCCTGGGTTTGCACTGCACCTCCAGGTCTGCTCTGCTTTGGTGTTCTTCTTTTGCCCCTATACCTTTGCTGCTGGGTCCATCTCTCCCTGCCTTTGCCAACCCAACACAGATCCCCTCAGTGTTGGAGTCTGCATTTGAGAGGCTTTTTTTGAACTCTTCATCAGCAGAGCAGAGTTGAGTGCAGAGCAGGTTTCCTTGTTCAGTGGCTGAGGTAAAAACACTCGGGGAAAAAATCAGGTGGAGTTGAGCTGAGATCTGTGGGAAAGGCTCCGTTTGGGTGTGCTTAAGAAGACACATGAGCTGTTGGACACCTCCAGGAGCTGGACGCTGATGGCCTGCAAGGCTGGGTGACCTTGTGCCTGTCCCCAGCCCCATGACAGCACTGTGCTGCCTCAGACCCAGGAGGAACAGCTGCCCACGGCCATGGGAGCTGACTCAGCCTGTCTGTTGGCTTTTTCTTCCAGGAGTTGTTCCTCTGAAAGTTGTTTGTGGCTCTTTTTCTCCATTCCCCTCTCTTCTAGAGGGTTCATCCATCATCCCCTGCAGACCATCCCCAGTCCTGCTTCTATGAGGAGCCCGGTGAGGTTTGATGTATGAGACCAGAGAAGGCAGAGTCAAATGTCACCTCCATGTAAGACCTGATTTCCCAGGGAGGGAGGGAGAAGCTCTGCAGGTGTTTGTTGGCTTCAGGATGTTAAAACCCAGGCCCACACTCTTGGTGTGCTCAGGGTGGGCTCATGTGGGTCCCCATGGTGTGCTGGGCAGTGTGACCTGCAATCTGACAGCAAGAAGTGCTGGGGAAGGGCAGGCTCACCTCCACCTCCTCCTCTTTCCTGGCTGTAATTTGCTGCAGTGAACCAAATCGTCGTCTCACTGGAAATAGATGTGTAGCAGGAACACCGAGAACAGGTCCTTGGGGCAACTGTCTTGTCAAGGGGATGGGTCAATAGAACTACTCAGGCTCAAACACTGGCCGTGTATTGTCTCTTAAATATGGCTCCAATCACCAAGAGGTGGATTCCTAATGAGATGAGCTCGAGGCAGGCAGCAGAGCACACTGCAGATAATAGCCTGAGTGAAAGAACCAGCCGAGTACAGGAATTTTAATTAAACCTGACAAACCCTGAGAGGAAAAGGGGAGAGGCAGAGACCAGCTGGCATAAAGATGCCAAATAATCTGAGTTTGGTGAGTGCTGTTGACCTGCTGCAGTTTAGGAGGATGTGCATGTCCCTGGGTGCAGGGGCCAGCCACGGGTCCTTCCATGATGCTGGATCAGGAGAGAAGCCAAAAGGAGCTCTGATCATGCTGTGCTTTGCACAAATACATTAAACCTTCCTCGGCAGTAAATTGGCACCAGGATGCTCTGCCCTGTTTCTGACAGCACTGAGATGATGGGGTATGAAGGGAGGATGGACTGCTCTGCTGTGGGATTTCGTGCCCCCTCCTTGTGGTGCAGATGGGGCTGATCCATCCACTGCAGCCTCCAGCTGATCCCGTGCTCCAGGCACATTTTGAGACCCTTTGCCCTTTGCCATGTACCCATCCCATGCTACTGAGGGAAGGCAGGACCATGCAGGAGCTGGGAGCAGTCCTGATACCTGGAGCCTTATCAGAGACTCACAGAACAGTTTGGGTTGGAAGGGACCTTAAAGCTCCTCCTGTTCCACACCCCTGCCATGGGCAGGGACACCTTCCACCATCCCAGGTTGCTCAGAACTCTGTCCAATCTGGCCTTGGACACTTCTAGGGGTGGAGCAGCCACAGCTTCTCTGGGCAGCCTGTGCCAGGGCCTCAGCACCTTCACAGGGAAGAATTTCTTCCTTATATCTAACCTAACCCTGCCCTGTGCCAGTTTGATGCCGTAACCCCTCATCCTGTCACTCTGTCCTTGTCAGAAACCCTCTCCAGCTCCATCATCAGTGTGGGCAGCATCCCTGGGCCAGGAGTGGTGCTGGGTGGGTGGCACAGGCTCAGCAGCTGGGCACAGTGTCTGTGGCATGGGGATAAACCAGGGAAGGGCTGTGGGAGCTCCTGGCTGTGCACAGAGCCTGGCTGCCCTTGCTGAGCTCTCTGGGGCATTTAACACACAGTCTGAGCCAGCTTTAAGTCCCTTTGGGCTATTAATGCAAACAGCAAGGCATCAGTGATACATTTTAGTTTAGCTGGAAAGGCCTTCAGAGCGATGCTGAATAAGGATTAAAGGGCCATTTAATCTATTTTTTTTTGCCTTTGCAAACACAAGGAAAATTCAAACCAGCTGACGGGGCCAGTGGTTTTGAGCCAGTTGCAGCAGCCTCTGGGATTTCCTTGGCGTGCTGGAACTGCCTGTGGGGAAAAGCTGGAATGAACCAGGTAATTTGGGCTGTGTCCTGGTGGTGTTGCAAGCAGGGGTGGCTGATAGGCTGCTCTGCTTTCCCTTGCCCTGTAATGGAGCCCTCCCCCATGTGCAGTGAGCATTGTGCCAGGTGTTTTACCTGCCTGGAGTGAGGATGGGTTCCTGCCCAAAGAGGAGAGCCAGGGAAACAGAGCTGAAGAAGGCAGCAGGGATGCTGGAAAGATGCATTTTACTGTGTGGATCCTGCTGGCAGCCAGATACATCCCCGGGCATCCCTCCCCTTGCCTGGATGTCCAGCATCTTTGCTTGGCTCTGCCCTGGCAGATCCAAACCCTCCATCTGTCTCCTGTGCTGGAGACAATATCGAACCTACTTTGATATTCTGTCCCAGGGACGTGCTCTTATTTCCCAGCCCTGTGTGTATGGCTCTGGGGATCTTTTCCTTGCTGTTTAACCCAGCTGGGAGGATTCTTCAGGTGCTGTTCACATCTGCCCTGTCTGACAGAGCCCAGCCTGCCACAGCCCTGCCTGGACATGAGTCTGACCACCTCATACTTCACCTGGTTTTTCAGCCCCACTCCATCCTCCATGTCCATCCACTTCTGGTAAGATGTGTTTCACCAGTCCTGAATACAATTTTTGCCCCAGTGCAAGTTCCATCCAGAGCAATTGCATCTTTATTGCAGCCATTGTATTATGCAAAATAATAAAACTCCATTAATTGGGCATAAAATGAGAGCAGCGGAGGCTGGAGGGAGGATGCACATGGGGTACAACTGCGGTATCTCATGTTAGATGCCACGTTCCGCTGCCTGCAGGAGGGGTCAAGCTTTCCACAAACCACCCCGGGGCTCTCCTGGTGTCCCCCAGCCCTGCCCATGTTCCTGCCTGGAGCTGAGCTGCACATGTGAGTGAGGGCACGTCCCCAGCTCGTGTGCCAGAGCCCATCTTCATGTGCCTGCAGCGCTCTTGAAATAATTGTGCCCAAACATTTTGACTAAGCCCTTTGCTGTCCCCTCCCTGCTAGCATCCCAGCTCTGTGGTATCCCTGGAAAATGCTGGCTCTTGCTGTGGGACAGGCTCTCCTGGCTGCTCCGCCAGCTGCCGGTTGGTTCAAATTAACTTTGCAAGCAAAGCTCTGCCTCATTTTCTTCTGACTCCAACAATCTCCGGGCTGCTCAGCGCCTGTGTGGCCTGTCCCCCTCCGCGCCTTGGGGACAGAGTTAATGAAAATCATTCTGGGTTGAAAATCACAGCCTGGGAGAACGGGTTTCTCCTCTTCTCACCAGGAACCCAGCTGGAGAGCCCAGGCGGCTGAGCAGAGGAAACTGGTTTTGGGGACGAGGCGGGGATGTGGAGCAGGGCTGGGTGCTGGCACTTGGGAAGTGTGGTGGCTGGGAAAGGGAGACTCCCTGCAAAGCCGTGCAAGGTCTGAGCTTTGCTTTTATGCAACCATGAGCGTGGGCTGGATGCACCAGCCAGAGAGGCCAGGGTGCCATAAAGGCTTCAAATCCCCTGTGCACCAGAGCAGGCTGCAACCCCCTGCAGAAACTGCCTGGTGAACTCACTGCCTAGGACAAACCGTGTAGAGGGCAGGGTCCTAATGCATCTCAGGTGTCTGCAAGGATTTTAGGAAGAACCTGGTGTGTTCTTGGGAAGCCTTGATCCATGTGTGCCACACACTCAGCCCATTGGTCCTGGAGCACATGGGTACCAGCCTGCTAATTACCCATCCCTGCATCCCCATGGCCCCATCCCTTGCTTGCCCCAACGTGGCTGTGACAGCAGGTTCACAAAGGAGGGGGTTTATTGGCTGGAAAACGAGAAAAATCCTCATTCTGCAGGGGCATGGAGAATTCTTGGGAGCACAGGAGGGCTCCAGAGGATCTGCCTGGGCTGCTCTGTTGGGATCATCCCTGCCTCTACAGCACTGCAGGCACAAGTGGACACAGGACTGTGATTAATTCCACTGCACACTGCTTTGCACACACTGGGAAATTAGCAACCCTAAAAATGAGGGGCAGTTTTCTAGGGGAAGAGCTGAATCTCAGCCCAGCAGGGCCTGCTCTCCTCTCCTCTCCGTGGCTTGGTGGAAGCAGCACAGTGGGGCTGGCAGAGCTGAAACGCTCTGTGCTCCAGTTCAGTGAGGACCAACCAGCAAAGCTGTGCCAGCTCTGAGGGATATGTTTGGCCTCTGCGTGCACAGGGTCCCATGTGGCCTTGGCCAGCTCTGCCATGGGACACATCCCACTGCCCCTGTGGGATCTGCAGCCCGCCAGCACAGTCTCCTTCTGGCTTTAGGAGGAGAAGAGTGTCAGTGGGGAGCACAGCAATTCTCTTGGTCAATTCAGAGAGTGGAGATACCAAAAAGCTGGGGCTGATGTGCTCAGCCTGCTGTGGGCATCTGGCTGCTGTTCCCAGGGGAGCGGGTGGAACTGTGCTCCAGGCTGAGGAAGGAAAGCAGGAGTGCAGAAGGATGCTGCTCTCTCCAAAGCTGGCTCCGGAGCTGGCTGGAAGGATTTCTTTTGGAAATGTTGGCACAAGTTGCAGGGGAAATCACTCACAGAGGAAAGGCTGGCTTATTCTGAGGTTTCTCCTGGGTTTAGGTAGCTCAGGAAGGGTGTGTTTGTAACAACTGCACTCTGTGAGGAGCAGAGGGAGAGAATTAAATTCTGAGTGTGTCTCTCGGGGTGGGGGGCGGGGAGGGGGTGCGAGTGAGAAATCTACTGTCAAGTATAGCCCAAAGCTCAGAGGAGCAAATTGATTTCACTCCTGCATTTCTCTCTCCTTTCTATCAGCACCCATGGAAGCACCCATGAAGAACTTGTCAGTGATGAGCTTTGGGAACAATTCTTTCTGCATGCTTTTCTTTCCCAAAGAAAAAAAACAAAGAAAGAAGAAGAAAAAAAGCATCTCTTTTAATTGCTGGGTCAGCGCTTTGGCTGCTGCTGGTGATTCCAATGGATGCTTTTCCCCTCGTTAAACCCTGCCCTGTGCGGAAATGCGTGAGCTGGGGAACTTTGACACCCTGGTCCCTGCCAGGGCCCTGCCACCACGTCTGCCGTGATTGATGACTGTGCACAAGGGGCTGCAGATGCTGTGGTTGCACAGAACAACAGGGAGCTGGTTTCTGCGGTCGGGGGAGATGCTATCTGCCTGGGATTTGCCTCAGGAAAAGCCCCCCCAAGGCCTTCCCTTCAAGTTGCAAAACCAGTTGAGGCCACCCCAGATTTGGCTGTTTCTTTGCTTAAGCACTAAATGGAAGAGAAGATTTTAGCAGGCCCCTTCAGATGTGCTGCTCAGTGGGAAACTGGGCAGGAAAGCCAAAACTCACGATGGCTGCTGCATGCAGGGACACACGCTTTGGTCAGACCTCTCCTGCCTCAATAATGTTGGAATTGATGGAGCCATGGGGAAAAACTGAGCTGCAGGGATGTGATCTCTGGACCCTTGACAAGGGGAGCTGTGGATGAGTGAAGATGTGACACTGGATGGTTAAAACCTCGGAGTGTGTGTCCCCAGACCCTGGGGCAATGGTCACTCCTGGGATGAGCTGGATGGACTTTGCCACTTGCCCTCACGAGGGAGAGCTGAGCCTCCTGACCTCCATGGGGCTGGACCCATCAGCCCCATGGAGAATCTCCAGTTTCATCTCTTTTCTTCTTCATGACATGTGGCTAAGACACAGATTTCTAGGGGCCTCTTTTTTATGTACAGATTGTTTGGGTGGGAGCTTCCCAGAAGGATGGAGCCCACCTAAACACACAAATACACATAAAACCTCTTGCTGCTTCAGAGTGTAAAGCAGCCCTGCTCAAATGTGTTGTAAAACCAGGCAGATCAAGTCTCCCCTGCTGTAAACAGCTGCTGTCAGCTGCAAAATACCTCCTTTTTCAATTTGCAGTACCTGGACAAAGCAATCTGCCAGGATTTGGTGAGACACCATGCCCATCCATCAGCTGCTGTCACCCCACCCTGAGTCTTGCTTGATCCCAGAGAATCAATCCTGCCTGATGTATAAATACTCGATCTGGAGCCTCAGCTGTGGAGGAGAACACAGAGCTGTCAGATAAGCTGCAATTAGTGCATTTATCTACTTTATTTTCCTGTCGTTTCCCAAACACCATTTGCCTGCCTGCTTTTAATACACGTTATTAAACCCGCAGTAAATGTTGATTAAAGAAGCCTTAATCCCAGGTGTTTGTTTTCTAACACTGCTGTGAGATGCACTCTTCAACTGCCTTTGGTAAATTTTATTTTTTAGGAGTTTTTTCTGCCTTCAAAGTGGGAAATAGGTTTTTAAGAGCAGATAAGTGAGTTGTCCTTCTGATTTGCTTTGATGTGCTTGGCTCCACTGGAGAGAGTGATGGGTCACAGCTTTGCAGGCAGCTCTGCTGCCTCAGAGAAGCAATTCCCCCCCTTCACCAAAAGCTCCACAACCACTTTAAACAAAACACTGCAGAAGAGATAGATATATTCTTATTAGTCTTGCAAGAGAAACTACAGCAATCAATCCCAGCGCTAGACTAACTCCTTCCCTTTGCAATTTGGATGTTTAGAAGTAATTTGGGGAGTAATCTCTGCGAATGGCAGCATGGAAGTAACTGCTTGCAATAAAACGTTGCGGGGGTGACTGTTATCCTAATGATATTTCCAACAAACATTACTGAAATATGTTTTCCTCTCTAAAAATGGCAACAGAATTTAAATGTTCTTAGTGCTAACATGGAAATGGAGTAAAAATTAGCTGGGTTGGTTCTGTGATGATGATGATTTCTCTATTATTGCCATGGTGGGTGGGTTCCCTGCTTCCTACTGCCCTTTTATCCAGGGGTACAGCATTATTCCCTGTTTATTATTCTCTGCTTCATGACCTGCTTGTGTGTTATTTCATGTGACAAAGCCCCTTTCCATTAAACCAACATAAATAATTGCTATATTCTTTCACAGAGGAAGCAAGAATATTGCACGTGGCAATGGCATTACATGAAAAAGCTGCTGGCCTGATCCCAATGGCCTGTTCTCCTTTTTTTTCCCCAGATGGGTTAATCTCTTATTCTTTGTGAATAATTTATCCAGGTATGCTTGGAGAAATACTCTAACGAAATTATGACTGTCTTAAAACATCTATACCAGTGCTCCCTGTTGGGGAGATTCTCCAGTGATGCCTAAAGAACTTTCCTTTTATCCTTCCAGCAGAGTGGTTTCCTCTGTGTGCGTGAACAAGCCAGAGGTGCTGGGCTGTGCTGGGATTTTGGGAGAGGAGCTGGGGAGGGTCAGAAGCTGGAGGTGGGCAGTGATGGGCAAGGTGTGGGGACCATCCAGCCATCATCTAATTGTGAGGTTGGAGGGTGGCTGAGATGTTCAGGGATACAGTTTGGAGTTGGGCAAATCCACCAGGACCTGTGACAGAATCATGGAATTTTTAAAGCTGGAAAAACCCTCTAAGATTTTTCAGTACAATCATTACTGCAGCACTGACAAGGCCAGGACTAAACCATGTCCCCAAGTGCCACATCTCCACATCTTTTAAATCCCTCCAGGGATGATGACTTCACCACAGCCTTGGGCAGCCCATTCCAGTTCTGGACAAACCTTTCAGTGAAGAATTTTTCCCTGCTATCCAGTCTAAACCTTCACTTAACTCAGTCAGTCTGCTGGCTGCAGTTGGGTTGGGCGGATAGAGCAGGATAGCTGAGGGTGGGGGCTTCAGGGGGACCTGCCCACGCCTTCCTTGCATGTGTGGGTGCATGTTGGGTGCCTCTGGTTGCAGATGGAGCCCATGGTGGCCAAATCTCTCCAGCCAGTTGCTTCCTGTTTTTCAGCATTTCCAAACCAAAGTGGGATGGATGGAGAAGCAGTGCCAATCTTTGCTCCTGTCTCCATCTGGCCAAACCTCCTGAGAGGGCTTGGAGGCCAGAAGGAAAAACTCACCAGGATCAACATCAAGGCATCTGAAATCTCAGGACATCATGAGCTACAGGAAACACAAGAGGGAAAAATTTGGGGGAGGCTTCAGACATTTGCTGTGCCTGGTGCTCCTGCTCGGAATGCAGCCAAGCATCATCCTCCCCCGGAGTCACGGCAAAGCCCTGCACGGCCAATTAAATACTGCGTGAAATGAAGGCCAGGGTGTTGTTCAGCCCTCGCTGTCCCTGTGGAAGCGGGGGGCTGCTGTCGTTAGCAGGACTTTGTCCTCTCTGAGAGGGGGAGCCGGCTCTTTGCTGCTCCCAGCCGCTGTTCGGGATGCTCTTTTCATGCTCTGCCTCTGTCAGATGCAAAGCTATTAAGGCAGGTGATTAAATGCGATGCCTCTCTATTGATCCTCCGCTGCTTCCCAGAGCCAGGGCTGACGTTATCCTCTTTGGATATTCATAGAGCTGCTGCTGAGAGCCGGCTCGGAAATCCTTCTGGACAAAGGTGTCAGCAGCCGTCTGCCGCCTTCTGCAGCGCTTTCAGCTGCCAGGCTCCTGTGCAGAGCTTCTGGGCACAGGGGGACAAGGGCTTGTGATCATCAGCCCGTGAACAACCATGGTGTGACCCCATGCCGGCTGTGAAGGTCCGTGGCCAGGAGGAGGAGTACGAGGGGGAGGTGGAGGAGGAAGTGGAGGAGGAGGAGATGTCCTGGTGCATCCGCTCGTTCCTGCAGCTCAGGCTCCATCGGGCTCCGCACTGATGGGATGCTGATGTCCCTCTCTCCTCTGGATGTTGGGCAAGCCAGGATGTACCTCTGGGGATCATTTCTTCCTTCCCACTGGTTGTGAATACCATTTTTCCAATGGTTCATTTAGTTTTGTTTTTTTCTCTCCTGTTTGCCTGATTTTCAATGGAAGCATCCCCCCATGAACTGATGCTGAGGGAGCCCGAGTGACACCACCCTCTTATTTGGATGGGGAAGCCAAGAACAGAAGGGAAGGCCTAAGAGCAGGCAGGCTGTTCTCCAAATGCACCAGAAAAAACAACAAAAATTTGGTTTTAAAGCATTTTTACTAGGTGTTTGGTTTGCAGCCAGCAGCCTAATGCATCTCTGACTTTAGCTTCATCCATTCTGCGGTGCAGTTGCCCAAGAAATCAATGCCCTGACATACTTTCCTTTGCTAGAAAATACACTTTTGCTTGAGTGGGTGTGAAAACTGAGCTCTTGCCAAAACCTTGTGAGTGCTGGGGAAGACTGTCCCGGCTGAGCCCAGCTTCCAAAGGAGCCACAGGACAAAGGCTTCGCTCTCCAGCTTCTGTTCTACCCACAGGGGCCGCAGGGTTTTGAATACTGACCAGAGAGCAATTTAACGAGGGAAATGTCTCCCAGTTTCTGGCTGAAAATAACCTTTTTCTAGTGCATGGCCAGGTGGTTTGTAGTCTAGGCTGATTTTCCGGCTTCCTTTATTCATAAAGCATACAAACCCCCCCTCCTGCACCACCTGGGCTGTGCTCTGAGTTCTGCACAGACACAGCTTCATTGGCTGTGTTTGGTCTGGGGCTGCTGCGGGCAGAGGCTGAGGTGATGATGATGGGCTTCCCCCATCAAGGGTGGTTTTTTTGAAGCTTTTCTGCAGGGTGAAGTGCCTCTGCATGATTGCCACTGTGAGCATGGATTTTGGGAAATGGTGATTTCCTGCAGGGAGAATCCCCATGGATTTGGGTCTGGGGGTTGCTCTGCTGTTGTCAGCCCTCTGCCATCCCAGACCTTGGCTTGCAGGATCTCTGTTTCACTGCTGGCATCGTCCATCCCCCTGCCTCCCTCCTGCGCGGTCTCTGACTCAGAGCCTGTCTCTTTCTGACAAGTTTATTGGTTTTCCAGAGCCTTTCCAGTGCTACTGAGGCAATGCCTTTCATTTTGAGGGTGAAGCAAGGCATAGTTAATGCCTTCAGGAGCGGGTGAGCCATGTGGCTGGGCTGGCTTGTGCTAGACCACTGTCCCTTTATGTCCCACATCCCGGCTCCTGATGCAGCACGGAAAAGCATAGGAATGCCCCGATGTCATTCCTGGAGGATATTGGAGGGGTTTGCTTGTGTTTCCAGCTCTGCTGGGGAGAGGCTGGATGGTTTTGTTCACATCAGAGCCCTTTGCTGCCTGCTGGGATCTGCCTGGGGCAGGGGCATGAGCAGGGTGTGCAGTGCCCAGAGTGAGTGGGGTAGGAAAGCCCCAGGAAAGTCTTAGTGGTGTCCTGGGCATAGGGTGCTGTCAACCTGTCAGAGGGACACACAGGCTCCTGGATGGCCATTTTCTGGATGGATTGACAGCTCCCAGCTCCAGAGCCCCGAGGAGAAGGAGAGGTGAACTCCCTGGCACCCTGCCACCTCCACTATGCTCAATGGCACAGTTTCCTGTGGCCTGGGAAAAGCACACACTCCACCTGCCAGAGATTCACTCTGCCATCTTTAAGAGGTGCTTGATGTCCTGTCTCCTGCCCAGCTGCTGGCTTGTTTTCCTCCTGTGGGTCTGGAGCTGTTTGCTCTCCCCAGTCCTGGCACCCACATCCTCTGATGGCAGCACACCCTGGGGACCCTCCTCTCACCTTGGAGGATGCCGAGGTCATTAATCCACTTTGTGGATTAAAAAACTGAAAACATTTGGAGCACGAGGAGCCATGTCCCAAACTCCTGCTGCCCCAGCACCTGGCACCGTGCCTTTGAAGGTATTGTCAATTTGCAGTATCAGGCCAAAAATGGGGCTTTTTCAGTGGAAAAAAAATGTGCAGCTGGGAAAGGGCAAAAAAAGATGTTTACTCCTTTACCACATTATAATAGGATCGTGATGGGGAAGAGTGAAGTGATGCAATGAGCAGAGTGCTCGTGAGTGAGTGAGTCCTGCATTTGTGGAAGGGGAGGCTGATGACAGGACCCACATCTTTGGGACTAGGGATCATCTGTGTCAACAGTGGGGTGGAGTAGACAGTGGGGCTCTGGGGAGGAGCAAATAAAACCCCAGAAGAAAGGAAAGTCAGTATCAAAACCCTCAGAACGATCCCTTTCTTCTGTGCCCAGAGCCCTTGAACCAAACCTTTAATCGTTCTGGGAGGGATGTGCCTGCATGGTGGCAGGAGGACAGTGGCTTCCCTGCTTGAGACGGGTTTGCACAGTGATTGAGATCTCAGCTGGGACAGAAATCCACTCAGCAGAGTGCAGAGGAAAGAGCAGGGAGAGGCACTTAGGAGCCGCTGTGTGACACCTGTGAGCTCCGTGTGAGCTCCGTGTCCTGCTGGATGGCCGTGTGTGGAGACAGCGGCTCTCAATTTGAGCTGAGTATTTTCCAAGTATCCAAAGATTCTGGGGAGTCGATTTTCATTACCTACTCACTGCAGGTCACTCCTCTCCAGGGGCTGGGAACATGCTCTCTGAAATTCAACTGCAGCAGAGGAATCACTCAGATGTGCTCTGAGTAATTTCCACTCCTGGAGCCCCACAGGGTTTTTGGAGGATGCTCGTCCCTTTCAGGGGAAGAAGTTGCTCCCAGTGCTATAGAACTGGTATGAGGTTGGGCTCAGCCCCTTGCCTGGAGCAGTGAAGTCTGAGGGAGTTGCTCTTTGAGCCAGCACACTACGCCCAAAGGATCCCAGCTCCTTTCTCCTGTGGGGCGGCAGGGACAGAGGCCGAGGGAGAGATGACCCCAAACCTCTGCTCTGAAGTTACAACAATTGAACAAGAGTGGGGCTTGCCCTGTGTGAGACACATTGGAAAAGCAACCAGGGTGCAGCATTCAGGGGGGACAGTTCAGGGAGCAGCTTTGAAGCTTAGCACAAACATTTCTCATCCAGCAGAGCTGCTGTAGGTTTCCTGAACTCTGCTCTAAGTGCAGAGTCAAGCAGTTTGTGCTCAGCCCTCAGCTCACAGGTAGCCAGCTGTGAGTACAAAACCTGGGTCAGCTCCACTACTTTCCTATCAGTCCAGGTGGCCGAGACCTGGAGAAGCTGAAGCTCTTGTCCTCCCCTGAGACATGCTGGATCTGCAGATGGAGTATTCTAAATATCTTTGCAGAAGCTGAGCTAGTACAAAATAGAGTTTTTGCTTTACCCTTCACATGCCTCCGCTTGCCCTTGTCCCTCTGGTCCCATCCTGTCCCTGTGCTGCTCCTGCTCCATTGCTCCCTCCCTCCGCAGGGGAAGCTGTGACCTGCTCCTGGTGTGAAGGAGATAACACTGGAGGAAATGCTCTGCAGGAATGGTGAATTCAGCTCATTACAGAGTGTTCCCACAGATTTCTACTGCCCTCTTATCAGCCCATCAGCTTAAACAGATCACCCTTCAGCTCCCACCAGACACCTCTGCACCTCCGCAGTCCGAGCCTTGGGAGCTGCAGCCTGACTCACACTGTGTGGGAGAGAGTAATTGCTCCATCCACAGCAAATTGGACCCGTAATAACCTCTCTCTCCATAACAGCAATGATGCTCCTTCAAAAATATATTTTAATTGATTTTGGATAATGAATTCGGCTTAGCAGGGAGCGGGCAGTGGAGGGATGAGGAATGGGTGGATGGGGAAGAGCAAGAGGAAAGGAGATGTGGCTGTTGTGTCCCATGGAGAAGGTGCAGAAAGCTTGGTGCTGCAGGCAGGGCATGGGCAGGGCACAGGCAGCACACAGGCGAGGCATGGACAGCCAGTCTCTGGGACATGAGCAGAGGGTGAGCAACACCACTGGACTCGTCATCAGTCTCGCCCAGGGCTGTTTCTTGGTGCTGTGCAAGGGCTGTGTGCACACAGAGCCTTGGTGAGCATGGCATGTGCATGAAAGGGCTTTCCTTCCTCCTCCTCCTCCCTCTGCCAGCCACTTCAGAGTCTTCCCCAGGGTTCTCTGCCCACACCCTGGGTTGCTGAGGAGCTGTTTCACATCTTTGAGAAAGAACAGTTGCCCCTTCCTCAGAAGTTCTGCTGGGAGCCAGCAAAGAGCATCTGATGGAAGG
Source organism: Cnemophilus loriae (assembly GCA_013397755.1). Lineage (NCBI taxonomy): Eukaryota > Metazoa > Chordata > Aves > Passeriformes > Corvidae > Cnemophilus > Cnemophilus loriae. Next base: position 900,815 of record VZTF01000260.1, on the reverse strand, counting down.
CAAGCTGGATCTAAAACTCCAGTGCCCTCCTCTGCAAGGCTTTGTTCATCCTCACAGCTCACAGCAGAGATATTCAGGGGGTTAATGTGAGATTGCCATGTACCACTGCAGCAGTTTCAAGTCCTGTGCTTGGAGATGCCTCTGTCTCTTGCTGGGAAGAAAATGCAACAATGCTCTCTAGAGGCAGAAGAAGTCAAGGAGAGCTTTGCTTTCCCTGGCTCTGTCTTTCATTGTGACCTCACTGCTCTTCCCAGCTGTACATTTCCCACAGAAACAGCTGTTCCTGGGCATTTTGGCCTCCTGAGATGCAGCTTGGGTAGTTTGCTTCCCCCTCCCTCCTCACAGGACAATCTGATGCAATTATTGCGGCTGATCAGAGGAGGGCTGGGAGAAGTGGGGAGTGTTTTGATTCAGGATGGGGAGCATTTTGGATCAGAATGGAACTCTGGGAAGAGGTGGCTGTGGAGGGTGATGGAGGAAAGGGGAAAGGGCTGGCGGAAATGTGCTGCAGCATGGTCCAGCTTCACTCTGGGGCAGGGAAAGTGGGGCTCATGGTGGGATGTTGGAAGGAGAAGGTCTTCTAAGGACTGATCAACCCCAGCTCCCAGGCGAGGTCAGGTGCAGCTACGGGGCTGCAGAAGCCCAAGCAGGCACAAGCTGCCCCTTAATAAAGGCTGGATGGGAGACAGAAGGTGACTTGGGAGGGTGTGGGTCTCTTCTGGGCAGAGCAGGCAGCAGCTTTGCCACTGGCTCTTCTAGGACTTATTTTGGTGTGAAGAAGGGACTGGAGCCCTGATCACTTAAGGAGTTTTTTTGTGAATCTGGGCCTAAGCCCAGGAAATGCTGCAGGACTTCCTGGGATGCTTTGATGGAGGCTTTGGACACTTCCAGGGATGAGGCAGCCACAGCTTCTCTGGGCAACCTGTGCCAGGGCCTCACCACCCTCACAGGGAAGAATTTCTCTCCAATATCCAATTTAATCCTGCGCTTTGTCAGGTTTGATGCCATTCCCCCTTGTCAGCTGAGCTCGCTGTGCTCTCAAAATCAGTGGGGATTGTCCCTTACCTTATACCTGGAGCTGGTGGGATGCAAAGCCCAGACCACCCCTGGTCATCAAAAGAAAATAGAATAATTAATTTTACTATCCTGGCCAGTTTCCAGTCCACTCAATTACATTCTGCTGATCCACCCTGCAATCCCATATGTTGTTGTTTATTTTATTAGCTCATATTGCAAATCTTTCAGTAAGAGCTGTCCTATGAATAGCCTCTCCTGCTGAATTAATCGTGCTGCTGAAAGTTTCAGGTTAATATATAAAATGTACTTGCAGGCTCTGGATAAAGGAAACAAAGGAAATGATATTACTGAGCTGGACTGGGCAAATCTCATGTCCCCGGGTGACTGGGAGGATACATAAAGGATTAACTGGACAAATCACCACCCTCACAGGGAAAAATTTCTTCCCAATATCCCATTTAACTCTGCCCTCTGTCAGTGTGAAGCCATTCTCTCTTGTCCTGTCACTCCAAGCCCTTGTTCAAAGGGCCTCTCCAGCTCTCTTGGAGACCCTTTAGGCACTGGAAGGTGCTCAAAGGTCTGGCAGTTCTGAATAGTGCTAGGTTGGGCTTCATCAGCCAAAATACATGTACCTGCCCTCCCAGGCAGCTGGTCTGGGGGTACTTGTGTGCTTCTTTATATTCCTGGTAACTTTCCTATTGGAAAGCAAGTTCCATATTGTATGTCTGTCTTTATTCAGGATGCTGGATGCATCTGGCCACATCTTTTAGCTTTTATTATGTGCAGTCTGCAAGCCAAGGTGGGTTGGGTGGGGCTTTGTTCTTCCTGTGCTGTGCTCTGATCTATCAAGAGTGGTAAATCAGCGCCGGGGGTTACACGTGTGGGCTGCAGATATACATGGAAGGGCAGTTTGTGTTAAATTGCACCAGATTAAAGCATTTCTGTTCGGGAGGCCTTGCTCTGTTTTTATTTCATGGAGTTCTGTGCTGTGAGAGACTCGGTTGCTATGGGGAGCTCATGGCTCTGGAGCTGGAAGAGATCACTTTGGTTATTCACTCCGACCTCCAACGAGGTTTAAAGTATTCCCCATAATTCTGCAAGCCCACAGTTCTGTCTGAGCTCCTGCATATGCTGCATCTTAACTTCAATACTGAGTGACACATGATAGCAAACCCCTGAAAGACCTTGTTAAATTTGGAAATTACCCTGGCAATTAAAACCTGTCTTGTTTCTAGCTTCTATTTTATTTCACTTCAGTTTCCAGTGCCAGGGGCTTGTTGTGGCTTTCTCTGCTGCATTAAAAGATATTTGTTATTGGGCAGCAGAAGGCAGGGCTGTCCCAGAGAGACTGAAGGGAGATGGCTGGATGGTCTGGGCAAGTAACTGGGATTCGCAGCTGCTTTGGGAAGTGGACAGGTAGGAATGGATAATAAGGGAGTGTATGAAATAACAAAGGCCTGAGGCAGGAGCTTTTTTCTTATTTCACAGACCTCAGTTCATCAGGTTGATTCTGGACTTTGCAAACGTCCTGGATTTGTGCAAAGGCTCAGGCAGCTCTTGCTCTCTTAATACTGCTTTGCTTTTCCATCTGCATTTTCTCCACCTCATTAGTGTCGTTACATGGATGGATAAGTAGTGCCTTGATTTATCCCTGGTCTTTGGTTACTGTGAGGAACTGAAGCTGTTGCTGTCTGTCACAGCCCAGCGTGGTCCTTTGCCACCCCCTCATTTGCTTCCCGAGAGCAGAGGAGTGTGGCTGGGATGCTGGGGAACCTCAGGGATGGGGGGTCGCTGAGATCAGAGGTGATGCTCTGTTTTCTCCCATCAGGAGATTACGAGGAGCCATGAGGAGCATAGACTCATCTCCAGGGAGGTACCTGAGGTGTGGGGAGGGTATAGTGCTAAAATTGTGGGGAAATTTGATCCCATGTAGGACCCTTGTTAAGTGTTTTCACTCCCTGCTCTCTTGCCCCTCCTTTCCCTGGCCGTGCTTGCAGGACGCAAACTGGCCTCAGCAGCACTGCAGACCCCTCCTGTCACTCAAGGGTGGCCTGTGTTTGCTGCCAACTCATACTTCGGTGTTAACTCTTATTTAACGCAAACTCTCATGGGCGTGTGCAGGAATTTGTGGTGCTGTTGAGGGGAATTTGCATTTGGGTGGTGAGAAAATTGAGTAGCCAGAGGAATGCTGGTGTTTTCCATCAGGCAGTGAGTGCCATCCGTTACTTGCTGCTCTAACTTGATTTGGGGCACTGTGCTGTCAACCCTTTAAATCTGATTAGCACAAGTGTTTTGTCTTCTCCTCAGTGATTTGCTGTGGTCTTAATGTGATGCTCACTAATGACCGGGGAAGAAGCTAAATCGACTTATTTTCCCATCGAATAAATGGCAACTTGCATTGATCTTAAAAACAGTGAATGGAAGAGGAAACCTCCTTTGTGGAAGCTGCTCAATGGAGTCACTTAATTCTGACTGTTAGGAGTGGGATAAATTGGGAAAAGGCGGTTGGACATGCCCTCACATTGCCTTGAGAGGAGGTGATGATCTGCTCTGGCTGCTCTTAGGCCTGACCAGGGAAACTTGGAGTTCAGAGGACGTGTGGTTTGGGACAAGCCAACTCTGGCAGTCACCGGTGACCCATTAACCTCCCAGATTTCTTGTTGGCACCATCCACCTTTGTAGCCCAGCTTGCAGGGGGAAGATGTATCCTTGGGGATGTTTTATGTTATTCCCCAGGTATGGTGCTGGTTCCTCTCCCTGTTTGTCGTGGCAGAGGACCTCTCACCGTCAAGCAAGGCTTTATCTGGAGACCCACAAAAGTTCCTATAACCACTGGAGTGGTTTCAGAGTGTGTCTGTGCAGCAAAAGGTGAAGCCAGCCCTGATCCTCCCCTCCGGCTGCAGAGTGCGTCATCAGCTCTGTCTCTGCAAACGGGTGGGAAATGCAAGTCAGATCTCTCTGCCAAAAGCACCGCTCCTGCTTTGCATGCAGAGTGCAGCTGCCCAGACAAGGGGAAATGTGGCAGAGGCTTCGAGGTGATGCAAAAAAACCCACTTGGCTTTTATTTTTTTTCAAGTGCCTGTCCCTTTGGACCAGAAAAATTAGGCTGAAACAGGTTTTTTCTTTCTTGATCTTATTTTTCATTCTTGCTGTGTGTGTTTTGCTGCAGGATTTACTATACAGAACCCTTCATGCTGTTTCCACAGGCTTATTTAGTATCTGGCAGTTCTTCCCTGGCCTATAGGCTTTGCTGGTTTTTTTTCTCCACACTGCAACTTGCTATTAAATTTCACTGTGTGCCCTTGAGTGCTTTTGTGGAAGGATCCCACTGATGTGTTCACTAAGATAATCATAACCCTGTGCTAATTACTTCCATCATAGACAACTGCTCGACTCTGAAGCATTTCTCCTTCTCTTTATTCCTTTCTGTCTTCCCCTGTTCCTCCTCTCTCCTGGGCAGCATCCCGATTCTGTCTTCCAATCATGAATGCCACTGAAGAATTGCTCCTTGCTGGAATATCCCAAGCAAATTGTTTGTAAAGCAGTACCTTGTATTACACATCCCATAGTGATCCCTGCTTAAAATCTATAATGGCCCCTTGTTGAGGTTTGTGCTGAGGGATCTCTGCAGACTCTGGGATGGCATTTTCCATAATTGATGTCCCACTGAAGGAGGTGATTTAATTCTGCTGAAGTCATATTTGTTTTCTACAAATCTCCCAAAGTTCATGAGGCCAATTAATCCAAGGAGATGAGACTTTAATGGCAGTGATGTATCATCCTGTGTTGAGCTCATCGCCACGTGCGAGGCAGGGTGATGCATGGGATGATGATGATGAAGGCTTTGAGCAGACCCTTGGAGCCCTGCTCTCAGACAAGGTGAGATGCGGTGCTCCATATGCACACAGAGCAAGGCCAGGACTGTCCCCATTTGAGGGAATTTGCAGTCCTAAAGTGTGACTCTGATACAATCCAGGACAGATTTGCTGTAGAACCTGACTTACAAATCATCCCATTGTAAGTACATGTAAAAGGCTTCTGAAAAGCAAAGCCTCCAGGAGTGGAGTAACATCATGTTACATGTTCCTCTGCTCCCATCTGCTCTAGAGCATTTTTCCCTCTGTATTTTCCAGCTTGGATGATGCTGACTGGCTGGGGATCCAGGACTGCTGTCAGCTGCGTGTTGCTGTAGTTTTCTTCATGGAAGAGGCTGAAGATTAGAGACATGTAACCTTTACACCCAAACCCTCCCTGAGGGTCCTTCATACTCAAATCCTCCTGTTTGCCCTGTTTCTATAAGCTGGTTTCTGTGAGCTGCAACTTAATCAGGATGGTAATTTTCACCTTTTCTTGAAGGATTATGTTCCAACCCACTTAACTCCCAGAAATGCTGACACCCCATGGGCATTCCCCGGAACCGAATGTTTTTCTCCCTTCAAACTTTCCCGTGTCTTTGCGGTTCTGCCTTGTTACTTCTTTCTGATGGCACCAACACAGATCCTGGGGCTTCCTGAATAACTTTGCTATGTGCTGGAATTAATAATTAATAATAGGCATCTGTCAGCTGGAAGCTGCATTATTCAAAGGGGGATGATGTGGGTGGGCAGCTGCTCTCGCTGGTGGAACATGTCTCCCGTAGCATCATGTCACAGCATTAGGGGAGAGCTGGGTGATGTGCTGGGTATCAGTGGGTGTGTGGGAAGGATGCAAGGTAGTGATTCAGCCCTGTGAAAACACGCCTTGCCTGCTGCCAGTACCCATTTCTGGGGAGAAGGGTAGGAGGGATGGGTGTGACTCTCCCAGGGCTTTGTCAGGATATTGAGAAGTCAATGGGACAGAAGGGAAGAGCTGCCAAGGCAGAGCCTGCTCTGCTTTCCAGGCTCTGCTGCCGAGACTCAGGGGGTTGGATCACAGGTTTGCCTAAGTGACAGCTTTTGCAGGTTTTGTTCTCCTAATTTAGGTGGCTCATTTGTTTCCCAGAGGGCTTTTCTGGGATTTGCCTCCTGCTGTTTCCCTGGGGGGTTTTTCAGTGACACCTCCATCCTGGAGCAGCCTGGGGTGACCCATGGTGAGGGAAAAGCACGAGGTTTTCCCAGTGTTCAGTATGGTGAGGACAGGACCCCTTGAAAAGAGGATGCTCAAGTGTTTGCCTCAAGAAATACCTGGGAAAGAGATGCTGATGGACGGTAGTCTTTTGGAATTATTTTTCCCTCTCAGAGGCTTTTTATAAAGTAAGAGCAGGATAAGCATCATCTCCTGATGCCAAGGGTGGCTTCTCTTTAGCAAAGGAGCACTGCCACTGCCATGGAGTGACATTTCAGCATGGCAACAGTGTGGTTCAAAATAGTAATGAGGATACAACCGTTGTTTGCACAGATGAATGTAGAAAGTGATGTGAAATGGCAAGAAACCCATTTGTCTGGAAACACGGGTTTCTTAGCATCCACTTAAGCCCTCTGACACATGACATTTCTTCCTCTGAGCTTCAAAGGAAGTGAAGGCTGTGAAAAGCAGGTTGTCTACCACGGGAAGAAGAAATGTGTCTGTAGATTAGAGATGTCAGTCCATGTTTGCTTTTTGCTGTGGAAAGGATGAGTTTGCCCAGGGAGCTATGGGAACTTACCTCTTTTTCCCTGCCTGTCCTCGCTGGGCAGGAGGATGCTGAGGATGGGCATGGATGGAAGGCCTAAATTTTGCCATTTTCCTGGCCACCATTGCAGTTAGTAAACACCATCTGCCTGCCACTTTTTCTAGTGGAAACTGTTCAGGAAAAATGCTGTAAAAAAAAAAAGCGGTTGCACAGAAGTGATGCTTTCAAATAGATGCTTTCTACTTTTTTCATCAGCTGTTGCTGTCTTGTGAAGTACCAGTTACTAATTAGCCCTCGTATCTCATTAAAATCATAGTGGGTTTTTTTACCTACTGAAATTTTGTAAATAGCCTTTATTCTGGTCTTTAATGCACAGTGATTGAAGTATTTATTGGATGTCACTTATGCAGCTCTGTGCCTGCGTTCATTTTCTTCTTAAGACATTTACTAAACCACTGCTTAGAATTACTCCAGCCCATCTGGCAAATTAAGCGTTTGCGCAGAGTGTACCCGACTTTCCCATCCACTTCCTCAATTAATATTAAATATTCAGAGGAATTTAATTTTTTTCCACCCTCTTTCCCATCTGATCTTCATGGCTGTAATGGCATATTTGGGTGGAAATGTGGCTCTGGCAGTGGAGTGTGAGCTCAGAGGTCAGGAGGGGGTTTTGGAGGTGAGGTCAAGATGTCCAGTTCTGCACAGCAACAGAGATTGCAGCAGGCAGATGGCTCTGGTAATGGGTATCCTCAAAGCCAAGGATATCAAAGTCAAAAGATATTATTCCACCCAATTCTGGCGTAGCAGGGAAGGGGCTCCTGGAGGCAGGGATTTAATTCCACCCCGCCAGCCGTGTCGGCTCTGAAAGCTGCCCTGCTTCCCCAGGGAGCAGCGAGGATGGGAAGCATTAGAAATGAGCTGCCCTGGCAGAGCTCTGTGGGGAAGCACTTGTAGGAAACCTGTCTGCATCAGGCATGACAGCGACACGGTTTTAGTGCTGTAGTCAGCCTCGCAAACAAAAGGGAGAACAGAACATGTCACTTGCCTGGTGATTATCCAAAGCTGGCTAAACCCCATGCCAGCAATGAAATCAGGGCTAAGAAAGGATTGAAGCGGCAGTAAAATATTCACAGTGGGGTCAAGGTCGGAAGGCATTTATTACCTCTGAAGAGGATCTGCAATAAAGAGGGGTCTGGCTTTATAGCTCTTCCCATTAGATGGGAAAAGGTGCTGCTTGGACTATCCCAGCCTTAAACCTGTCCACCTGGAAAGAGAAATACGAGGTACTGAAGAGGAGGGTTTACAGAATTCTTACTCCAGGATGTTGTACAGTCTTTATAGCAGCATTGTGGCTGGCTTGGAATGTTGATAAGAAATCATCATATCTGTTTTCCATTATCTTTTTTTTTCTCCCTATTCTTTCCACAAGAAGAGAAGAAGTGATCATTCATGGAAGGTGAAAGCACATGGAATTTTTCCCTTTGGCGGTTGCTGTGATCCTGTGTGTCTGCTGCTGTGCAAGACACCAGGACATGGTGGAGAAGTGGCTCTTTCACTGAACCAGCTGCCACTGTGGTGACCCCTGAGGTCCCTGGCCAGGCACTGGGAGCCCTTGACTCCTGCCATTCATCTCCACGGCAGGTACTTTCCCTACCCTCTAATGGAGTGGACTCTGCTACTTCTGGAGGTCATTGGAAGCTTGGCCTTGGCTTTGCCTCTCAGCCAGCTGGATTGAGGGAATGTGAGGGGAGACAGAGCATTACAGACTCGTGTGTAGGTGCAGGCACACACTTACCAGCATAAACTCAGTGTATATAATTTATGTTGATCCAAACAAGGCTGTAGAGATGCAGATCAGCTGTCTCACTCCTCATTAACATGCTCCAAACCTGCCTGTGCTGCTCTCAGCAGCAGCACGGCCCCTGGGTCCTGTGGGGGATGTGTGGTGCTGTGATCCTCGCAGGAGATGAGGCTCTACGGCTTGTTTTGGGATGAAGCTTAGATTCTGGCCAGGGTTTTACTTTGCAATGGAGCTGTGGTGGGTGTGAAGTCAGCAATGGTGTAATTGTGTGTTTATGAAATTCCTGCCCAAAAAAGACCTTGTGTCTCCAGCAATGCCCTGAGATGGATCTCCTTGGGAGGGCAGAGCTGACCCATTTGGTGCTATGCTCCTCCCTGCTTGCTTCCTATATTTTCTTTCTCATGGCATTTTTTTTCCTGAAAATAATATGGAAAAGAAAGGAAATACCCCTTCAAGCTCTCTTTTCTCCACATGGAAGCTGTGTGTTTTGATCTCTCTTTGAGGAATCTGCAGCTCCCTTCCCACTTCTTCCCCTTCCAAGGCCCTGGGGACCCAACATCCTGGTTTTTGGAGACCCTGAGCAGCATTGCCTAGTGCGAACCACATTCACATTGTCCATCCCAGCCCCAATTTGCTAATATTCCTAAACAATGCAGTGAAGAGCTATGGTGCAACTGCAGTGTCCTATGGAAATCCTGCTTTTTCTTCCCAAAATAGCGAAGACAGTGTTTAGCAATAATAATTCCTTCTGCAATGGGAGTGTCTGACAACAGCATCTCCTGGTGAGAGAGACAAATGCGGTGTTTCAGACAAAAGAAGATATTTCCTTTCCTTCCAGATCTGCAGCCTGTGTTTTGCAAGCTAAATTGCTGCGATTCGATCAGAATCCACCTGGTGACAAGCTGGTTATTCAGTGACACACTGCTCCAAATTGCACACCCCGTACTTCTGGTATTTCTAAATTACTTGCCTATTAGAAATTAATCCTAAAGAAGGGCAAACACTCAGTGTGCTGACAGCCTGAGGGTTCACTGCCACCCCTTCAGTAATTATGAATTTGGCAGGTTTGTGGGAAGGGGAGTGCAGGAAAGCCTTGAGTGAGGTGTTGCCCTCCCTGATGCTGTGAGGGCCCAGGGGAAGGTGCACAGGGAAAAAACGTTTTTGTGATCATCTGGACATGGTGGTTTCTGCAGTGTGGGTGGCAGGTGGGCACAGAGGTGGTGCAGAGCCCTCCTCCATCTGTGCTGGATGGGAGCCGGGGGGGTCTCTTCCCAGATTTTGCTGACAACGTGTCACCCCGAACTTGCCAAGGCAACAGAAGGGAAAATTAATCACAGGGAAGGCTGCTTGGAGCTGTGCTGGAAAACAGGCAGAAGTGACTCGCTGTGTTGGCTGCATTGGCACAATATTCTAAATTGAATTTTAACCACTTCCATTACTTTTGTCTCTCTAGAGGTAGATCTACCCTGAGGCAGGGATGGCAGCCTATCCCGTGTCCCCACCTCTGCCGAGCAGGATCCTTCCTGGAAGCAACTGGAAGTTTCTAATTCCCATCTTCTCCCCTCCTTAGCTGCTGGTTTCTTTGCAACCAGCCCTCCTATGGGAATCACCTCCGTGAGCTGCTGTGGGTATTTGCAAAGGGACATTTGTCTTTGTTCCCTGCTTGTGAAAAGTGCCTTTGCTTCCAGGCACTTGTGTGTCCCCCTGGACGTCCCCAGCTGCCCTCCTGGCCAAGGAAGCACCTGATGCAGAGGGAAAAATCCCTGCTGATGGGTAGCGATGAATACATCCTCATCCACACTTTTCCATTTTGTAAGACACGGCAGCCCAAATTGTTGGCAGATTTTTGGGTCTAAGGGAAGTTATCTCCTTTACTGTTCCCATGTGGAAAATTGCATATGGTGATATTTCCAGCTTGCAGCTCCCTGCACCCTGTGGTGACTCTCATGCAGGCTGGGTGCAGCCAGATTTGCTCCTGACATGCTTTGTCACCTCCTCAAGCTGCTCCTCACAAGCTCAGCAGTTTAAATGCGCCTTTCAGTGAAAAATGCCAGGAGGAAATGGAAGTGTTTTTCCTCTTTTCTAATCAAAGTTGAGGGGTTTTCATCCAAACATGTGCCTGTCATCTGGAGATATGAGAAGCTACAGAATGACTCGGTGCTCAGCAGATGCTGGGGAGTGCTTGGCGCAGTGATCCACCTTGCTGGAACTGCTGAAACCTCACAACATCAACTGAAAACAGGCCAAGGAAAATAAATTTCATTTATTTAACATTTATTTGCACTGGAATGTCACCCCTGTTCTTATTTCATAACTTTCTGACTTACTGCTCCAGAGTTTGGCTGTTCAGTGCCATCAATGGGCAAACAGCTGGAGGCTGAAAGTCTGCTCATGGCAGTGCAATAAAAACCTTGGCTGGACAAGCCCAATGTCTTGATTTCAGCAGGAACTGCACCAGGAGAGACCTGCAAGAGAAAGGAACATGCTGGAGAGAAGCTGTAGGTGCATGTGGGGCTGCAGGTGGTGAACCAAACCAGAAGGTTGGATGATCAGAGGCACAGGATTTGCTGGGCTTTCCACACTGACCCATCTCAGCCGTTGCTATTAAAATGAGATTTAGCATTTTTCTCACCTCGTGTAGCTTTATTTGGGATGCACAAGCCAAATCTGGAACTGTTTCAAACAGTCTCAGGAGAACCTGCCTTTGAGAAAACCCAGTTTGGAACAAGATGTGCACATGACAGCTGCCTGTCTCTGGGTTTTAGACACCTGCTCATCAACTTAATGGCAATAAATGAACTCCCAGGTGGTCCTAATGGTGTCTTTGGGACATCCCTGTGCTTAGGAGCTGCTTGGGTAGCTGTGTTTTGCTCTATTTTTGGTGATCAGACTTTTAAAATAGCCTGTTTGCCCTGCAGCTCTGAGGCTGGGTGGGTTGGGAGCCTTGCATGTCCCTGAACTTTGCTCTGCAGGTGGCTCAGCCATAAAGGGAGGAGAAGTATACAGGACCATAGAATAGAAACATTAAAGTTGGAAAAGACCTCCAAGAGCATCAAGTCCAACCTGTGGCTGAATAGCACCACTAAACCATGTCTAACCAGTAAGTGCACCAGTCCCAGCTGCATATAAAAACCTCTACATCAGCCCTGCCCTGGTTTAAACACACGGGAATCCCCTGCAGCCGCATCCCACTGGAGCTACATCCCATGGCATCATCCCTTCAGTGATACACACTGGATACACCTGCACGAGCAGGGAGAGCCTTGTATGGGACAGAAACCCCTCAGCTTGGTGGGTTTTTGGGGGAAGAATCTCTCCATGAGATGTGGGGCTGGAGTCTCCTACTGTTCCTGTGGCGGTTGGCAGTGCCTGCCGGGAGGAGCAGACAGCAGCTGGAGCGCTGAGCACAAACACAGCCAGGGTGGGTTGACTCATGCCTGGTGGTGTTACTTGCCATGTGTTATAATCACCGAGAAATGCTTTGCCTGTGGTATCATTTTCTTTAAATATATCATTAGGGAAAATGACAGCCCAAATTGTGGGAGGATGTTAATGGCTCTGGAGTGGCAGACGGATTGCAGAAAATAGTTCCCTGCAACACGTCGCAGGTGGGAGCCGGGAGAGGAGGAAGAGAGACGGGACGGGCACGTGTGAGCAGGCGCTGGGGCAGTGATGGGCTTGGACAGCCCTGTTCTCTCCAGCGTTTGGAAAACCCTCTGTGCCTCTCTGCTGCTTTTCCTTGGGAGACTTTAGAGAGAGGGGGTGAGGATTGGGCAGTGCAGGATCACTGGAAAGAAACAACGTTTGTTTGAGCACTGTGTGTCGGAGAAGTGCCTTTGCAAAGCACAGCCGTGACGGAGCTGGCACCTTTGTCGTGCTGCCCCTAGCTAGGTGCTTGGCATGGGGTTTGTGATCCTGCCCCTCTGCTACCCCTTACAGGAAGTCTGGGTCTCCTCTTCCTGCTCTGTCAGAAAGTCCTTGTGGTCCCCAGGGCTGCTGAGATGAAGCTCCTGGTGTACAGCACCAGGACTCTTTCCATCCCTTGCATGAGCTCTGTTGCCTCCTTTTTTTGTATTGTGTGAAGAATAGCAAGGGACAAAATGAGGTTTGAACTTTGCAGCTTTCAAAGTTTGTTCTTTTTAATCAGCCCTATGTCCTCAAAATTTTTTATTTCTGCTGAGTCTCTGTAAGAGACAATAAAAAGAATGACATTTAATTTCCATGCAGTAGCCTGCAGTTTCTGGGGATGCTGCACAAACACTGTGTATCCTGGTGGATAAAGGTCTTCTGCCTTGTTCTTCAAAGATTTTGTGCTCAAGTCTTCTTGCACTGGAATTTTTACTGAAATTATTCCTCTCTGAGAGCACTTAGCAGTGAGAGTTGCTCTCACAGAGAGGCATTAATTGCCTCAACCCACCGGCTGCTCAGATCAAACGTTGAAGGCTGTGGGGAGCCCAGCAGTGCCCTTTGCATCAGAGGAGTGGTGTGGAGATGGAATGAGGCTCTTCTGAAGGAAGAACCCTGTGGAAATGGTGGTGCTTCAGCTAAACCTGCAGTCTTGAGCCTGCCCAGAGGCGAGGACAGCAGGATTCATGTTACTGGGAGTATCAAAGCCATTTCTGCTGGTGGCACACCCCCCCTATGCCCTTGTACAAAGTCCCTCTGCAGGCAGAAGCGCCTTTAGGTACTGGAAGGTGCTCTAAGGTCTTCTCAGAGCCTTTTTTCTCCAGGATTCCCAAGGTTTCCCCTCAGCGAGGTGGGAATCGCTGCCCTGTCCCTGGCTTCTGAGGGGGCACATGGCAGGGTCTGGTGGAGGGACCAAGGGTGCTGAGTGAGGAGAGGGAGGTGGCGGGGAGACGGTGACTGTGTGTGGCACAACATGTGGCACATCCTGGCCTCTTCCAACCATCCTTTTACCCACTTAAGTGGAAAACTGCTTTTTGCTCTTCTATCTCCAAGTGGAATGGGCAGAATATTTCCTTGCTGCAGTGTAGGCTGAGAGTGGATGAGAATGGGAGGGAAAGCAATGCACCTACCCAGGAGGTATTTAAGGGGTTTAGTTTTAGTTTTTCCAATTATTTCTTTGCGTATTTACATTTCTGAGACTGTCACATTGCTCCTGCCACTGCTCTGAGGTGAAGGGCAGATTTACGGCTCCACTGAGGGGGATGTGGCCGTGCCTTCCTTGAATGAGTCTGGTCCTGAGGTAGGAATATTTATAACCCACAGCCAGCCTGAATCATGTCCTTGCTTCTGCTGGTGTTTCAGGGATTTCCAGCTCTCCAGGGAAGAGGGGGACCCACCGTGCCACCTCCAGCACGGCAGATGGAGAGAAAAAGGATTTATTTACTATGAACAAGCTGGAAACACCCCCAAATGCACCCCTCTGCCAGCAGCGGCAGTTGGGAATGGAAAACACTTAAAAATGATGGAATTTGTTGACTGTCATTAATGTTTTATCTCCTCCATGACTGCCGCGTGGAAATGTTGTTTCAGGCTAGCGGTGCTCCCAGGCAGGGAGCCTCCAGTGGGATGAATCAATGGGATAAATCAGATCCTGTTTGTGATGTGGGGCCCTGAGGAGATGCTGTGGCTGTTTGCTTAGCTTTCAGTTGTTTCTTCTTCAAATTGAAAGAGGAATTAATTAATGAAATTTACTTTAAAAAGGATTTTCTTCTAAAGCCAGTAAGAATTTGAAGTGAAATAGCACTGAGTGTCCTGGCTGATATGGGAGAGATGGATTCATCACAAGAAAAGTGTTTTCTTCACATGGGCTGATAAACAGCCTGTAATGTGAATATTTTCACACATTCAAGCGAGGTCTGACCCTCTGAGAGCTTTTTCTTAACATGGATCTGTGAATAAAATAACATTTCTCTAAAGCTACAAAAATAAATAACAACCCAACATGAATCCCATGTTCCTATTCAGACAGTAAGAAAGTCGCTGGGTATTGCTTGAACAGAATTTGAAACACCTGAAATATTAAGGAAAAAAGGGTCAGTTTTGTGGAACCATTTGGCAAATCAAGACGGAGGAAGGCTCAGTCGGTCCCACCTGCGCCAGATTCTTGTTGCTCTTCTGAGTTGGTGAAGCTGGAAATAATGATAATAAGTGTGAAAAGCTGGTGCTGAGAAGGAGATGGGCTGGGTGGCTGGAGGGAATGTTCCATCCGTGGAGACATTGCTCATTACACAGGTATGATGTGTGAGAGGTGTGAGTGTGGAAAAGCTGCCCTTGCCTCAGCTATTTTTATGTGCGTTAGTTTACGACTCTAATTCCACCTTAATTTTCCTTTGGCAGTTCTTCATGCTTGGTGTTTGATGCAGCAGGCGTGAGATGCTCTTTGATGCAATTACAGCTCTGGAGCGGGCTGGAACACCTGATTTAAATTCCAAGCCTACTGTGAGACAGATGAAAGCAGTCACTTGGATAGCTGCCGGCTCCTGGGTTTTGCCTCTGCTATCAGTGCAGGATCTCGGATTTGCTCCTTGGCTGGATGATATCACCAGAACCCCAGCTCAACGCTGCCTCGTGGGGTTTTTAGTGGTTTGTTTTCAGTCTTTCTGCTACTTAACTGCAGTTAAAAAGCATCAAGTGCTGCCTCTGGGTGAGGGAAAGCCTGGTTGATGAAATACGTGTTCTTTTACTCTTGGGCAAATGTCCTTTGTGACAGCCAACAAAGCTACATGGAGGTCAGTTCCTCAGGTACCCAAGCACAGGAGAGAGCCAGAAAAATGGATGGGATATGAGGTTGGTTAGTTTTGCTCTGAAGCAGAAAGGAAAATCCTCATCAGGGGATGTTTGGTGAACAATTACCCCCGTGTCCAGTGCTCATCCTGGAAGAAATAACTTTGAGTTGAAACACGATTTGTAGATGAATTAGTGACAAACCCATTATCACCTTCTGTTTGGCTTTTTCTGCTTATTTCATCCTTCACCTCTTCAAAAGGTCAGTTGGTGATTTGGGTGATTTGCTCACGCTCCAGCTGTGCACACCAGCTCTGTGTTTGCTCCCCAACCTCCTTTTTCCTTCTCCAGCTGCTGCAAGAGGGACTCAGCTCCTGGCAGGAGCTTCAGGATGCGCAGATGTGCTTCATCATCTCAGCTGCTGCTGCTGCTACATGAATATATTTATTTATTGCTGCTTTCACTAAATAAATAGCCAGAGCTTATCCACGTGGTTCTTGAGGAAACTGGAGATAGAAGAGATAGATAACAATAGAAAAAGCACCTTGTGGCTGGTTTGTAGCAGTTCTGTCCAAAGTTCAGCAGTCTGACCAGCATTAACCATATCTACTATTAGTGCTGGACATTCCTGTGGGATCCTTCCTGCTGAGTTACCTGCATGATGCAGGGACAATGTGAAACAATTGCCATTTACAGCAGTGCCAGGACATGTGTCCGAGATGGAAATAAGGATGTCACAAGTCAGTAGACAGACATCAAAAAAGAGATTTTTCTCAATTCTTGCTTGTTTCTCTAAAGTCTCAAATCTCATTAGTGTTTAAGGCAGCAGCCAAGTGTATTTTGCTGAAATCAGCAGGACCCTAAGAGTCCCTGACAGGGTCCTGGGGTGCCCCACACCTCGAGCTGGAGGTGCTGCCCTATTGGGGAATCCCCTCTCTGAAGGGAATGTGCCTCTTGTTTGTCTCCAATCGTTCTTATTCAATATCATCCTGAAAAACCAATCAATGAATCCACAAAATGACTCACTGAAGTGAGGGCAGGTCAAATTGCACGTTATCGTATGCCTTGCTGGGATGTTTTAAATTAGCAGAAATAGCTAATTAGGCAAACTCTCTGCTCTGTCCTGCAACTTGCAGTCCTGGGCACTGGCGGGTGGCAGCATCCTGCAGGATCTGTCCTGCTCCGAGTCTGGAGGCATCTTGGAAGTGACAAGAGATGCTCAGCAGACTTTAATGTCTTTCAGCTCATGAGGAGTCCTTACTTTAAAAAGGCAAAACAATCCCAAACCCCCCTGGTTTACACCTGCGCGGAGAAGAGCAGATATTCAATTAAGGATCTGGTCCCTCTGAGCAATTACTGTGGCGAAAGGAAACTGCCTGGTTATCTGTGAGTGCTGATAACTCGCCGTGCACCTCGCAGGCAAATTGCCAGAAGCTGGGAAATTGTAAAAGCCAACATTTTGTGTTCCTGGCTGTGAGCTCAAGACAGACTCGAGCCCTGCTGTGCTCGTGCTGGGGCTGGGGCTTTGCCTGGGGACCCCTCTGGGTGGAGTGAATCCCAGTGAAAGCCCGTGGTTGCCGTGTGGAGGAAGGCAGAGCTGACACGGCACAGAGGGATGAGCGTGGAGGAGCCTCCTGGGCCTGCTCCATCTCCCTGCATGTCACTGACTTAGGTCAGGCTGGGCCTTAGGGTGAATTGATGACAGAGAAGTGTTTTGGGGTGTTTAGTGAATGGCAGGAACAAACAGAAGGCATCAGCTGTGTGTCTGTAGGAGCCACATCTGAGACACAGCACAGCTTGAGCTGTAGGCCTCAATCCAGAGGGCCTCTCCTGTCACATCCAAACGTGAAATTGCTTTCTCAGATGGCTGTGTCTGCCCCAAGGGGAGCCCTGAGCCTTGTCTGAGTCTGGGGAAAGGGCTGAGGAGAGGGAAGGAGAGTGGAAAGTGAGGAGGAGGAGGAGGGTGGTCTACAGTGGCCTTCTGGATGCCTGTGTTGCTCGGCTCTCCCAGCGTCACCTTCCCTGCAGTGGTTTCCTCTGCACCTTCCACTGGCTCTGGGATGTAACTCACTCCGGTTTGGCTCTGTGCTGGCAGCTCCCGGCCTCTAACGAGAGCCCCAGGCCGCAGAAGTTCCAGTTAGGGGCTGTTTGTAGAAAGCCATTCCCCTGCTCAGATCTGTGGGGAGTTGGGGCAGGCTGGTGGTTCTGAGGAGGGTGGAAACCAAGCTCGAGGGGAACACAAAAAGATGGGACTCACCGAGGTTCTTATCTTTCATGGAGGCAGTTTCTCCATGAGACCATCAAGGGACGAAGGAAAGTCCCACTGAGGTGACTCTGCAAGGACAAGAAAGCCCTCAGATCTCACAGATTTAAGGAGCAACTCCTCCTGTTTCCTGCTTATCCACTAACAGGAGATGAAACCTCCTTTGCCCCTGGATGAGCAAGGCTGTGCTAAAGCCTCGGTGGGGCTTGTGGAGCTCCCTGCAAACCTCATCAAGCCCAGGCAATTTATCATCATTATCATTTTTATAACAACTGGAAAACAAGCTGGTAAAACTCCCCAGAAAGGAGATTTGCTTCCTCAGCAACAGGCAGGGAAGGGATTATCCTCATCTGTTTGTTCTACTCTTCTCTGGTGAAGGAGACAGTGTTGGGAGCACTGTTGTGCTGTGTGGGGTGGCTCTGTGGAGAAAGATAGCTGGAAAAATTTCCCATGGACAAATGGAGCCCTGGTCTGGACTCTCAGAACTTACTCCTAGTTCAGAAGTGTGTGTGGGCTGGATCCTGCCCGAGCAGGACTGCATCCTTTGGCATGGTGCTGGAGCACAGGGCAGCCCTGGGAGTTGGGCGGTTGCTGGTAAAAATGGGTCTGTGCCCTTCTGTGCTGTCTTCTTTCCTAAATCCAGCTGGTGATGGAGAATTTCTGCAGTTCCTGGCTGTATAGAACAAAATTTTGTGGTTGTAATACAGATGCTTTTTTTCCAATTACTTTTCACTGAAGAAAGTGGTTTACTCCCTCTCTGGGGTGACTATAACATACACCGTAAAAACAAGTTATGTTCCATGGAAAATCAGTTTTCCTGTGTCCTTTTCCCATCTGCAATGGCTCTGGGGAGGAGAGCAAGACATCATCCCGATGGTCTCATGTGGGGAGAAGTGCAAAGCCAGAGCAGACTGAAACAAATATGTACCATTTTTCATGAGATGTCCTGATTTGCAAACAGTGGTGAAGAGCTGACAAAGTGGGCAGAGTGGGAAACAGGGACAGAGGAGGCTCCTCTGCTGAGCATTCCCAGCAGCCTGGCCTGAGGGAGATATTCCTGACATATTTCTGGGCTTTCACTCAATTTGCAAATTAATTTTACTGTTCTCAGTTTTGTGAAGGGACTCTGACATGTACCTGTGACTGAGACCAGGGTAATGTCCAGATACTGAGGGAATTGCAGTGAAATGGTGAAATCCCTTAAGCTTATTAGGGAATAATGGTGTTGTTTCAGTGGAGTAGCAATAGCATTTTAACTTTCCTAAAAGATCCATGTAACACTGTGCCTGGTTCTCTCAGTAAGAACCACAGATAACTCCTTGCTAAGGAAAGCTTAAAGTTGTTCTCCAACAAATTGACATTTTTCTTCATTGTTCCTTAGACTCTTATCTCTGATTCCAGGCAAAGGGATGCTAAACTTGAAATATTTGAAACATTAAAAGTTGCAAGATGCGGGCAGAAGTGGTCCCAGGACATGGGGTGTGGACAGTTGTATGTGTCTGCAGTAGTTTTATGGTAATCAGGGGAGAAATCAACTGAAATAAACTTTATTGGTGCATTGCTGCATGGCCTCCCCATGGAAGCTGTGCTATGAATCAGAAGAGCAATGAAAATTTCAATGTTCTCTCCAGGCCCCATAAAATGACAGCAAAATCTTTGGGTCTCGCTGTCCTGGGCTGAAAAGAGCCTTGCTCTTGCTGAGCTATTGTGGCTGTAGCAATGCTCCTGCCACAAAGTTTGGGTCATTTTGGAGTTGGATTGGAGCCCCTGTGCTGGGAATCACACCTGCCCCAGTGGTCCTCTTCCAGTTTTGAGCAATTTCATTTTTGGGGGGTTTGCTGGAAGCATCTCAGCCTACCATAGCTCTGTCCTCGCTTGATGTGTTTGTGAGCTGAGTCAGCAGAGGTCAAGCTCCAAATTTTACCAATATGGCAAAGATTAGGATTTTGCTTGGGCAAAATCTCAGCCGTCTATTTCTGTGAACGCTGCTGTCAGGAACAGAAAGGCCAGATGTGCATTGTGGGATGGGAGGGTTTAACTTCCCCTGGTGCTTTCACCTGAGTTTTGTGAGGCAGGGGCTTGCACTCAAACCACAATAATAACCAAACACGGCACATACAGGTAGTTAAGAAGCATTAGGATTTGGCAACTACCAGCAATCACCACATTTTTCTGGTTTATGAGGCTATAGAGGGTGTAATTGGGAGTGCTGCTCCTGCGTCTCCCCTGGGGTGCTTTTCACTCAGTGGATTATTAAACAATTCCAGGAGAACCACGCACAAGCCATTTGTTTTGCTCTGTTTTTTCCACTCTTTTTATTTTGTTTAAGTTTTTTGTGTTACATGAGCCTTTGGGAACATAATGCTAAAAACATTATTAAGAAGCCATTGACCATACATGCCCTGCAGATTTCTCCGATAAAAGCCACTGCCTATTGCTTTAGAGAAAGGAAGATTAAATACAAGGCGACTGCAAACATGTTCCTGGGAAGAGTGGGTGAAGTTGCAAAAGCAAAGACCTTCGGACGTCAGTGACATCCTTTGTGGCTGACACGATGGCTCGGGGTCTGCGAGGACACCGGGCTCCTGTGGAGAGCTGTGGGTTTATAGATGGCTCTTGTCTACAGAAAGTGGAATTAGATGAGAACATTGTGACCTTAAAGCTTCCCGAATAACTCAACGCATGCGCTGAGCTGGGAGATGGAGTGTGGAGGGGTCGTGTCGGGTTTGCATGTTCCTGAGAGTGATAAATGTGTCCTCTCCAGGAGAGCTACCCTGGAGGAGGACATTGAGGCAGAGGTCAGCAAGGCGAGCAGGGTGATGAAAGTGACTGTGGCTGGATCAGGGGTGAAAGAGTGCCTAACTCTCACCTGAATATTTCCTTTTGTCATCTTAAGAGGAGAGAAGGTGTGATGTTGTGGCCTGGGAAGAAGGAATCTGCAGGGCTGTCCCATTCCCACCTCTCTGCTGGCTCTCAGGCAGCTTCTCTTTCCTCCTTGAACATGCCCAGCCCAAGGTTTGTGATGCTTATGGACAGCTGAATAAGTAACTACTCGATGCTGTCCTGCCCTGGTAGGAGGCGCTGGACCACTGATGAACAGGAGGCAAGCTTGGACCACACCTCCCAAACTCTGTAACCTGGACCTCACGTGTCTGTGCACAGATGCCCTCTCTGCATCTCTGAGCTCTGTGGATGGAACCTGTAGCACATTGTGAGCAATGACAGCAATTTTCTAATCAGCTGCAGAGCTCTTGACAGCCCAGAGCTGGGTGTTTAGCCCGTGCACTTGAAACAAGCTGCTGCCAGCTTTAGTTCCACAGTATTACCATTTGCACATTTTAACCGGGAGTTGAGTTTCTGTGGATGGAATGATCTGTGCAGCCACATGGCTGAGATGCATTACCCAACTACTGCATAAATGTAACAAGGGCTGGATAAAAAGCTCTGCTGCTCTTCCAGGCGGTTGCTGGATGCAATTCACCGAAGCCTGAAGCTGTTATTTTCTTCTCTGGCTGTAAACTGTCCTGATCAACAACGTATGAAAGACACTACGTCAAAAGAAGTGGAATCAGATAGATAACAGCCCTTCCTAGGGAGCTGGAATTACTTGGCATTTGACTCTGTGGCTCTTGAAATGAGCCACCATGAGACATCTGTGTGTCCTGGGTACCAGCTCACCTGCTCTGCCCCAGTGCTAACCCAGTGCTATACCTTGGTCTGGATGTACCCCGGGTCAGCACAATTGAAATGCTGTTATTTTGGGGTGGTGCTTTTCCCTCAATGCTGCAGCTGGGTGTGGGCACCCTTTTTCACCCTCGTGTGCATGGGCTGGTGCTGGTGGATGGAAAACACAATATTTTGGGGGCGAAGAAGCCCAGATGCTATTCTGATAAGCACCCGTGTGAGAAGTGATGCCAATCCCAGCTCTGGAGTCCTCCACTGCGGTGGGAGGGAGGTCGTTAGCTCTGATTAGAACACTTGCAATTCCAACAAGGCCTTTCATTTCCACCCTGGCTCCTGTTCTGCATATTTGATGCCATTCTCTAGTGACACAGTGCAAATGTTAAGATGTTAGAGTAAGATTGCCCCAAGGTTCAGACACTAATGACAAGAATTATCACAGTCTGAGTAGTTCAGGACTTGACAAAAGGTACAAAACAATTAGGCCGTGATTAACAGTCGAGTGTTTCCATAATTACAGAGTGAGGTTTTGTGGTAATGTTTACTGCCTTTTATACAACAAAAGGAGTCCAGTTGCAGAGAGTGGTTTACTTAAAAACCCACTGGTGATGTTGGGTAAGCAGAGAAGACCCAAGTGAAGCCCAGCCCTGTGTTATGATGTAGAAACTGGGGGTCCCAGCAGGATGTGGAGCCTCATTAATGTACATCGATGAAACAGTTCTCTAACTTTAGGTGACAGATTGTGTTGCAGTGCCAGGGAATTCTAAATACAAGCATTAAAAGATGAGTTTTTTCACACCCTTGTCACCTCCCAGCCTTTCTTGAGGCAGTACCTCTCAGTCCCTTTAAATATAAAAGGATGAATTATTTTTCATGGGGAAACATCTCACTAAACAGAAGAGAATTTAAATTCACTTTTTACATACCAAGACTTCCAAAAGCAGGTTTTTTAGAATTAACTGAGGGAATTAAATCAAGGGAGCTGGATAGAGAAATTAAAAGGTTTTGACAACAAGCCTGATAATCTGTGCAGAGGGAGGAAGTGGTGTAGGAGTTCAGTCCTGGATGATGCTGGTTGCCCTTTGCTGCCCACCCATGAGGCACCACGATGTAAATGTAGCAGAGCACTGGATCTGTTACATCCATTTAACTTGTCAGTTTATAAAGAACTGTCAACTGTATGGAAGAGGAAGCTGGGATAAATCATAAATAGTTTAATTATTAGGTAGTGCCATAAATATTCCTGCCAGCCTCCTGGGGATTAAAAAGGTCTTGTTTTCCCTCTTGCCAGCAAAAAGGGAGCTATTGCTGGCTGAGAATGCAGCCTGACTGGGTTGTGTCCAGGGACCAGTAAGTCCCATGGGGCGAAGGGGAACTTGGCAGCTTGCTGGGGCTCCTGAGTCTTGTCTGAAAGCTCCTGAGGTCATTGGTAGGTTATTTATAAGCAATCAGAAATCAGGAGTGATTTGCTATTACCGAGAGATGTTAATTCAGATTCTAGAGGGGATTCATTAGCTGAAATGGCTTTGCTGTGTGCGAGTTGATGACAGCCCTCTGGGTGCAGTGCCTCTGGCTGCAGGGGGGACTCTGACACCTGTGGGAGCAAGAGGAGCCCCGAATAGAAACAATCTGGCACCACTGGTTATCTGAGTCTACCTGGGCAATTCCTTCCCCCTGGATATCTTACTGTGGGGTGAACAATCCCAGCTCATCCTGGGGTCTCCCAGATGGCCCTTGAGGAGTGGATCCTTTTGATCTTAGAGGACCTTTTCAACCTTAACATTACCATGTTTCTCTCCCCGAAGGGGATGTTTCCTTTCCATATTTTTCCCCAGTGTCACCGCAGGGCTGGGGAGCACTTCTTGCAGGAGTCAGCACCACTCGTTAGGAACAGCTCTTATTTAGCTCTTATTTGTTTGGGACAGTGTAAGACTAGGACAGAAAACCACATGAAGCAAGGAAATACATGGGCAGCGTGGCTGCAAATCATTCTGTTCCTCTTGGCAGAGAAGTTAACTGTTGAAGAAAATTGGGCGATTGGTGGTGCTGCCAGCTGTACAGTGCTTTTGGATGGCCAAGGTGGCGAAGCTAATTTTCAACCCCACTGGGATGGAGAAAGCTGTGAATTACAGAGGGTGGAAAATGCCACAATAAAGAGATGAATAGAGGGAAAAAATTGTTTTCTTCCCTTGAAGTATTTCTTGATATGAAAGAGACCTAGTTCTGAGCTAGAAAAGGACCAAGCATCTTGTATTTCGTGAGGGTTCTCTTACTGTTGACACGAAGCAGGCATCACTTATCATTTATATATACGTGAGAAAGGAGGAGAAACCCTCTGCCTTTATTTTCATGCTTCCAGTTCCTTCCTGTTGTAGATGTTTCTCTGATATCTGTAGGATCAGCCCATTAATCAGCCACTGCTGCCCTTCCTGTAGGTTATTCGCAGGAAGCCTCAAGGAGAACCAAGGTGGATATAAAAGAGGGCTGTCAGGAGACAGCAGAACAGAGGGGACATCATCTGCCGGGGAGCTGGGGCCTGCCAGGGAGTCCCAGCTTTTCCTGTCATGTCTGGGGTGTTTGGAGCCTTTCTCTTGCCTGATATAGGGTAGAGCTTCCATTTGGAGGTGGATTTTAGCAGGGGCTCTATTTGGGAGGTGCTCTGGTTCTCGGGATGAGACTGGGGAGATGCCTCTGCCCCCATGGCTGGATCAGGGAAGTGCCTTTGTACCTGGGGCTGGTGGCTTGGCAATCAGCCACTGCTCACTGGTGCCTCTGTGCCTCCCCAGCTCCAGCCTGGCTCGCTCTGGCTGACAGGGAGCCAAATGCTCCTGCCTGCAAACAAAATCCCGCTCCATTTGGCACTTTGAAACAGAAAGGAAAGAGAAACACCTGTGAAGCAGAGAGTGAGGCTGTCAGCACTGGTTTGTGTTAGTGTGAACCCTCTCAATGCACTGAGGGGACAGAGCTGGGTTGCCTTTGCTTAATGCTTGCCAGGCTCTTTAGGAGAGGAATTAGCTCAGCACAGATATGATTATTCCAGCAGGATGATCGCTTGTGCAAGGCTGAAATTTCCCTGATGCAAAGACTGTGGAGAGAGGGGAAGGGGCAGGAGTATGAAGGTGAGGGACAGCCCATTGTATTAATGAGCCTCAAAACACTGAAGGCATGAGCTTTCCAGCTGGACTGGTCAAGAGAGGTCTGAGCTATTCCAGTGGCATTTGGCCCCAGAATAGCCTCTGATGGAAGCCCAGCTGGAAAGATGAACACCTGAGGACTTTCTGCAGCAGAAATAATATCTCAGGCTTGGGATGCTGTGGGGGTGGTGGCAGTGTTTGGTCCTCTGAAGCCCTGCCTGCCCCAATTGCAGGTGAGATTATTCCCAGGCTTGTGACAACCCTGAGTTATGGCTTGAGGAGGGAAAAAGCATTGAAAGGGAGTGGATGCAGCTTGGACATCACTGACAGAAAAGTTCCCTCGCTTTAGTAGATGCAGGGTATTTGTTTTGTAAGACGTCTAATCTGGTCTTAGAAACATCAAGTATTCATGAATGTGCCATCTCTCTCAATGCCCTGTTTTGCTGTTCAATTACCTGGAATGTGAGTTAAACCTTGGTCCATGTCCAGTCTGACTGTGCCAGTGTTCACGTTGCAGGTCTGAAAAGGCTTTGCTGGTCTTTTCCTTGCATGGAAATAAAAAGCTTTGCAAAAAGTGTCCGTACTATTCTTTCCTGCAGGAATTGCACAATTGTGGCTCATGCCTTGCCATTTCCAGCCTCTCAGTCGGAAGTTGTCCCTGAGGGCTGGTGATCCCCTCTTGGGGCAGCAAAACCTCAGTGGAGATGGGAAACACAGGGATGATCTGTGCCATAGGGACCCTTTCCTCCAGAAGCATCAGGAATGAAGAGTCAGGCAGGAAAGGAAAGTTCTTACAGCAATAAAAAAAATATAAGCTAACCCCAGCAGTCAGCTCAGGAGGATGTTCTGCTTCACCCCAGTGCCTCCAGCACCGAGGGCATTTTTACTGAACTCCCCAACACTTTGCTTTTGCCTTCTGCAGTGAGATGACCTGTTTACTAAGAAAATAAATGTACTGTTTAAAAATATAGCAGGATGGATGTGCTTTAAAGCAGGTGGGGGGAAATGTGAGCGGCAGCTCTGACGTGCCTGTCCCTGAGTGCTGCGGCACATTTCCCTCTGGTGCGGTGCCCGCTTGCTGCTGGCTCCCAGCTCCTCAGGACAGGCTGTGGTTAGTGCTGGAGCAGAGTAAAAGGTTTCTGTTTATCTTGGGTTTGTTATTTCAAAAGGAAGACAGAATAAATACCAGGCAACAAAGCTTTTACCTCTTTGCCCATTATCTAATGCAGAGACCACTTGTGATTAATAGAGGGTGACCTCAGCTCTCCAGAGAAGTTGGAATTAAAGCCAGGTGAATAATGGATTGTTTTTCTGCCTTTGTGGGTGGCTCCAGGAGAATCAAATACTAATTTAATTTGGGCTTAATTTATAAAGATATTTTTGTTAAGTTTAGGTTGTTTTTTCCTGCTGTAATATGAAAGAGTAATGTCAGCAAGGTGATGGTTTCAAAAAGCCACAACGTTGGTCCATTATAAACCCTGTGGATGCAGAAATGTACGTCTGATTTTGGCAGGGTGTTTGGGACACTCACTTGGAGTATGTTGTTTTATTGTAATATTTATTTTCTTGAAGGGGAGTTTAATGGATGCATCATAGAATCCTGGAATGGTTTGGGTTGGAAAGGAAAGCTCATCTCATTCCACCCCCTGCCACGGGCAGGGACAACTTCCACTGGACCACGTTGCCCCAAGCCCCATCAAATGTGACCCTGAACACTTCCAGAGATGGAGCAGCCTCAGCTTCTCTGGGAAACCTGTGCCAGGGCCTCATCACCCTCACAAGGAAGGATTTCTCTCTAATACCCAGTCTAAAACTACTCGTTTACAATTCCTGCACGGGCTGGGGCTTTGCAAGGCTCTGCTCTCCTCCCCTTTGGGGTAACCACCAGCATCCTTAAGCTGGTTCAACACATTTTCCTCCAAAATGCTGGAAAGCCAAGCCCTGCACTCACAGACTCCTTTGGCAGCAACACAACCTTGTGTCATCACGTTCTCATGGAAGGTAAAAGCCAGAAGACAGAATGTGATTTGGGATTTTTGCTCCGTATTGATGTTGTGTCTTCAAGTTCCTCTGGAGCATGATAAACCTTTCTGCTGGATTTCTGGGTCCAAACCTTCAACCATTAGTGTCAGCTTTTAGTACCTGGCACCAAAAGTCTTGCTGCAGGATTTAAAAGTATATTGGAAACACTTTTGTTGCAGGCAAGTTATTAAAGATTGAATGATGTCAGATAATGTGTTGAAAGCAGTGCGAGTAGTTTAATGTAGGTATAAATATTAAACTGTCAGGGGCAAGTATATGAGAAAAACAATCTCTGAATGGTATAAGGAGGAATAGGTAAACATCACCTTTCAATAAATTCACTTAAAAGGATTCTGCCAAATTTAATTCAGACCTTACATTTAGGTACATGGGGAAATAATTGCTACCAGTCATCATAAAGAAAACTGTTATTCTTCCCCTTTTTGCTTCTGAGTTTTCAGAAGTAACTTGGGAGTTGCTTTTGTTCAGTTTGTTTTACTGGATGCTGAACACGAGGGAGAGGCAGGTGGGTTTGAGGGTGTGCTGATGCTGTTGGGGCTGTGCTGCTGCACCAAGCACACCAATTTTCCCCTCCCTGTACATTCAAACTCAGTCTGGTTGCTTTATAGCATGTAGCCCTGCCTAGTAAAAAGTTAAATTGTGCAGTGTCCTGTACCTTTGAGCAGCTGATGGGGGTCAAGGATCTTGAAGTGGAAGAAAAGGGTCTCAGGAGGGGGGGTGGGAGTTGTGGGAGTTTGTTGCACGCAAGCCCTGCATTTGGGAAGAGCTTCACTGTAGGAACATCACTTCCCAAAGAAGCACTTGAGACTCAGATCCCTGAAGCCTAAAGCCAGGCACTTAAAAACCAGTGAACTGCAGAGTTCCTGAGCTCTCCTATAAGGGTTATTTCTACCATCAATTTTAAAAGCAAATCTAAGGGATGTCAGAGAAATAAAACACCCAGAGATGGGCAATGGCTCTGTGGATAGAACAGCTTTACCCTGAGCAGCCCCATCACCACTGCAGCTCAAATTGCCCCAGGTATGGCACATGCTCAGGTGAAGCTCCTTCTTTACTCATGGAGGCTTTTCCTGACCATTTGGTAAAGTGGGGTTTGCTTCATGTTTAGCAATCTGAAATTCTCCCTTTCTCCTGCAAAGAGCTGCAAACATTTATTCATTCCCAGGCTTTGACCTAATTCCTGGCCATAAATATTAAATTTCTGCAAGGGACCAGAGAAGAGATGATAAAGCAGAAGCCCCAGTCAAATGGCACAGATGTGAAACAGCCTTTAATTGACTTGCTTTTGTCAAACATAATTAAGTCCTACATTTCATTGCAGTCCTTGGCTCACAATCAGATCTCGAGAAGTCTTTGGTGATAAAGGAGTATTCTGGCTTCAAATGAGACTGATGAATTCTTGCAATCACTTGCACAGGAGGCACAACATTTTCTGTTGTATTGGCTGAAAGTAAAGCCGTGAGGCACTGCCAAAACCCGGGTTTCTGATTACAATGAAGTGCCAAGATGTCACTCCTCCTTCTGTGCATCTTGCTTGTGTATTCCTTCCACTCGTGTGAGCATCAGTTGCTTCCCAGTTTGTCAGCTCTGGGTGGGCTCAGCTGCCCACCCTTCCTGTCAGCGTTTGCCTGTACATGCTTAAGCACATGCTTAAATCTCCAATATATATATAATTCCTAATTTTAAATTTTTTTCCTGGGTGAGGATGGACTTCAACACCTCTCCAAGTGTTTCATTGAACTGAGGCTCCAGGGCCCAGTGCTGTGTCTGCAAAGCCCCTGCCAGCACACGTGACATGTTTTGCTGGAAACAAAATCAGGACTTTAGATCCTTTTGTACTGCTCATTGTCCTCCAGAATCAAGCAGCACCTTTTCCCTATGAAGAAAAAAAATTGTGATAAAATGAAGGAGCTGGGTCAGTGATTTGGGTGGCAAACCTCAAGCCAGTCCACATTAAACTCTGTTAGCTGGGAAGTTGGATCCTTCTGCAGCCACCCAGGAAGGCTTGTGGTGAGTCTTTATGGGGAGTATTTGAGGCACCTTTGTTAAGAGCCTGAAGATAACCAGGGAGATGCAGATGTGAAGGCTCCTGTAAGGTTTTCATACCTCCTTGCAGAAGAAAAGGACTTGAAAACCTTCCCTTGCCTTGCTCTTTTTCTATCTGCTGCATTATTGAATCTCATCTTCACTCGCTGGATTTCTTATGTGCTGAAAGGAAATGAAATCTCTGCTGTGCTATTGTTGCACCCTGCTCAGATAAATAACATTGTGCTGAATTCAGGGAATTGCATCCTGGCTTTTGCCTGCCAGAGACACGGCTCTGGGAAAGCATGGCTCTAACAGGTGGGAAGAGCTCAGAAGTGTTGCAGAGAAATCTTTAAATCCACACTTTTGAAGCTGGATGCTTTAATATCTAAGCAAAGCTACTGGGTGTTTCGGATGAGAGTGACTCCAGGAATTGTCACCTACCTGGAATACAACAGCAAAAGCTGAGTTTTGATTCAGGTTTAACAGAGATACTTTGTCTTGTTTCTTGCCTGCTGGGCTGAAAAAAACCCCTTTTCTGAAGGAAGTATGTGTTCAATCTCCGATGCACTGGACACAGAGAGTCTTGGGGTTTCACACAGCTCAAAGCACAGCTCAGCTGCTCTGAAAGCAGAGGTATCACTGTGGTATGAAAGGTTCTTGTAGGACAGTTTTCCTTGTCCCCAAAATGAACACAACAGAGAGAGACAAACGTGAGCTGAGCTTCCCAGCGTGCTGCTCACCGGGAATGATGCTCATAGTGCAGCAGTTCTGGGAGATGTCTGATACACGAGAGGATGGATGGGAGGAAGGACAGGCAGATTTGGGGAGAGCATTAGAGGTACTGAAGGTCAGGAGGGAGCTCAGACTGCTGCCCTACAACTGCTGCCCTACAACTGCTGCCCTACAACTGAGGATGGAGGAAGAGGGAGGTTGGTTTGGTTTGGTTGCTGTTGACCCTGCCTGCTGGTGACCTGCACTGCAGTGGCCACGTGCCCTCTGGAGAGGACATGGAGGACACTTGGCACAGTGGCTCTCAGCAGGTTTTCCTTTGCCCAGTATCTGTAGCATTTCTATTTTCGGACATTTTGGGACATCGTTCTCTCAGGGCCCTGCTAAGATATGAGAGCAGGTCCAGGTGACCAACTCTCCCCATGATCTCTGTTTCAACCCTGCCCTCCTGATGGTTGGCTGCTGACACTCAGGTCCTTTGAAGGGTGCCAAGAGGTTGGGTTTTTCTTGTGTTGACTCTTTCATCTCTTGCTGCAAAGGGCTGTTTCATGCTCTTTTGAGTTGTCTTTGCTGCTTCTCAGTTGTCCACAACCTCCAGACACTCAAGAAACTTTGGAAAAGGATGAGTCTAGTTCACTTTTTAATTAACTGAAGAAAAAATAATATATGCTTTGGAGAGAGAATGTTATTTTCCATCAAGAATCTCCTGATTCAGATTTAATTTGTGCCCAGAGGGAAATCTGAAGTGGCTTAATACAAGCAGATAGGAGCAGAAACCTGGAGAGATTGAGCTCCGGCAAATAACTCCTTACACAGAAATATGATCAGAAATGCTGGGAAGCTGAAAATTTGAGAATCACCTGTCTGGGAAGGGAGATTTCCGTCTTCAGGAGCAGGGAGTGCTTTTATCTGTAGCTCTGTAAGATCTCCTGCTTCACGCTGGAGGAGTGAAGAATGTGTGTGGATGTGTTTCCTAATGAACCCCGGGGATGTGGGAGAGGGATCCTTTTCCCAAGGAGATGCTGCATCTTGGAGCAGGGCAGGCTCTGCTGCGTCTGCTGACAACCTGCTGGAAGAAGACTGATATCATTCCTGAGGGTGACTTTTGCTGGAAGTTCTGTGCAGCCAGTAATTAAAACACTGCAAGGCTTTCTCATAATGAGCTAATAATTTTCTAACACAGAAGATATTTTGACCAAAACAAACCTGGAGCCTGTTCTGGACTTGGTTGCTGGACAGGAATTTTGTGGTTGCTTAGGAACTGGCGATCAGTGCCTGATTATGTCCAGTATGGGCTGACAAAGGGCATTTTCATCAATATCATCATTATTTACAGCCATACAGTCCTACAGCAGCTTCCAAAGGGCTGCCTCTCCAGCTTGGAACTGTTGGAAAGATAAAATCTGAACAGAAAAGGGTGAACAAATATTGGACATTTCTAGATAGAGATTGTCATGTGGACAAGCCCCCGGAATTCATTAAAGAGAGATGTTGGCTTTGCCTTGAGGGACTTCCAGATTCAGGGGCCAGGTCAGAGAAGATGTTCCAAAAAACCCCAAAAACCAGTAGTTTGTAAAAGAAGCTGAATAGCAAATGATGTGTACAAGAAATGACGAAGTTCAGCCTGGTGATGAGGGACAAGAGCTTGAAATCTGTGGCTATCAAGAGTAAGTACAAAAATGTTAAATATCATTAAACAGGAAAAAAATAGTGCCAGCTGGTGTGTTCATCACTGGGTGACACGGTTCAATCAGCGCAGCAAGATCTGGTCAGTATTTCTTTGTGGCATTCAGAAAGACAGAACGATGTGCTTTATCTCCCTAATGGGAGATCAAATCGTTCCTGTTCCATCTCTAATCAACAGTGTAGTAAATTATATCTGCGTTGTCAGGGGGTACACTTAGAAATCAGTGCCCATATAACTCGTGTCTGAGTGTCTCAGAAGATTGAGGTCTGCAGATGTTCGTTTTTAATCAACACCAGAAAAGTTGGGAAAGAGCTGGTTTATATTTTCAAAAGGCTGTCATTGTGTCCCAGATAACTACAAGCCAGTAATCCTGGACAAAATAATGGTATAGGTGAAAGGGAATTCAAATGAGGAAGAATTAAATGCTAGGAATAAAACTAATGGGTTTATGAAACATAGATCCTTAGATGTCTGAATTCATTAGCTTAGTCATGGTTATTAGGTAGCTGTAATATTCCTGGGGTTTTGCAAACTGTTTGACATTGTTTCACATGGAATTTGGATTAAGCCACCCGAGGGGGCACGGAGAAACCCTGGTGGGAGCAGGGAGCTGCAGGGGTGGGAGATCCTTGCCCCATGGTGGGAGCTTTGCTGGGGGACTGGCACTGATGAGGGCTCAGCCTCCATCAGCTCCAGCGCTGGCCTTTTCAGGACAGAAAATCTCTTGCTGTGCTCTTTGTTAGAGAACTAAGCATTTTTTTTCATTGCAATGTAATAATTATGGGTGAGGATGCAATCAAATAGAAAAGAACATTTTTTAAATGAAAAAATATCATTTAAAAATAGTGATAGAATCTACCCAAGCAGCCGTACTCCATCCAAGAAGGTACTTGGATAAATTCTCAGCATTTGACTTAGCCCTGCTACAAACACCCAGATGTCGCAGGGTCTGTGTCCAGAGGTACCTTCTTTACAGTGCTTACAGCAACAGTGTCTTCCAAAGCCAAGACATGGGACCTTTGTGTCTTCCCAAGGACGCTGAGGGCTCCACATGAACAAGAAGATCCCAGTTCAGAGCTGTGCCTCCTTGCGCCATTCTGTGTCCTTAGGGACTGCTCCCAGCTGTGGGTGACTGGAAGCAGGGAGCGATGCTGCCCAAACCTGGCTCTTCCTCCCAGCATCACCCTGTTAGCAATGACTGCTAAGCAAGCCGTGAAACCCCGGGAGAAAAACAAATTCACCTGAAAACAGGACCCGAGCTGTCCATTCCCCTCATGTTTCAGGTTTCTAACATCGACTGGAAAGGACTCAGCCGCTGTGAGAATCAGCCAGGAGTCGCTAAGTGACTGCTGCCCTCAGGGCACAACCTCCCCATGCTGCCCCTCCCAGGACTGGGAATGCATCTCCATTGGCATCCAGTGCTCTCACTTGGGTGTCCCAGCTTGATTTATTCCTGCTGGGAGCGATGGGTGGGTGGCTTCTGGAGGTGCTCAGCCCTCAGAGCAAACCTCTCCCACTGGGCTTGTCCACAGGGAGCATCCCAGGCCCCTACCATTCCAGCATCCCATTGCACACAGGGAATAAAGGTGTGCCTGCTGGCCAGCATGCTTTGGTGACAAGCAAGACCTCGTCTGGATTTTTCTGGACTGTCCCTAGAGGGATCCCAAGTGTAGAGATGGGGAGAGCAGGATATAGGGAGGAAGGTGATGTGAGGTGTCACCAGGACTGGGATGCAGGCTTTGGCCCCTTCCGGGTGTGCAAACAAATGTTTGTGACATTTCTGTGGAGTCCCAAGGTTTTTTGTTTAATTTCTCAAGTTAAAGACAGTTCTGGGCTAACACAAAATTGTTGTTTGGCTTATCTTCCCCCTGGTTTCACATGCGAGATGTGATTTCAGGTTAAAAGCTGTTTTTGCAGTGGCCTGGTGATATTAGGGGTGAGTTGATGCACAAGTGTTTTAAGGTCACCTCTTCCAGGAGGACAAACAAGGGATATTTTAGTCCACCGAAGCCAATGTTTTTTATGCCTGAGTGCTCTCTCTGAAGAGCATATCACAAAGTAAAAGGAAACTTGGTTTAGTGAATTTCTCTGGCCAAGTGGAAAAAATTATAAATCGTTGTGTTTTCAAGCTGTTCCGCCCCATTTTTGGCATTGGAGGAGTGAAGTGGTGGTTGCAACCGAAGTGTGAGGGCACAGCTCCCAGCACTTGTACAGCAGCAGCATCCAGAAGCCCATTCCCAGGCATGAACTGAACATCAGGCCATGCCTCAAAGCTTGCAACTAAAGGGAGAGGAGTGGGAGAGTATGAGGAACCAGGGGCCAGATTAGAGTCATTATTTTCATCAGCGCTATTGAACATGCTCTTATCCCATCGGGTCTGGGAAGCTTTTATGTAGAACCTGGAGTAAATACAGATTAAAAGGTGAAGGATTTTTTTCCACTAGGGTTTTAGTGTTGAAAAAAGCTGCTGCAGATGAGCTGGGCATTGTGATTTGGGAGCATAATGTGGGAAGCAAAGTCTTGTTTGGGGCTCGGGGTTTCTTGCACAAAACATCAGGAGGTTTTGGAAGCCCTGGGTGAGCTGTTGATGTGATCTGCACAGAAAACATAGCCTCTCACAGCTAAAGAGCTCCAGGGCAGCTCTCCTGCCTTTGATTTGAGGCTTTTCTCCAAGCAGGGATGGTAAATTGTAGGCAGAAATAATTCCTGTCAAGGATCTAATGATGCTTCAAGTTCCTGCAACCTTTCAGATAAATAGGGTGGAACAGTACAGTGAATTTTATAAGGAATCTTTAAAAATGTGCAGTGAACATAATGAAGCAAAATTGATCTGTTGTTTTCTTTCAGGAAACAAATACTGCATGAGGAGGCAAAAAGAAGATGGGCCAGAAAAATACAGCTGTACTCTCAAAATGGGTCAGTCTTTGGACAGCAGCTATTCTCAGACATTAGTGTTTTCACATTAAAAAAAGAAGAAAATTTAGGAGCTGTATTTAAGCAGCTGCATCTCAACATCCAAGGATGAAATCACCAAACAACTCTTTTAAGTATTCAGCCCAAAGCCACACAGATTCAGGATCTGAAGAGCAGCCTTGAGACACGTGTGCTGGCCTTGCTGAGAGACAGGGATTTGGGAAGGGGAGCTAGAGTCTGTGATCCAGATCTGGGCGAGATTCACTTTACACATAAAGGACAAAACCAGGAGTTAGCCAGGAAAAAAGACGTGGAGCAAATTTCCAGTGCATGGTGCCCTTGAGGGGATGGATGGCAAAAGGAGCAGGAGTAGCCGCTGCTCAGCTGGGCTGGGAAAGCTCAGACATGTCCCTTAGCAGAGCTCAGAGTAACATGTGATCCCAGGAGAAACGATCTTGGAAACCTTCACCCCTGTCTGAATCCCTTGGTGGAGTCCAGGTGAATCAGTGCAACAGCTCTGCTCTTATCCAAGTGCAAGTGGGCTCCCAGGAGAGCAAGTCAGAGCTCAAGGATGGGGCCAGAGCCAGTGGGTTCATCCCAGGGTCCCAAACTGCATCTGGGACAATCCCAGAATCTCAGAATGGCTTGGGTTGGCAGGGAGACACCATATCTGGACCCTGATGCCCCTGAGGCTTTTCCTGTTCCTGCAGGTTTGTACAACTGGCCGTGTCTCATCCCAGCAGGAGCTGCCACAGCAGGGAACAGGCTTCCTTTGGCACCTGCAGCGAGCTGCACCTTCTGAAGATGCTGCTCAGAGCTGGGGAGGACACAGCCCCTGCTCCTGGCACTGAGCCACAGCCTGAGGGATGACCTGGGAACTGACAAATAGAATTTCCTAAATGATTTCCTAAAGGCTTTCCCATGCTTTTAAGACATACCCCATCATCTAGGCCTGTGATGAAGCAGAGATCTGGCTGGTGTTTTAATGTACCCACTGTGTAGGTTCAGCAGTGGCAAAGGGATTTCTGGGGATGGAAAAGGTCCCCGTGTCAGTCTTGGGATGGGAGGAAGAGGATGGTGCTGACAGACGTGCACAAAGAGTAGGGGAATGTTCCTGCCCAAAGCAGATGATGAACTGCAAACAGGTTCAGAGAAGGTGGATAGTCTGGCAAGGGTAAGAAGTTGGAATTCGCTGCTGTGGATGTTTACAGCAGTGCCAGCAGGGCTCACATTTCTGGCAGCATGAATTTACTGCTGGATTCTGATGCTGCCATAAACATTTTCAGCTCTCCCAAATTTGGGCTGGCTCTCCAGTCCCCTGTTCTGTGGCATAGGCAGAGATGTGCTCCAAGTGCAGGCAGCTGCCAGCCCCATGTCCCGGGGGTTGAAGGAGCAG
The DNA here is from genome assembly GCA_013397755.1 of Cnemophilus loriae. Taxonomy (NCBI): domain Eukaryota; kingdom Metazoa; phylum Chordata; class Aves; order Passeriformes; family Corvidae; genus Cnemophilus; species Cnemophilus loriae. The sequence continues at coordinate 865,843 of VZTF01000260.1, read as the reverse complement.
CACTTTCCTCCAGCTTCAGGGGGCTGGAAGTGCTTCATCCTCCTCCTTCATTAGGTTTTGCCGTGCCTCCTTGTTAAAGAACAAAAAACCCAACAGCCCCTGGCTAACCAGGAAATGATTTTTCAATCTTCTCCTTGAGGACAGCAGCTGCACCTGATGTTTCTTAGAATAAAAGCAAATCTTTTTTCTCTCTTTCTTCCCTTTTCCTAGAAATTTTCATCCATGTCATCTGATTGCCAGAGGTGACATTTTCTGCAGCTGAGGTGCCTGATGTCACAGAAGGACGCTGTGGAGGACTCTGAGTGTTTCTGTTTCATGTTTCTTCTGTTTATTTTCCATCAAGGTCACCATGTCTCTTACCCAGGTTTTGGCTGGAGCTTTCAAGAAAATGTTAGTTGCATCTTTTCTTTCTGGGAAAAATGCTGTACAACGTCAACTGAAACTGCCTAAAAATTTGGATGAAATTTATCTAGGATTGAGCTAGGAATTGAAAGGGGGTATGAAAGTTTGCTCTGAACTTGTGTTCTTTGTTCTGTTTGGATCCTTGTGCTGCGTGTGCCTTCAGGGAAATGAGTGCACATAACTGAACTAAATCCTCTGGGGAAAGAAAGGAAAAGAAACTAAAAGCTTTTTGCAAAAATATTCATCAAGCAAAACTTTTAAGCCTAGTACATTTCAATCCTGGAAATAAATGCCTCCTACAGACCCCCAAAACACCAGGGTTTACTGCAGTTTTATGAGGAAGGCACCTGGGCACAGTGGTGAAGTTCCTTAGAAAAGATGTAAAGGGTCTGTGCAGGCAAAACCTGTGCCAGGGCCTCCCCAGCCTCACAAGGAAGAATTTCTTCCCAATGTCCAATCTAACCCTGCCCCCTGGCAGTGGGAAGCTGTTCCCTGTGTCCTGTCATTCCAGGCCCTTTTCCAAAGTCTCTCTCCAGCCCTCTTGGAGTCTCTTTAGGCACTGGAAGGGGCTCTGAGGTGTCCCCAGAGCCTTCTCTTCTCTAGGCTGAATAACCCCGGCTCTCAGCCTGTCTCCAGAGCAGAGGGGCTCCAGCACCCTGAGTTTCTTTGTGGCTTCCTCTGGACTCTTTTCAGCAGGTCCAGTCATCCAAACAGGATGTTTGGGTCCTGGTCCCCGTGGTGAGTGGGGAAGCACTGAAGGTATCAAACTCTTCCCTTGACATATTGAAGATTATTGTTTTCCCCTGAAAATTTGGCAACACTTGCGCTTGTCAGTGCCTGTCAGGAAGATCTTTTGCATTTCCCATCCCCTGGAGTGGAGGCTGCCTATCAAGTGTCTCTTCTCCACAGTTTAATGTTTCTGGTAAAGCTACTAATTTGATTTTTAGATTTTGTCTAAACAGAATTAGCACATATCACACATTGGAGCTGCCAGTTAAGGGAAAAGCCAAGGAATGGTCAGGGGAATGAAATAAGTTATCCCTCCTGGGGCGACATCAGCAGACAAAGCCCAGATGGTAAAAGTCCATGTGATCCTTCTTTGCACATCACAGAGACGACAGTGACAGAAGGTGATGATGAACAGGGCATTGGGATGGGTTCTGCCCCAATTAGGAGTGGATGCTTGCAAGGTGAGGGTGCCACTGCATGGGCTGGGCTGTGCCTGCCCTTGGTGGCAGCTGGAGAGCATCAGCTGCTGTGGAAATGGAGCAGATGAGGTGGTGGCTGCACATCTGGGTGGGGCTGGGACTGACCCTCTATGTGCCATGGCTGCTGGAGAGGGGAGGTGGGCAGGGGCTCGTGCAGGCACCCGGTGCCCTCCTGCCATGCTGGTGCTGGAGGAGGCTGGTGGGGAGTTTATATCTCTCAGGGAAGATTGGCACCAAGAAGGGATTCTTTTCAGCTGGTATTTACTTATGACATCCCCATTTCTCCTTCTTCTTTTTATCTAATAAATGCCATCTCTCCCACAGGCAGATGTCTCAGCCAAAACATTAAGATGCAGAAATAAGCCAAGCACTAAAAGAAAAACCAGCCCAGAGAGGCACATCTGTGGCACTGCTAACCCTTGCAATGTTCCATCTTTGAGGGAAGACCATCAGGATGATTAGCTGGGGAGACTTACAGCTCAGTGTGACTCCCATAACCTGCTGATGATGCAGGGGAGGTCCTTGGAAAAGGAAAAGCCGTCTCCTTGCTCTGGACAGGGTCACTGACCATGTTTGCAGAGGAGCACACCAGGAGGTAGCAAGACGCTGAGTACGAGTCTCCTCTCCCAACACAGCTGCTTCCCACAATGTTCACTCCAACACCTGCAGGCTTGCAAGGGGACACGTGGTGTCTGTCACACACTGGGAATGTCACAGCGAGGTCAGTGGAGAGCAGCTTTGGGGCTTTGCAAGTGCTGTGGGAAGACCCACTCAAGGAGAGCTCAGACCCTGCTAACCTTGCACTAGAGAGAAGTTCCCATGAGTTCAGGTGTCCTCGCTCCGTCCCAGGTGTGAAAAAGCCCAGTGTGTTTTCCCTGGGATTGAAGAGCTGAGTAGACAGTGAGAACAAAGCCATATGCTGCATGTCAGCATTTCTATCTTGTGTTTCTAAATACCCCACCAGGATCGCAGGATTTTTCTCACTTGCGAATTCTATGGGAGGAAAATAAAAGCCTAATAGAAGGAAGAATGAACTCCATGTTTTCTGCTTCAGCATCACCTGCTGGTTCCAATGGGAATTTGCAAACTCGTGGAAGAGCTCGGGAGGTGTTGGGCAGGAGGTGACAACCAGCCCATTTTGCAGGCTTTGGGATTTGTAGTGGGATGCATGGGTGCTTCTCTGGAATGGTTCATAACCCGAAAGCTTCAGTGAAGAAAACAAGGGCAGAGAGGGCAGTAATAAGGCAGCTTGTTAAATCATTAAATTTTACTGTCATGTTCTGAGGTTCACAATGAGGATGCAATAAAAGGCATCCTTGGGCAAAATTTACCAACCACCCTTGGTGACTGTGGCCCTGAACTGCTTTAATATCTACTTCAAAGTTAGTAGAAGCAACTCCAAGCATATTGCAAAATTTAATTCACCTTGTCTGAAAGATCAAAGCCTGCAGGAAAGCATAAATCTAAACCTCCAAAAGTATAATTGTCCCTCAACATTATTAAAAATGCCATTTCTCTTCTTTCTTTTCCTCAGTCCTCATCCAGATGTTCTTGAGACCAATGGACTGCATGAGATGATGCCCCAGCTTGTAGGGTGACCTCATACACAGGTAAGATCTCAAGTGAGGTTTATAATTTTTGGACTTTTAAAATTCTTATTCCAAGAACAGAGTGTTTAAAAATCTGGGAGAGGTGTTTTTTGCTCTTGAGTCTGATTTCTCACCTGGATTGACCCTCAGTGCAGAATGGGGACCTAATCCACCTGCACAAAACTTCAGCCACAGGGAAACCTTGGAAAGAACTTGTGGAAACGTCTTTCTGGAACAGCACATGTTGCCTGATCCAGAGGTCATGAGACAGAGGGGGTCAGGACAGGGAGGAAAAATTGTTTCCAGGATTGTCCCTGACCCCTGCAGATTTTTATTATGTTAGAACTAGAAAGCTTCAGTCACACATCAGGATGATAACTGGAAGCGTTCAGCATATATAGTAATAATAAAAAGTAGAGACACATGGCCATGGTCTCCCAAAGTTTCCTCAGAAATTAATTCAGTGAAATCCTAAAGGAATTACATGTCTAAGGCTGTCTCTGCATTCTGCAAGACAGCTCTGTCACTACTTTCTCACTCCAAAATATGGAGGTTTGGTGCTCAGAGGTCAAAATGAAGCCTGGGGAAGGAGTAGGTTTCCTGTCCTACACAGTGTGTGTAATAAAGCATTCCTTAATCACTGGATTGAATCTGAGACACTTCTAGTGAAAAAAAAACAAAACAAAAACCCAAACCCAACCAAAATTAACAGTAAGATTTCACAAAAGTAAATGTAAGTTCCCAGTTTCATCTGTCACAGCTGTTCCTCCCTTTGATGCTGCTGAGATCTGAGCACTGTGATCCCTGGGCATGTCCATGGGCTCAGGAAGCTGCAGCACTTGTGGATGCCATCAGAATTCATCAGCAATCTGGGATGCTTTCCAGGGGAAATCCGCTCTGGTTTTTATTGGAGATGGACTGTTTGGAGCAGAGCAAATAAAAGTGCTGTGAGAAGTTGTGGTGTGAACTGAGCTGGGATGTGATCAGTGGGACGGGGGCTGGGGACCCGCAAGACACTTCTAGTGAAAAAGGGTCAGAAAGCCATCAGGGATGGGTGACCCCACTCCCTCTGGGGGCTCAGCTCCCTGGTGGGATGTTTCTTTCAGATGACGGTGCCCTCAGTCTGGATCTCCCTCACAGCTGCAGCTCCTCTGGCATGGAGCAGCACTCTGCAAGGCCAAGGCATTTCCACCTCTCCAGGATGTCCCTTTTTGACCCCCAGGCTCCTGCTGTCTCTCCCCATCCATCCATCTCGCAAATGAGTTTGCAGAGTTTGCAGCACTCTCAGGGTGCCTGCAGGAGAAACACGGTGTGAAAAGTCAATCTTTGTTTCTGTGATGAGTGCAGCTGGCAGATCCTGCCTCCGGCACCGAGCTCGCGCTGCTCCGGAGACGGACACGGCCTGGCGCTGCCTCAGCGGAGGTGATGGAGGGTGCGAGCCTGGAAGAAGCAAAAGACATGAAGCAAAATGGTCTTGAGGGCAATTTGAGGGAAGTAATGAGAGGTTCAGAAACTGGGGCAGAGCTGGGGTCAGGCTTGGAGGAGCATCTTTCCGTGTCTGAAGGAGAGGATGAGGTGCCGAAGTGTGGCTGTGCCCTGCTGTATGCCTCCTGGTTGGGAAACACTTAAATAACAGCCCCAAATGTGTTCCCTTGGTGTTTCTGAGAGAGTGAAACTTGTGGTAGGGTATCGATTTCCTAAAGACCTTTCACACAATTTTTCACATCCAGATGAGGAAATTGTAATAGGATATGTGTTGCTCAGGGTCTTTTCACAGTTTTTCACATTCAAAAGCCTAGCTCAATCACAAACACTCAGTCTCAGCATCAGTGGCTTTCCTGAACTGGGTCTGAAAACCTCTACCATTTCCCAAGTTGCCACTGCAGCATTTGTGCTACAAGCTTTGCTGAGGCTGGAAGAGCCCATGGAGAGGAAGAGCCTCAATTCATTCCATGATGAGTGCAGGTGATGTGGGTCGGGTGGGTGAGGGATAAGAGGGATGTGTGGGGGTGGGGAAGGGGGTTTGATTGTGTGGAGGGTGAGGAATATATGGAAATGGATCAGCTTGTGGGATGAAGCAGCTTCTTAGGCAAGGCTGTGGCCTTAGGCAAGGATGGAGAGGCTTCCGATGGAGGTTAAATGTTACTTTTATAGGGGAATAATACAATTTCCTCAGCTGGGAGCGAGCCCTGAGCAGCCCAGGGTGCTGGATAGCCCCTCCCATGGCCACCAGTGCTTGTGGTCCTGTGGGCAGGCACGGCTGGCTGAAGCCATCTGTGACATACATTTAGAAGTGGTTTTTTATCCTGTCAAATATTCAGGCCCACTTTTTTGGCTTCTGTGACTCAGCACAGGTTTTCTGGAACCAACTTATCCCAGCAAGGCTGTTGACTCTCAATCCCACATAAAATTATGGGGAGCTGGATTGTTTGTACAGCGCTGCCGCCACGGCTCTTTGTGTGACATCTCCAGAGCATGACAGCCACATAAATAGCATATGCGAGGAGACAGCACATATCTGCTGCTTGGTGCATATTATTTACATACATCTCCTCCACCTAACTGGTGGTTCTCCCCAGTCATGGATTTGTTAAAGGCTGGAGCCTTTTCAAGGCAGATATTCAAGCCTTTGAGAAACTGATGGGAATACATTTCCCTCTATGGTTGCTTGAGATTTTCAGTAAACATCTATCGTTTCCTCTTGCTGGAAAATGGAATGAGGGAAGGTTTCAGAGGCTGAGTTCAGGCAGGTTAAAGCTATGAAAATATGTTGCTTTGGGGTGGTTTATCAGGCATCAGCCGCTATTGATCCACCTAACAGTGAGAACCTGAGTGACATCTCTTTGGGGAGAGCAAGTTCAGGGGGAAGCAAACAGCCAATGGTTTCTGGGTATCTTGGTGTCAGACTTTTTTTGCAGTGATTTTGCTGCTCTCCAAGCTGTTGGCTATGTAAAAGGACTGCAGCACAAAGGTGATAAGCAGATCTTTACTTTGAAAGGCTCCTGTGAAATTCACCATCTGAGCAGAGATGTTTTCCTCCCTAAGGGATAAGAGGTTAAAATGCTGGGATGGTGTTCAGAGGATATAAATTCATCATCTGCTGCTGTTTCTTACTGAGTACCTGTGTAAATCCTGCAACCATCACTGCCTTTCTTGAAATCAGGGACCCTTACTCTCTCAGCATCTGGGACACTCAAATAGTGAGCTTTGGATGATGGGTGTCCAGTCCCAGAATGGTGAAAAAATCAGTGTCCTGGGTGAGGGATAATGCGGGGGAGGAGGGACTTCTGTCTTGTAAGAGTAGAGGGACTTGCTTGTTTCCAGGTTCATGAGTTTGACATGCAAAGAGGAGGAAGACAGTAAAACACAATTTAATGTTGCAGTGAAGATTAATGGCCTCATCTGCAGTCACCTGAAATGATCAGTCCCTTGAAAATTGCAAATAGTGATGGCAGACAATAAAATATCAGTGAAGTCGTGGCATTGTGTGCTCTTTCTCCTGCTGGAGCTTGAGGGATTTTGCTCTAAATGAATTTTTGGTGAAAGCAAGATCTGCTCTAATTATTTGTAAGTAATGAGGTGAGGCCTAGCAGCACACAGAGTGTTCTTAAAATGCAGGTGGCTGCTGGCACTAATCCTGATTATTCTCCTTACCATGGACCTTGTAGATGGGTAGAAGAGAAATTGAAAGATTTCCACCGTATTTGTGCTTGAAATGGGCATGAATTACACTTGTTCTGCTGTCCTGCTGTTTTAGAAAGAGAAATCCATTGACTCCAGCTTTGTTAGCCTGGTGGCCCTGGGAATCAGCTGGTCCTTCAGGAAATTGTTTTATTGTATAATGTACCTGTTCCTATGAATCAGTTCCTTGCAGCCTCAGGAACTGGCAGGGAGGTCCCCAGGCAGCATCAAGGTGGGTTGTCAGTGTACAGAAGTGTCGAGACTGGGCAGGTGAAGCTGCTGTTCAGGAATGTGGGGATGGATGAACTCAGCTGCCTTCCTGTGCTGGGCTGGAGTTAAAATCTCTGTGTGAATGTCTGAGCTTGTATTTGTGACTAGGTCTGAGAGTGCATGGGACGTACTGGGATCAGCCACCTCTGATACGGGCTGGACCATCACCCTGCCATTCCCATCTTGAGATCTTGTCCCAGATCTGCTGTTCCTGAGAAGTTCAATGATTGTGGAAGGGAGATGGGGACTTTGAACAAGGTAGGACATGGCCTGTGACATCTCACTGACCCCTTTCCCTTTGCTGGGTCTGGGATTTAGGTAACATCCCAATGCACGCTGCAGTCAGCAGGATTCCTTTTCCCACAGTGTGTATGTCCCCAGGCCCCTCTTTGCTCCTTGGGAATAGTCTTCCTGGTTTTCTTTTTGTTCTGATGCTCGGCAGTGCAGAAAAGAATCTGCAGAGGTTTCTGCTATCTCTAACACGAGTCTGACTTGAGGAAGTACAAAAGCTACAATGAATATGTATTACTGGAAATATTGAAGAAGCCAATGTCCCCTTCTTTTTAATAGATGTTATTTCTCATTCTTTGAATGAGTCTGCTGGCCATGGAGGGCAGATAATCCAGTTGTGGAATCTCTCTTGTCTTGTGTTGTTACGTGATTTATAGAACCATGCAAGGAACAGAATTTGTCACCACTGTCTCGGTGAAGTGCCATTGAATCCCCTTGTAGAGGCTGCTCTGGAAAAGTGGGTTTTAAGGTTCAAGAAAAAATGTTTTCATATTTGTATGTCTTTTTATTTATTGTTTTTTCTTGTTTCCCCGATGCTCTGTTGACCACAAATCTGTAAAGACCATCTAGTTCTAACTCCCCTGCCTCAGGAACGGATACATAATTGCTAAATTTTTGTCATCGTTAATGTCCTAAGAACGAGTATCACCCATTACCAATGGTGGTGCAAATTTAGCTAATTAGCCTTTGGCAAACCATTAACAGATGCCCATCATCCCAGGAGTGACAGTTGCGTTTTTGAACCTTTGCTTTCCAGGACGCTCCACATCCCCCCAGCCTCTCTCCTGCTCCTCTCCAGCCCAGGTGCTCATTCCCTGCATGAAAAAACGATTTCACATCTTGCAAAATTAATTCTCTGCTCATGATGGCCTTGATTAAACAGATTGACAAACCGTGCTAAAGGTAGCAAAACAGCTCTGACATGCAGACGTCTTCACCTCCTGAAAGGAAAGGCAAAAAAAAAATCCCTGTGGGCTGTTGCTATTATGAGATGCAGGTGGCTGAGGGCTGTTTTCTGCAGAATCAGCAAAAGTTCTCCACATTTAGGAGCAACGTCTGTAAAGTTAAACTGGTTGAAATGGCAGAAGATACAATTATTGGGACTTGAACTAGATTATCTTGAAATAATTGAAGATTTTTCATCCACAACTGATGTAGACTGTGCTGATGCTCCAGGAGTTTGGAGCTAGAAATGGTAAAAGAGTTGTGTGGCTGCCCCATCCCTGGAAGTGTTCAAGGCCAGGTTGGATGGGGCTTGGAGCAAGCTGCTCTAGTGGAAGTGTTTTCACTTGCATGTTGATGCTCTGGACTCTCTCTTGTAAATTCAGCATCTCCTAATGGTGTGTGAGATCTGCAGTCTCCACAAAGGCTCTCTGGGCATCACCTGGAAGAAGGGTGGCTTTTCTCTCTTGTTCTTTTCTTGGCTTTTGTTACCTTGCTGATAAACTTTCAAGCTGAAGAGCTGATCTGTTTTTCGAAGAAATAGGCTGGGAGAAGTCCTTTTTGGGTAATGTAGATAAAATTTAGGTGGCCTTCCTTCCCAGGCTTGGTGCATAGACCCCAGCGGACAGGAGACTTCTGATGAGGAAGAAATCTGTCAATCCTGCTCTTGAGATGATTGTCCTCCTCTCACCCCAGGGATCCTGAGAAGAGCACGTGTTAAGATACCATGAGATATTCTGGAAGGACAGATCTCACCATTATTGAATTATAATTGGGGTGAAATTATGTGAAGCAGCAGGACTGGGGCTGAAGGTGCAGCATGAACATCCTGGGCTTTTTTTCCCCATGCAAAGAGGGCAGGGATGAACCGAGAAAAAACTAGAGGGATGGATGATGGGAATTTTTGGAAAGATATTTGTCCCAGACACATATCTTGGCTGTCAGTAGTTCAAAGTGCAATCCTGATCCCTTTTCCAGCAGCCTTTCTGAAACACATCTCTCAGGCCAGAAAGAAAACCACAACAAGATAAATAGGTGAACCTGCTGTATTTGCTGCACTGCATTAACGTAAAGGGAGTGTGAGAAGGGCTGAGAGCATTTGTTGGGGTGGGAGCCAGCAGAGAGGAGCAGAGCTGAATTTTCAGACACTCTTCCCGTCAGCTCCTGGGCTGTCCAGCTGGGAGCTCTTGCACTGATTTACTGCTGTCCTTGCTTCAGCCTTTGGAAATCAATCCACTGACAATTAAGGTAATGTCTGGTCTAATATTTTTTTCACACTCTCGTTAATGGACTGACAAAACCCTACTTTTTGAAGCAGTGAGACTGTTCTGTTCCACAGGAGTGCTGGAACTCTGGGTCATGCTTTTTTCCCCTTGTCCCTGTTAAAGCTGAGATCTCTTGTTGAAGCTTTCAAGAAAATTGCCATGCAGCACACGCCTTAGCACTGTGCTCCTGGTGAAGAAGGTGCAGCTCTTCTGTTTTATATCCTCAAATATCCCTTAAAGGAGAACTGGAGCACAAAGGGGTAGCCCTGGCTGCCTGCTGGGCCGCAGGAGCTCTGTGTTGGGCTGGCTGTGGGTTGGGAAGAGAAAAAGCATTTGATGCCCAAGAGCTCATGTTCTTTTTCTCCACCTCCTGGGCAAGTGTGCCCTGCACTGGGTCTGACCTGCTGGGTGTCTCTGCTTGTGTCCCCAACACTGAGAAATTTCCCCAAACTGCTGGGAAATGGCTTCTTTGAGGAAACACTGCAGATGGCCAGAGGAACCAGACCAGGGGGCTCTGGTTCTCAGTAGTCAACCCACCTCTGATCTGGGATCAAACTGGGGGTGGGCCCCAAAGTCCTCTGTGCACCCTGTTTGGGGGGTGGCCTACCTGGGGGGCTCTGCAGCTCCTGGGCACCGAGTTTATCAGGGTCGATGTCCCACAGCCAGACTGGGAACTGCACGTACCTGTGGGTCTGTGTGGATCACCCCACCTTGAGGTAAGGGATTTACCACTGCAGCTTCTGAAATGTCTAACTCAGATGAGAAGTGCAGGATGGTTTGGGTTACCAAAATGACCTTTAGTTAATGCTGCTGGAAGAATACTAAATAATAACAATTTTCTCCCCATAGTTCTCATTCCTCCTTGCATTTTTTCTGCCAGTTTCTAGGTCAGATTCCCCATTCCGCTGCTCCTGCGCTAGAACAGCGCTCAGGTTGCACAGTTGCAGACGAGGGAGGAATCTGCTTCCCGAATCCCGATCTCCCCAGTAGCCTTTCCCGATTCTTCCCTTCCTCCCAGCGTCTCCTGCCGGGAGCTCACCCCGGGTAGGCTGCGGGTCGGGGGCTGCGGCAGGGTGGGTTTGTGGGTTTGGGGAGGTTGGGGGGTGCCGGTCTCCCCTCGCCGCCCCGGGGGTGGGACGGGGAGGCCACCGCAGCTCCCCCGGGGCGGGGGGAGGACGCTGCCCATGTCTCGCAGGTGTGGGCTCGCCTTCCCTTTGCTGCGCTTGGTTATTTATCATTTCCCCCCCTCCTCTTTTCCTCCTTCCCCCTCCCGCTTTTCTCTTACGCAGTGGGAGCAGCCCGGCAGCCTGGCTCTGCCCAGCCGCCCTCCGTCCTCCCTCCCTCTCCCTCATCCCTCCCTTTTCCTTAAAAACGTGGGCTCCGGGGTGCAGCCCCCTGCGCTGGCAGCATCCCTGCCTGCGAGAGCAGCCCTTTCCCCTCCTCCACCTGCGGAGCCCCCGGCTTTGTCCCGTGTCCCCCCCCCATCCCCCGGCCCGGGGGTGCTGGATGTGGCCGCGGGGAGCGGAGTCTGGTCCGGAGCTGCGCTAGAGGGGACCTGCCGCAGGTAAGCAGCCGGCTGGGGTTTATTGCCAACTTCGGGCTTTTCCTGCTGTTTTATCGTGACATGGACCGCTGGGGTCGCGCCGGAGCCGCGGTGGCTTTCGGGGTACGCGGGCGGCAGTGGAAGGTCTGGGGACACTAAACCGCGTGTGGGGGACTCACCGACCCGCAGGGGTGGGAGAGGCAGGCGGGCAGGTCCAGCCCCTGGGAGAAGGGATGATGTGTGCAGCCCGCACGTCCCCTGCGCCGGCGGTGTGGAGATATGCGTGATCCCTGTGTGCTCGGGATGCGCCAGGCTCCCAGGGTCGCATCCTATTAAAATGCTCCCGGGAAGGGGGGCTGTGTTCCTCGGCAGTATATCATCCTTCTCCCTGGTAATAAATCAGCCTTCCCCAGCGTTTCTCGTGCACTTGCCTTGCTACAGTCCCGTGCCACCCGTTTGATCAGCAGATTTTAAAGCTGTCTCTTGCTGCCCCAGGTCCTTGGCGCAGGCTGCTGCTTCAGGATGGACCCGCTCTTCTCTGCCCATATTTTTGAAGACCCCGACCTGAGGAAGCTGCTGAACGACTCCTCCATGCTCAACCTGAGCTTTCTGCCCAGCAACTGGTTCAACAACAGCACAGGGGACGGTTTCCTGCCGCTCAGCATCAAGATCACCATCGTGGTCGTCTACTCCATCGTGTGCATTGTGGGGCTGGTGGGCAACTGCTCCGTCATGTATGTGATCGTCAGGTAGGACACCAGGGAGGCTCCAGGGAAAGCTGGGAGCGGGGCAGACGTTCCCTCCCTCAATCCCTGCTGCGGGTAAAGCAGGCAGGCACTTCCCTGGGGTTAGAGACATGCTTTAGAGGTAACGATGTGGCATTTGTTTTATTGTTTTGGTTTTATTTGGTTTTCTTTTTTTCCCTTCCTAGGCTATGATGAAGGTTTCTGCCAGTTTTCAGCTGCCCTCTGGTGCCTCCTAAAGTTTAACCCAGAGAATGGAAGAGCAGATCTGCTCAAAAAAAGGGGGCTTTTTTTTTTTTTTATTTTAGGGAGCTGGATGTCGCTGGGGAGGGCAATGTGCTGGGAGCATTCCACTGCCAGGGTGAGCTGGCTCCTTAATGGGACCTCTCCTTCCTGTGCTGTGTCCGGCACCCCAGCTGTGTTTGCAGGTGCTGCTCCATCTGGGAGCTGGCTCTTTCCAAAGCTGAACCTTGTTGCAAAGGAAGGAGCCTGCTGGGAAGCTTCCTTTTTCTTTTACAGAGGAAAAAAATCACGAATGTAAGTCTTCCAACCCTTTGGAGCCTGCAGACTTAAATAAGATGTGAGAGGATGCTGCAGAGTTGAGGGCAACTTCTCTGGCTCCTTGTGCTGAAGTGAGGAGAGTGGGGGGGACCTTTGCAGAGGGACAGCACAGAGCATGCACCACTCCATCCTCCCTGCCCATTGCTGGCATTTTGAGTGTCCCTGTCTGCTTCTGCCGTGGTTCAAACCCTTCTGTTCCTGGGAATCAGAAACCTTGTTCGCCCTGTAGGTACAGAATAAGTTCGTGCAGCTCTTAGGGCTGTGATTATGTTAAATCTCAGCATCCCCCTTCAGATCTCTGCACCCTGCATGTTAAGGAGGGAGCTTCCATTTTATCCACATCTTGGAGCAGATTCCTGGTGCAGGTGGACGCTGCCAGCACAGAAAAGACAGGCTGAATCCTCCAAGAGAAGATGAAAGTATTTAGCAGGTATTCAGACACTGATGAGATTGTTTTGTTCCTACCAGGAGCCCAACTGCTTCCAAAGCATCTTTCCCCTGAATAACTACAACTTGGCTGGGGGAGATGCTGCAAAATTAAGTCTTTGGTACCAGAAGTTGGTGAAGGGTGGTTAAATCCCTGCTCCAAGGGCAAAGTGACATGACTGTTCATCAGGCTGCCTGTCTGTGCTCTTTTAGCTGAGGAGTTTATGGCACTGAGAGGGGATCCCATTAGCCCCAGGGAGTCTGCAGATGCAGAGAGGTTTGCAGCACACTGGTGCCATGTCTGGAGAGCTCGTGTTCCTGCTCAGTGTAGTAGCAATCACTGGAGTAGTTTGTGGGTGTGTGTAAGTGTGTGAGTAGTGAGGCTCTGGGAGCTGGAAGCCCTTGCCTGATGATGTTGATGTAGCTGCATAGGAATGCCAGCCCGTGTGCAGCAGAGGAAGGGAGTCCTGACCCCGTGCATGAGCCTTAATGTGTGTAAGGAGAAGTCTGGGCACAAATCTTCTCTCTGTCTGCAAAGGTCTGGTGGGATGTGCACAGCAGGATCCTGCTGGGCCTGCCCAGGGCTGGGACTGGAGGATCACCAGTAATACGAGTGTCCCAAACTGGTGCCCTGAGCAGGGTGGACCGGTGCCACGGCTAACCATGAAAAATATTGGCTTCTGCTCCACACCTTTTTTGACTTCGATACCTTCCTGTGGGATAAAAACAACTCAGGAAAAGAAAATGAGATTTAGCACTAGAATTTCCCATGGAATCTAACTCTTTTTGTGTGTGTCCTCTCATTTTACAGGTTTTAAGCAATTGGGTGCCACCCCAATCTCTCTCAGGCTTTTCCATTTCTCGATTTCCCTTTATTCAGAAATGAAAAGTGCTTGCTGGGGAGGTTATAACTGAGCTAGAGCATCTGTAGGAGCTACGGTTCCCCACCCATGTTCCCTGGGAGCTTATTACTGAGCTGAGACCAATACCGAGTTAGAGCCAAGGCAATGACCCTTCTTGAGTCAACGAGTAACAACTTCTGGTTATCTCTGCCCAGGATTCTTCTCTCCTTGCCCTGTCTGTTCAGGTCAGGAGCAGGTGTGAGGATGAATTGGACTCCATATCAAACTCTTGACCCTGGCCATGTACACAGATTGATGTGGAGCTGCCAAATTGTGGCTGTACAAGAAGGATGCTGATGAGCTTCCCAAACACAGGCTTTTCTCCTCAGATTAGAGCTTTGATGCTTCACGCCTTGAACAGCACCTGGTTTTCAGTAGGTTGGAAGTTGGTTGCTGGTAAGTCAACACAGGGTTTAGGGGCTCTTAATGATCAATTAATGGAAAAATGATCAGCAAACCCTCTGTGCTGCACAATTATCATTGTAGGTAATGTGCACCCCAACAAGCTTTTTTTCTTTCCATGCTTCAGCAATGATAACCAGGCTTCAACATAGTACACAGCCCATAGGAAAATGGTGTATTACCTTCCAGGAAAAGACTGGTAGTGGTATAGACAGTAATTGATTCCTGTTTTTGAGGGAGTTGGGAAATAAAAAGACTCTAATATCAGCACTTGAGGAAGTTGGAGGCATCAGGAAAGCTCATTTATTTGTTCCTCCTGAATGAGTTCTCTGCAGTACCATGGGAAAAGTTTTAAAATCTCCCGGTATTTCACACAAAAGTACAAATTCAAAGCCTCCTCTAGGTTCCCCGCTGTGTTGTAGAACCCAGCCTACATCTCTATTATATTTGGAGTAATTTAACATTTGGAATGATTAATTTATAGAGACAGTCATCATGTGACTGTCGATCCCTTCCAGTGCTGAGCAGCACTAATTGGGTAAGATGGAGAGGGGCTCTTATCAGGAACACAATTTCCTGGATAGTAAAGGGCCTGTTGTGGGAACCTGCCTCGTCTGTGGCTTTGTTCTGCTGGCTCATCGTGGAGCTCCTTGCCAGCGGGGATGATGCCTCCCCTCCCTCCTCCTTCTGCTGTTTGCTCTCTTCTGCATATATTTCCTGTTCTGCTTCTTAATGAACGTGAAACAAGGAGCTGAGCAGAGGGTTTGCAGGGAGAGTGGGGGAAACCAGGCTGCTGAGATCCCTCCTAGCTATTAACTGAAGTCTGCAAGGCTGCTTGCCCAAGATCTTTGCTTTTAGGAAGGAAAGCAAAGGGGAAGGAGGATGTATTGTTGGCCCTGGGGGTGGGGCTGACTCGTGGGGCCGGAGGTGGTGCTGACCCAAGCGTTGTTATAGGGGTGTGACAGAGGCCTCGGATCCCTGCCAGCCACTGGTGTGCCACGGAAGCGACAAGGTGCAGCTTCTAGTCCAGGGACTCTCTGTTGTCCCCACTCCACCATGCTGCTGTGGTGTTCAGGAGCAGGGATCTGGAGGACTCCCTTCCTCCAGTTCAAACCCCCGTGGGAACGCTGCCTCATTTCTTGGGCACTCCTCATTGCTATGGCAGCTGCCTGCTGGGAGCCTGGCAAAATACTGGGGATGCTCAGCTCTCTCTATGGGAGAACACCTTTCAGAGCATTTGAAGCAATATTTTAGGCAGTTTAGGGCTGTTAGGCCCCTACATTTTCATCTGCTGCCTCCAGGTGAAGCTTTAGGAGAAAGGATGTGATGAGGAGGTGCCTGAACCATGGGCCTGCCTGGGGATGCTGTGCCAGCTGTTCTGCTTGAAAAGTGCCTCAGTCCCTGAGAACAGGGGTGAGGGCAGCTGGCTGTGATGAGACAGGCGAAATGAAGTTAATTATGACATTTCAGAGATGCTGATTTCTTAATAGAAAGCTTTCTAAGGGAAAAGCCTGGACCAGCTGTGTGTCTCAGAGCTGAAATGAAGTGAGTGCTTCATGCAGTGGGGACCCAGCGGACACGAGTGGGGCCATCTGAGACCTTTGTTGTTTCCAGATCTGCCTATTAGTTTTTCTTTGAAAAATAAACTAAACAGATATAAATTATTCAATTTAAAGTAAATGAAACCCACCCCAAGGGCTCTTTGCCCTGGAGAGTGAGTGGAGCCAGGTGAGAATGGTGAGGTGAGCAGAAGAAGATCCTGCTGTGATAATGGCCGCAAAGGACAGGTCTGCAGCTCCCTGATTTCTGGGTCCCCATGAGCCCAGGTGAGCTGGGCTCACATGACCCATAGTAGCCACATCTGGCCCCTGCTAACACAGGTCCTATAGCTCCAGTGTGTGTTGAAGGGCTCTTTGTTTCACCTGGCTGTGGTGAGATGGGTGAAAGGGAGTTGCCCATGTGCAGCAGTAACTCTGTGATGTTTAACATGGGACCTGATTCCCAGTGTTTTTCAGAGACTGGGCAATTCCCAGAAGCATTCTGGATGTGAGCAATTCATCAGAGGCAGATCTGGCCCATGAGCAGGGATAAGAGTATCCTGCTGCTGGGTGGATGCTGATGAATGCGCTCCCTAGACCAGAGCACCATTCCTGGTGGCCAAGCACTTGCTCAGGGATGTGGGAGCATCCCTGGGAGCCCCTGGGTGAGCTGCTGAAGCCTTTGCAGCAGCAGCCACAGAGCCTCCTCCCTTGGCATGGCAGCACCATCCACAGTGGTCCCCAGAGAGCACCTGGATGGCAGGGCAGGGCTGCTTTTTCACAGCTGTCCCCCAGACACAGAGGTGACACTCAAGGACAGGAAGATCATCCGTCCCAAAGTGTGTGCTCATCCTGGCTGGCTGCAGATTCCCTTACTAGCCCCTGCTAGTCAGTCCCTGTCTTGCTGGGTAATTTATAGGCTTTTAGGTGCTGTGTTGGTGGCTGCTTTTGCTGTAGTGTCTGGCCTCAGAGTACAGGCTAATTTAAATTTGTCCTTCTCAAATTCTGTGTGGCTTTTTCAGGGCCTGTTGAACCATTACGAATAAATCATCTCGCACTGGTCAGAAGTTTCAGGCGGAGGGGGCTCTGGGATGGCGATCAGAGCAGCGGGGACGCAGAGAGCACGGTGTGGGCGGGCGGCTGAGGGGACACAAATCATGACAGAACGTGCCAGATCAAATATCAGCTTTGCACAGCCTGAGGGCTGGGAGCAGGCTGGGAGCAGAGATGGGAGAGAACTGGGGCTGATTTCCCCCATCACAGGGTGGGAGCAGCTCAGTAAAAATCCTCTTTGAGCCTTTTCTGCTCTATTTTGCTCCCTGGTGCATGTCCAGGGATGGGGGCAAAGGCTGTCACTGCTGCCAGGGTGTGAGGTGGGGATGGAGGGAGCTGCTCAAGGTGAACAACACTGTCTGCATCCTAATTAGCCGGAGCTACACATATCAAAATCAAGAGGCTCCAAGAGGCAGAGAGCTGCTGGAAACAGTGCTCAGGGTTCCGCAGGGCTGCAGGCTTTGCTCTGGTCCCTCTGCCCCTGGTGTCTGCAGCTCCATTTTGGGTTGTGTGTTTGCTGCAGCCACCTGGTCCTTAGCGCCAGCCCTTGCCCTGCAGCCTTGCTGTGGCTGGGTGGAAAAGAGGGAAAGATGCAAAAACAGCGGGTGTGCAGCTCACCCCGAGGCTCAGCCAGGGGCAGAATCCGTTCTTGTGAGGAACAGGTCCTTAAAGCCCCGAGGGTGTGTCTACCTACCTACCTACCTACCCTTAATGCCCTACCCTTAATATCCACTCCCAGACTGTGTGCTCCCCCTGCCAGAGGGTCCACTCACCAAAAAAGGAGGGGGAAGATGAGTGCTGAGCTGATATCCAGGTGTTTTCCCTCTCAGGCTTCAGCATCGGAGAGAACAGGAAAGCAAAGCAATTACTGTTGTGACAAAGTGGGGGCTGGATGGAGAGCTGAGAACCACCCTGTGGGAGATGCTCCATTAGGAAATTACCGCCATGGCAGAGTGCAAGAAAGTGGCCCAGCAGGGAGCTAATGTCCTCCATGGAATCCACAGGCTTATCTGCAGCAGAGCTGTGTCATGGGGGAGGAAACTGAGGCGCCTCCTAAAGCCTGAGAGTTTAATTTGTCTTTTTTTTTTGTGCAGATTAAGAGAAAGAACACTCTCATTTCTGGAAGAAAAGAAATAGAGGTTAATCCACAGAGAAGTGATTGATTGATTTTTGGGTGTACTGAACATTCTGGAAATGTTTGGGAACATTGGTTGGTTGGGACAATGGCTGTTGGCTCTCAGCATGTAGAGAAAATGGTGTAGAAGTAATTAATTAGGTGTAAATTAATTTCTCCCCCTTTCAAGAGTGCAAAATCAGCTTTAAATTCTATTGGAAGATGGGTCGAAGGAAGTGGTGGGACAGCCACCTCAGTGTGTCCTGTGTTGGAGCAAGGGAAGGTGGCTCTGCCATGACCTTGAAGAGGTGGTGAGGAAAGAGGCAGAGGAGAGGGATCTGTGCATTGAGGGATTTTGCAGGACCAGGCAGAGCAATTGCCCCTGGACTCTGAATTTATGCTGAGAAGTATCTGGGAGGAGTGGGGCCAGTGGGGCTGGAGGGATATGAGAGGGAGCTGAAGGTTTGATCTGCACGCCCTGAGTTCAGGGCTGGCCGAGATGCCCCAAACTTCTCAGTGCCAGGGACACGGGAGTGTGCAGGGAGGCAGCTTTGTCCCCCATGGATGTTGGATGGGGGTTGGAGGTAGGTGAATTGTTGCTTGTTTCTCCCACTGGTTAATGACAAAAAATAAAACAGAAACAACCTTTAATTTTTTCTGTTTTGCAGTAAAGTTGCTCACCATTGCTCAAAATTGTTATTCCCTTGAGTTATAATGTCAGTAAAAGCAGTCAGGGTTAGAGGCATGTTGATGAATTGCCTCTGGCTCCAGCCCTCCTGGAAGGATGGACTGCAACAAACTTGACCTTTGGGAAGTTTGAGCCAGCCCAGCCAGGTTTGTGGTGTTCAGGGAAAACTGCAGCTACCAGGAGACCTTTGCCAGCACAGTCTTAGGCGACTGAGTAATTTCCTAAAGCGTGAGCTGACAATGCTTATTTTTGTGAGAGCTGATAAAACAGTGATTTCACGTCATTTTAATCCCCCTCTGCTGACCTGGAGGGGAAAGTGAATCCACTCACAGACCCACCTCATCCCCCTGTGCTTTGCCACATTTATGCCAAGTGCAAAAATTCAAACAAGAAAGGAAAACTTGCCCACCCTGAGATGCTCCTCTGGAGTTCAGGGCACTGGAGCCTGCTGTAATTCTCCTTAGGAAATCCCGAAGCTTAAAGCCCTGGCAGCTGCCTGGTTGTGTTGGATTTGCAAAGTGCTTTTGCTCATTCATCCCATCACAAAAGGAAAGGCAGCGGTATTTCCTTTCTACTGCTTTTGGTTATGTAAGTTTGTCTGGGCTGGCTTTCTAAGAACGTGGGATTGATTTCTGGCCCAGGAAAAGCCTCACTCAGGCTTGTGTGGGGACCTCAAAGTATTTCCAACAATGTTTCCATCAGTGCTCACCTCCAAAAGCTCCCCTTGGCTTTCAGGGTCAAATGTAGGATCATTTGGTTTTGATTTCTGAAGCTGCTTTCAGACTTCTGATACCAGCCCAGCTTAGAGCTCCAAGGCAGGTGAAAAAGTCGACTTTCTAGTCTGGATCGTGGCTCCCCTGTCTGCTTCTCTTGCAAACCTGGCTGGGTCACCGTGTGTCCCAGCAGGGTTCAGAATATGCCAGTGATAATGTTCTGCCAAGCATTCAAATAATTTATCAAGAGCTGAAGAAGCTCACACCCTCAGGGGAGGGCACAGCACTGAGAAGGGCAGTTGTGGGTTTGCTGTTCTGAAACAAATTGACGAAAAGAGCTTTTTAGGTCAAATCAGACTCTGTAATATTCTAACACGTATCAGGCTGAAAATAGTGCAGCAGTTTACGGGTAGAAGTGTTACCCTCAAATGAACTTGCACTCTGTTAATAACATCATTGTCTCCCATTTTTGGCCACGTCTCTACTAAGGCCATTAGTAGAGTAAATGATAGATGAGCTGTAGTTTTAAAATTATACCTATTCGAGCTCTTATTCTGCCCATGAGAGGAATATCCTGGAGCTGAAATGTTAGATTCAGTCACAGTCACTGTTGAATTTCCATTTCTGCAGACGCTGCACGTCCCCCTGGATAGGTGATCACAGATGGCTCTGCATCATTTCCCAAGTGTGAAAAGGAGATGATTGCCATTAGAGCAAGGTGACTCTTTCTTTGGGGCAGTCAGTTCTTGTGGTAAAAGTAATATTGAAATGACAAAAAATCTTTGAAGTAGAGTTTGACTTGTGACTTTACTCCTTTCTTAAGAAAGATCCATTGTGATATTTTGATTTCTGATTCAAACCTAGTTCCTCACCAGTTTTTGGCTGGCGAGGGCTGGCCATTTAGCCTGTTCTGATTTGACAGCTCACATTAGCCATGCTCTCTGGCTATGAGCCCATATCAAATGGCTGATCAACTTACCCCTGCACCTTTCAAATCAGCTTACTGGCTAAAGCTCTCACCAATACTTATAATAATGAAGCCATAGGTAGTGAAATCCTAAGCTGGCCTTATTGAAGTAATTTCTCAAGAAACACCATCTGAGTTGACAGCCTCAGGCTTTCATGGTGCTCACTGGCAGACTGAGGGAATGATTCTCCTGCCCATGGAAGTGATTGTGAAGGGACCATTTGTGGTGTTGTAGGAGATGGGCTGAACTGTGTGTTGATAAACCTGTGGGAGGTTGAAAGGTGACAGTGGCCAATCTCATTACATAAGAAAATACAGCAACTCCTTCCATAAACAGCAGAATACTTCAGTAAAGTTCAGTGTCTGACCCATCCTGATCAGGTGGAGCTCTAACCATTGCTCATTCCTGCATTTCAGATTCACCAAGATGAAGACAGCCACCAACATTTACATCTTTAACCTCGCTCTGGCTGACACCCTGTGCCTGATGACCTTGCCCTTCCAGGGAACAGACACATTCCTGGGTTTCTGGCCCTTTGGCAATGTCCTGTGCAAGATCGCCATCTCCATCGACTACTACAACATGTTCACCAGCACCTTCACGCTGACGATGATGAGCGTGGACCGCTACATCGCCATCTGCCACCCCATCAAAGCCCTGGACATCCGCACGCCCCACAAGGCCAAGGTGGTCAATGTCTGCATCTGGGCTCTGGCTTCTGTCTTCGGCATCCCGGCCATGGTGATGGGATCTGCGGAGAACGAGAACAACGGTCAGTAAAACTGCATCCAGTGGGAGGGAGGTGCTGGTGGACAGGAGGGGCCAGGGAGAGGGGTGCCAGTTCCATCAGTGGGCTGAGGTCTCTGCTGTAAAATCATCTTAACTCTTCCCTTTCTGCCCCTGCCTCTCCATATCACTGCTACTGCTTTTCTAGTATCAAACATAGAATTAGTATTTTCTAGTATTAAACATAGAATAGTTATGTGAAGAATTGAACATCAAACATAGAATTGTTATGTTAGGTTGGGAAAGACATCTAAGATCATCAAGTCCACCCATTAACCTAACTAACCTAAACTAATCTGAATGTGCAGATGCTTTTCTGCTTGATCTGCATTTGCTGATCTTCCTTCCTTTTTATTTTTTTACTCTTGCAGAAATTGATTGTCTAATTAAGCTCCCTTCTCCCGTGGACTACTGGGATCCAGTGTTTGGCATCTGCGTCTTTCTCTTCTCCTTTATGATCCCCGTGTTGATCATCACCATTTGCTACAGCCTCATGATCAGGCGGCTCAAGAACGTCCGTGTCCTCTCGGGCTCCAAGGAGAAGGACCGGAACCTGAGGCGCATCACCCGCATGGTCCTGGTGGTGGTGGCAGTCTTCATCGTTTGCTGGACTCCCATCCAGATTTTCGTGCTCGTGCAGTGCTTGGGCGCCAAGGCGGAGAGCGAGCTGGAGCTGGCCATCTCCTGCTTCTGCACCGCGCTGGGGTACGCCAACAGCAGCCTGAACCCCGTGCTCTACGCCTTCTTGGATGAGAACTTCAAGGCGTGCTTCAAGAAGTTCTGCTTCCCCACGTCCTTCAGGACGGAGCTCCAGATGTCCAACAGGATGTGCAGCATCGCCAAGGATGTGGCCTACGCCTGCAAGAACTCGGAGGGGACTAACAATCCGGCCTGACTAGGCATGGAAATCCCCATGGTGGCTGTCGCCCAGCAGAGTCCGACCACCCCCACGTCAGAACTAACTCAGATAACGGCCCTTTAGCAGGACCTCGAACCTGAGAGGTGAGAAACCAAGGAAACAATTTTGGGGGTTGGGAAAACCGGATACTGCGAGAGCACGAGAGAAAGTGAGCCCATTTGATGCATTTTTAATTCTAGTGCATCCTGCACTAAGGAATGTGTTTGAAATGAGCCCTTTGATTCCTGTGAAACCCTGGGAGTTTGCAGCATTATTGAGAGTTTGGGAATCAAGGGTTTAAAATAGGCATCGCTCCTGGGGCTTACACTTCTGCTGCTGGGAGACAGACAGAATGTGAACTCTTGCATTGCTTTTTTCCTCCCTGAGTGGAGATGTTAACAGCTCGCGTGGCTCACCAGGCGCTCGTGTGCGGGTTTTCCTCCTGTGCCATCGCTCTGAAATCAGACTTTGCTGCAGCCAAAGTGGGCAGGAGCCATCAGACAAAACCCAAGATCATCTCCAGGATGAGTCATCGTGCAGGGAAGGATGCAGGGAGGGAGAGGAGGGAGCTGATGGGAAGAGAAATTCAAACTGCCTTGAGAGGCCAGTGCCAGCTCCTGCAGATGGGATCTGCAGTAAAACCCCCTTCTCAGAGGGCAGCAGAGGGGGGGAGAAGAGACTGTCAGAACTGATGATGTAGCTCCAAAGAGGAGGAAGAAAAAGACTGAGGAAGTGAACACAATTCCTCATTTACATGCTGCTACTACTATTTTTTTTTTTAACTCTGTATTTCCAGTGTAATAATGGACAGAATGTGTCTGTATATACATGTCTGTAGAGGAACAGGTGCAGATACATGGTAGGATTTCACCTTACCAAGCATGCCTTGGGCATCTTCCTCTGAGAGAGGAGGAAGGAATGAAGTGGCCTATAGACACATGTATTTATGTATAGGGGAAAGCCATTTTGGAGAAGTCAGAATGGCAGCTCTTCCAGAAGACATGAACATTCCTGGTGGAGGAGGCAGCCTAAACCAGTCCCACCCACTCCACATGGGATAAGTGGGGCACAAACCATGCAAAACCTGGGGTTCTGTGGTTTGTTTTATGTTTTTAACTGAAATGAGATCCACAATGCTGAAAGCACTGCTGAAAGCAATGCTGAAATGTTGCCCAGGTATCACCCCTCCTGCCAACCGTGGATTGATTTTCCTCTTCCAGAGTAGGCCAGAGCTTTGTGGAAAATGAAATGTCCTGTCATTTCACTCGATAACAAAAGCTTCCCCAAAGAGTTTCACCACCGAGTGCCCTCTGTGCTGGGGAGGGCAGCAGGCTGGGGTTGTCCCTGTAGCACAACAGCCCAGGGAGATCTGGGCAGTGGTGTCCAGTGGTGCTGATGGGGGAGCAAAGCACCAGCCTCCACTTGGAGATGGGAGGTCAATTCCAAAGTGAGAACCAGCAGCGTCGTCTGGACTGTACAGATTCCAATGTGAATATATTTCTTGTGCTCTGGTCTATGAGATTCTGTATTTTTAATGTATTGATTTGCCAATATTTTAATGCTGTCATGTTCTTTCTATATGCTGTACAAAGGAATTGAATGTTATATTTCTATGTAGAGTGTTTCCCTCATGGTTGGGCTTAAAATATAGACACAATTCCACTGGCCCACGTGTGGGACCCAGATCTCTTGTAAACTGCTCAAGCTGGGAGGATTTTGATGCTGATTAGCATTTGATTGGGAATCTGGATGGTTACCAGAGCAAACTTTGCAATTAGCACTTCCCCTGACCAGTCTGGAGGGAGGAGGAAATCTGGGCACTTTAAGCACTTTGTAGTGGATGTTAATCCCTGAGCCCTCACCACGAAATCCCATATAAACCCCAGGCATGTGAAGAACAGCTCCTTGAGAACTGTGCTGCTGGCAAGCTGCATCCATGCCTTTGGAAAACTGGGTTAGGTGGGATGTTATCTGTGGGTGCAGTAACAGCGTTGGGCACTGAGTGACCTTGGGTCTGCTCAGCCCCTCAGCTGTGGGATGGTCTGATGGGGTCTGGGAATGGTTGAGGCTGAAGATGGGAACTGACTGCTGGGCTGTTCTTACCGTTAGGGAGCAGGAGAACATTCATTAGTGTCTGGCTAAGGAACACACTCCTTTTGTCGTTCTTGGCTGGGTTTTTAAATAGATTTATGTCCTCTGAAAAAAAATATACCTGTGTTTGGCATTTTTTAAATATGGACTTTGTTATAATGACTATGCTGCAATGATCTTACATAATCAAGTACTCAATAAATGTGTGTTTACCAAGCTTTTGGGTTTTTCCATGGCCCTTGCAGTGAATGTGTTTAGGCATTCTGTTCAATGCTCAGTGAACTTTGTTGTAAGAAGAGCAGCAAACACCTGAAAGCAAAACTTTATTGTACTGTGCCTCTGGACTTACAGGCTTACGGTCAGCTGGATGGCTTTAGTGCTGGCTCTGTAATTCCCTTTGGAAGTGGTTGTGTTGGTGTGATTTTTACAACTGCTGCAGTGTAAATGACATTTAGGTGGCTACTTGTGTGCTTTAATAAAGGAAAATAAAAACTCCTGTGCTTTGGATGATAATCTGGAAGAGTTAACTGGGTGGACTGGGAATGTCTCAGCCCATCCCTTTTAAGTGAGATCAGTGGGAACTTTTGTTACACAGACGACTTGGTCTGCAGTTAATATAGGAACAGAAGATGTGAAAATGCTGGAAAATTGGGTCCCTGGGTCTTGCAAAGGGCAGCTGTGAAGTGTAGGCAGGGCAGCAGTGCAGGCAGCTGCCTGCTGTTAGAGGTGAAGTCTGCTGAAGGATGAAAAAAAGCTCTTCCCACCTCCTCTCCCCACAGTTCCCACGAGTTATGGGGTTAGGCGTGACCCAGGAGAACAATAAATTGCAGAACTGCTCTGAAAATAAAGCCAAGGCCATATTCTGTAGGCAAGATGGATCAGCCAGAGAGATGTGCAATAAGGAAAGTGCTTTCTCTCTGCACAAAGATCAATATTTCTACCCAAGCAGGTAAATATCAGGAGAGAGTTTTTTATTAGCAGTGGTGATTTTCTTCTTAAAAAAGAAAAAGTAAATTGGTGAGAAAAAAAATGGAAATCTTTATTTTTCTTCTAGTTCAGTTAATTATAAGTATCCAGGGGTGAGTTCTTACAGCAAAACCATAAACCAAAGTGCTTTATTCAGTATTATGGGATTTATTAACATACCAAGTATTCTCTCTGCTGCTGTTGGCTGAAATCAAATGCTGGAAGAGGCTGAAGAATGGATGAGCTGGGGACTGAGATCTCCCCCAAGCAGCTCCTTGGCTCTTGGTAAACCTGGGCACCTCTCTGGCTTTGCAAGAGCCACATCTCTCTTCCTCTCCCTCAGCCAACAACATTTCCCCTTCATGAATTACAACTTCTAACAGCAGAAATAAGGAAGCAGAATTTACACTTTCACTGAGGTTTGGATGGACAATGCCCTCAGGCACATGGTGGGGTTCTTGCTGTTTCTCTCTGCAAGGCCAGGAGCTGGTCTCTGATCCTTGTGGGCCCCTTCCAACTCTGGATATTCTGTGGTTTATGGCTTTATGCCATGGGAGGAGCTGAGCTGGGGAGGTGCTGGGTTACTCTTTACCGAGCTGCAGGGCAGATGGGGGTCGGGTGGTTTGTGTGAGTATCCAGCTGAAATCCCCCTCCCCAAGCCCCCTGCCCACAGGAGCCACAAAGCCTTTCCCCTGCCCCAAATGCCTGTGCCCCCCACAAAGCCTGGCCCCCAGGGCTGAAGACAGGTTCAGCAGGTGGGAGAAACCCCGACTGCAGAAAGACCAAAGCTGTGTTGGGCCCTTGTGGTGCCCCCTGCTCCAAAGCTCGAGACTTGCCCTGATGAAGACACTGCCTGATGCTGAGCAGTTGCCAGGTCAGTTTTCCCAAGATTTCCATGAGCAGCTAGACTGTAAATATGTCTTTCTTTTTAAAAATTATCTTTTCCTTTTTTTTTTTTAGCTCCAGGGAGCTTTGTTAACTATTTAAAGAGCTGTCACTGGGCTCCAATCTCTCTCTAGGTACTTTGGGATATCATTGCTGGGTAGGACAATGTGTGTCCAGAGAAGGATGCCTCTCACCCTGCAATGCTTTATAGGGAAGGTAACTACTCTCTATAGTTGGAGCTTCTTTTTTTAAATGAAAAGGATCTCCAGCAGCAGCTGGTGTGGGTGCAGCCTTTGATAGCTGCTCAGAAGAGAGACTCAGACTGGCAGCAAAGCAGGCTCTGCCAGAAAACTCCAGCTTGCTTTCCCACTCATTTTGCTGTGCTTCCCCTCAGCTATTTTTGTGGATATTTATGCAAAAGAAAATTTCTCCTTCCTTCAACAGGAGAATCTCCTTCGGACACATCCCAGGCTGCAGCCCTGACTGTGCACTCACGGCTTCACGCTGTGTTTGCCGTGTGAATCTCTGTGGCCGCAGAGCTGCATCGCTGTGACTTTGCAGAAACAGCTGGTAATTCACACCCCTGATCATCACCTCCCTAACCCTGCCCAGGGCTGTCTGAAGGACCAGATCTTACTCCCTGGCCTTCTCCTTTGCTGAGGAGAACCACGGAGCTGAGATAGGAGGGGTGGTTGGTAGAATCCAGCAGCAACAGCTGTAGGAGGGAAAGCTGTCCCATCTCAGTGGTGAGAATTGCTTGTGAGGTGGGGAGGCTGAAGAAGGGAGAGAAGGGGGGAAAGGGGACCTGTAGGAGCAAGTCCAGAGGAGGCCACAAAGATTCTCCAAGGGCTGGAGCATCTCAGCTAGATACAAGCTGAGAGATCTGGGGGTGTTCAGCCTGGATAAGGCTCTGGGGAGACTTTAGAGCCCCTTCCAGTGCCTAAAGGGGCTCCAGAGGGCTGGAGAGGGGCTTCGGACAAAGTTCTGGAGTGACAGGACAAGGAGGAATGGCTTCAACCTCCCAGAGGAGGTTAGATTGGATAGTGGGAAGAAATTCTTCCCTGTGAGGGTGGTGAAGCCCTGGCACAGGCTGTCCAGAGAAGCTGTGGCTGCCCCACCCCTGGAAGTGTTCAAGGCCAGGTTGAAAAAACCTGGTCTAGTGGAAGGTGTCCCTGCCCATGGCAGAGGGTTGGAATGAAACATCCTTTAAGATTCTTTCCCACCCAAACCAATCCATGATTCTGTGGTTCTGTGAAATGAAAAGTGGACTCAAGCTGGGAAGAACAGCTTGTAAGCCAAAAGTCCTGGTGCTGTGTGAGGAACAGAGATGGAGTATAAAAAAGTAGAGCATGTGCTGTGTGATGGTGATGCATGTTGGGCACAGAGTCTTTTAGGCCTCTTCTTGTCATGTCTGAGCTGCTGCACATCTATTTTGAGTGGCCCACAGTGGCTGGATGCATCTGCCCTCTTGCCCATTTAGACTGGGGGTTCATGCCACCTTTGCTTGAAATGTGGTAGCAGAAGTACCAAGGTCATAGCTCCTTTTGAAAGAGGGAGTTTCAGGATTTTTACAGGCAAAGGCATTGCTATTAGAGTTGGTGCAGTTAAATTAAAGAGCCCCACGGCTCACAATCTCCCTTTGTTCCTGCTTTCAGCACTCTGAAGCCTGGATAGATTGCACAACAGAATGAAATAATCAATAAATAGAGCAACATGGTTTCGTATCTTGGCAACGATGATGCTGCTGAACCATGTAAACTGACTTTGCTCTCTCTCCCTCAGTGCAGAGCTCCCATCTGGCTGCAGGGAAGGAGTGATGCCGGCTCTCCACAGTGCTGGGTGACACAGGTAGCCTCTTCTCCCATCTCAAGGCTTGTGCTTCAGCAACCCAAAAACTCCCTAAATTGTCCCTGGGTTAGAAAGTGCACGATAATATCCTACCCCAGCTAGGATCACCTTCACCCCACAGGACAACATCTTCTATGTTCCGATTCACAGAATCTCACAGTCCTAGAATGGTTTGGGTTGAAAGGGACCTCAAAGATCATCTAGTTCCAACCCCTTGCCATAAGCAGGATTCTTGGGAATTTGGTCTCCCTGTCGCTGAACTGCTGGGAGGGTCTCAGCGAGGAAATCATATCCTGTTCAACCAGCCCACTCTTGCAGCAAAAGGAGTTTTTCTCCAGTCTATGTTATTTCTGAGACAGGGTGTAGCTCCAGTGCTGGTGGAGTCTCCTGCTGCTGGCAGTGGTCAGGGAGAGCATCATTGCTTCCCTCCCCTCTGGGCCTGAAGCCAAGCAGAAAGGGCTGGAGCCTGGAGCAGCAGCAGCACCAGCACTGCCAACAGCACATTTTCAGTGTAGTGAAATGAAGAATGATCCTTCAAGAAACCAAGCAGGAAACTTGATTTTTCCAAGGAAACCATTGAAAGAATCAGCATCTTCGCATAGACTGGTTTTGGCTGCATTAGATCACCATTTTCCTGGCCACAGAGAGGAGCCCAGGCAGAGCCTGAGCTGGCTCTGTCCATTCAATAAACATCAGTTTCTCTGTGTGTTTCCAGCCTGGCATGTGCAGTGAATGCTCTGAGAAAAGCTCATGCCATGCTGATTTCATTCAGTGACGAGGAATAAAAACAGAAGCTCTGTAGTCAACATGCAATTAAGATTAATGGCTTTTCAGCTTGATTTCCTCAGTGTGAAACAAACCCCGTATTGCGATTTGGCTATTTAATGTTTGCTCAATGTTAGGCATTAATAGCAACTTCTCCACATGCACAGGCCACTTGCTCACATATTTTGGAGTTTCTCCCATCTCAGCCTTGCACTGCTCTTGCTTTGCTTAACCACAGAGGAAATCATAGAATCACAGGATGGCTTGGGCTGGAAGGGACCTTAAATGTCATCTATCCAACCTCCATGCCATTAAAGTCTCTGGAGATAATCACTTGTCTCCAGGGACCCAGCGTAAAGGGGCAGAAAATGAGCCCAGCCTCTGGTGCTGGTGTTTGTCCTCCCTGCATTCCAGAGGCGACTGGGAGGTGGCAATGGAAAGCCAACCAGGGCTCTCCCTGGGGTTTGCTTTGGCATCTGCACCAGGGTTTAATTTGCATATGCTTGGCTGGAAAGCTTCTTCATCTTCTGGTGAGTGTCAGCGGTGCCACCGAGCCCTTCTGCCTGGGGCTATCCACCAGGATTGTGGAGGATGAGTTCAAGACCAGGCTGGATGGGGCTCTGAGTATCCTGGTTAGAGGAAGGTATCCCTGCCCATGGCAGGGGGTTGAAACTGGATGATCTTTAAGGTCCCTTCCAACCCAAACCATTCTGTGATTCTGTGATTCTGTGATTCTGTGATTCTGTGATTCTGTGAGCTGTTGGCTCTGAGCTGCCCCATCCGTCATGAAATGGTGGCCATCAGCTTCACATCCCAGCTCCTGGTCAGCATGGATGAAGGAGCTCAGCTGGGTGTGGCCACGGCATGAAGGATCCTGCTGAATCCATCACACGGATAAGGGAAATTTAATTACATCCGTAAGATTTCCATCAATGCTGAGCAGCAGCAGGCTGGGTCCCAGGGGAGATTTTTCATTGTGTTGAAATCTGACTTTATTAATTACCAGTCTCTGATCTCATTTGAGGGTTAAGTTCATGAAACAGAATCCTTATTTCTCCGATTTCCTTATTCAGCTGGTTTATTGAGTCTTGTACAGGGGATGGTTTGGACCTTAGAAACTCCCAAGGTGTCTTACACTTCTGGCACGAGCTGTGCAGGAGAAGCACCAGAGCAAGGGGAGCTGATGGAGATGTGCAGAAGTCCTGGTGAAAGACAGAGAAAGAAAACACATCTTAGGAAAACTGAAAATGGGGACGGTTGCCAGCTGTCAAAGGTCTTGCTGCCAAACTATAAGTAAAATATAGCTTATTTTACCCTCAAAGTGAACTCCCCCTTCCCACATGGGATGCTGGTGGCAGCACCCAGAGCCCCCACCCCACCCAGCCAGGGAACATTGTGGTGGAGGGCTTTAGCAGAGTGACACCAGCCTTTGGTGCACCCCAGGCTGTTCATTTCCTCATGGGGAAAGCTTCCCGTCCTCTGTTTATCCAGGAAGCACCAGACTTGGCTGTAGGCAGTAAGCAGAGTGTCTGGTTTTTATCTACACATCATATTTACTTTATTTTTTTAAAAGAGAAAATAGCCACTGAACAGCCCTTGAAGCTTGGGGCTAGTGTCTAATTCCACTTGAAGAGCTTTGTTAGATAATTGCAATATTTTTCTGAGAGAAAATAGAGCAATCAAGGCTTGTAATTAAAAGCCATTCAGGCAGCTTTGATCCTTCCCTCTGCATCTTCACTTACCAAACACAAATGCCAGCAAGGACTCATGGCAATATTTACTGTCACTATTCTTGGCCTTTGCCTTTAAATTAATTCCTCTTCCTCACTTCCAGTCAAAAGGAGGAGGAGGGAGGGAAATGTGGCATGTGGCTTTTCAGTAGGTGTTTCTTTGGAAACATTTTTTTGGAGGATGCCCGATATCATAGAATCATAGAATCATTAAGTTTAGAGAAGCTCAACGAGTCCAACTCTCAGCTCAGCCACACCACCACATTCACCATATGCCACATGCACAGGTCTTTTGAACACTTCCAGGGATGGTCACTCCACCACTGCCCTGGGCAGCCTTTTCCAGGGCTTGACCACCCTTTTGGTGAAAAAATATTTCCTAATGTCTAATCAAATCTCCCCTGGCACAACTTGAGGCCGTTTCCTCTCATCCTGTCCCTGCATGATGACAAGCCTGGAGCTCCTCTGGAAGCCTCAGAGCTGCCCTGTAGAACAAGGGTTTATCACCCTAAAACTGGCTCCAGCCACAACTTCAGCTGCAGTGGTGGTGCGGATGGGGCAAGACCCACACACTCTGCCCTGGGCATGCCAGGGAGCTGCCAAGGCCGTGTCCCCACAGCCCACAGAGCTCCTCAGGTGACTCCCTTACTCACTGTGAGAGGTAACCCAGCCTGGGAAGTCCCCTTCCCTTCAGCAGCAGGTGGGAATGTCAAACCTTGAGGTGCTGAGACTCTCTGAAGGCACAAACTGGGCTGGTTCCTCCCAGAACTGGCGGTAAAGCCAGAAGGTCACCATGTCCTTGGGTTTGTGGTGGGAACATCAGTGGCTCATCAGCACCCAAGGGCTCCCAGCAACTGCAAGGAAACAAGGTGAGTGCTACAGATAAGTCAGGCTGTACAGAGAAGGGACAAATTCTCTTTCTTGGATTGATTTTAGCAGTATCATCTGGAGACCCTCCTGCTTCACATCTTCTGTAGTCCAGGTTTTTGCTTATCCGTATTTAATTTTTTATTTTCATCTTTTTCTCACATAAAGATGCTTCTGAGACCTAGGCCTTCAACTCTCAGTGGGGTATTATTTCTTTTCTCACCCAGAAATCGTGACCAACCTTACGGAGTCAGTACGAGACTGCGTAAGACCCAGGGGATTAGAGCTTCCCGGGAGAACGAGCTGCAGCACAGCTCAGATGAGGACAATTGATCCAAACAGCCAATATTGCTGCAGCATAAAGCCTTAAAAAGCAACAACTGCTTCCGATCCCCCGCCTTAGCTCAGATGCCTGCGTTGAAAGCCTGCAGCGGGAATATGAGCCCTGTATAAACTTAATTCCGGTTCTGGGATGGGAAGTGGCTCCCGGGGATGATGGAGCAGAGTCCTCCAGGGCTGTGTCCTCACGGATATGACAGAATGAGGAAGGCGATTGCTTCCTGGAGCAGGAACCTGCTGCTGCTGCAGTGGGCAGGAGCAAGTGGAAAGGCTTCAGCTCCTGCCGTGTCCAGGGAGCTGCGTGGCTGCACCGCACCTTTGCACCCGTTAACACATCCCAGACTCTCCCAGAAGGAAATTTCCCCGGCTTTGAGGCTGAGCTGACTTCCCTGCTCAGTGCATGGCTGGCTGGGAAGGGGTTAGGACAGGAGGGAGCTCTGTGGGTCCCTAATTCAGCCTCCTGCGACCCTGCAGACCCCAGACAGGATGTTTGCTTTAGGAGGGGATTTATTCAGTGAATCGATAATGGGGTTTATTTCACCGCTTCCAGTCTTCAAGACGCAGCTGATGTGGGCTGGTGTGACAAGCCAGCCCCAGCAGTGGGAGGAAATTCAAAGGAATGAACTGGCGTGCGGGTTTCCCTGGAGGGATCTTGTGCTGGGAGCGGGCAAGCGTCTCCTTGGAGGTGTTTTCTGCTCTCCCAGAAGGAGCCGAAGGAGCTGGGCCTTGGATGCTGTGCTCCGAGGGTCTGCTCGGGCACGGGCAGGAGCAGGGTGCCAGGCTGTGTGTGAGGCTGAGCAGGCTGCGGGAGATGCAGCGATGCTGAGCTGAAAGCAGAGAGTGCCGCTTAGTGCCGCCGGGCTGAACCGCACGGCCCGCCGGACCCGCACCGGCCTCCCCGGGGCTCCGTGGGAGCTGCAGCCTCTCCTGAGCACGGGAGGAGACCTCGGCCAACCCAAGTCCTTCTGCCCTTGGGGTCTGGCACCCACGAGAGGGGCCAGCACTCATGTGTTACGTGTTTGACACGGAGAAAATCATGGATGCAGCGGGATGCTGCAGGAGATGCTGAGGAGGGGCTGCTCATGCTCAGAAAGGGAGGGCCCAGGGGATATAAGCAATGTCTGAAAGTGCCTGTGGAGGGTTCAGGGAAGAGGGAACCAGACTCTCCTCAGTGATGTCCCGTGACAGGACAGGAGGCACAAAATCAAATATGGAAAATTCCATTCAAGCATAGGAAGGAAATTCACTGTTAGAGTGGTGAAGGACGGGAACAGGTTGTCCACAGTACCTGTGGCATCTCCATCCTTGGAGACCTTCAAACCCAGGTGGACATGGTGCTGGGAAATTTGACCCTGCTTGAGCCATGCTGTGATTCTGTGACTGTCATCACTTGTGATTTAATGGAAAAAGCTCCAGCAATATCATTGTCATGTCTGAAAGCGGGTAACTCACACTGAAAAGGTCCTTTCCATCTAAAAAAATACAGTAGCTTTTCTACGTAATAAAATATATTGCCTTTCCTAGAGCCCCAGTGCCAATGAACAGCGATGTTTCAGCTCATTAGACAGCTCGTGTGAGAGGTGACATAATTTGAGTCAGTTTTCTCACTCACAGAGGTTTTTTCCCCCTGGAAAGCCCACTGCCAGCAGGTGGCAACCATGCTAAAGCAAAATTCCTGGAAAAGTTTTACCTGGAAGAATGTGTTCTCCTTCACTGTTCTCCCAAAGTTAGCACCTTTAACATGGAGAAGGCAACACAGTGATCTTGTATCCACACATCTGTTTTTAGTTTTTTATTAATGAAATTGCCATCATGAGGTATCAAGGGTTTTCAGTTGGGGTGCTGAGGGCACTGAACTGCCCCGAGGAGCCTCACCTGGGGTCTCCACTCACACCGTCACCCTCCGAGAGCCCATTTAAGCTGAGAACTGCAGTCTCCTCTTCTTTTGTTTTACCCATCCTGCACTTTCCTGGGGGAATTTTGACAGGTGAAAGCCGAGCTTGGTACCTGGGGATGGGGGAAAAGCTTGAAAGAAATATTTTCGCTAAGACAGCCTTCCTAAAACCAGTAACATACAAACCTTGCAAGGCTAAAGGGTGTGAGAATGAGCTTCCCAGACTTTCAATGTGGAGTTTCTGATCTCCAGACTCTCCCACTCAAGTCCTGGTTCAAAATGTTCAAGTATTTTGACTATTTGTCTGTGAAAGAAGGAACTTCATGTCTGCAGTGCTCACTGGAGTTTTTCTTATGGTTTACAAAACATCTTAATTTTGTTATTAACCTACTGTGTTTTATTTTATCATAGGCAAAATGCGATATATATAGCAAAGTCATGGCACAAGTAGCATAAATTTTCTCTTGTGAAAGAAGGACCAGTCTCTTTTTTCCCCTGTGAGGTTTATTTCACTACTCACTCTTAAATAAATATGTATTTGACACTTAACAGGAACAATTAGTTTAAAATAATTTCTAACACAAATTCCCACAGTTGTCATAGTATTTGTATGGCATGTTGTTTAACACTAATTTTGAGACTTAAATCTTCCTTTTGGCCTAAATTTAACAAGTCAGAAAAGAGGAAATTTGTGGTGGAGTGGAAGATGGACATCCTTCAAAATCAAAAGAAAGCCATAACACACAGGAACATACATGGACATGAAAATTGTTTCTTTTCTCATCCAAATACTCATCACCTGTCCATTTTATTGATGTTTCATTGAAAGTGCTCATTAGCTCTGCTCCACTAAACAATCCTACCTAAAAACACAGTGATAAAGAACTGAGCTTTGCACTATTCTGGAAATTGGTCTCCAGCCTGTCTGTGCTGTACAGCAGATGGCAATAAAGGGCCACTCTGCGGCAGAAGTACACCCCTGGACAGGAAATTTTCTGTCCTTAGTAATTCGGAGTGTGAAATTAAAAATCAGGGTATAGAAATGCAACTCTGAGAAGCTGGTAGGAGCAAAGAGGGGAAATACGAGAGTTGCAAGTGGGCAGGACAAACTCTGTTGCTGATGAGGATTATAAACAGACCACACATTACACGTAAATGAAAGAAAGGACATTGTGCATTCATTGACTGCCCCTCCAGTCTGCAAAGTTGCCCCTGAAAAGCCCCGGGAGAGCAAGGACCTGCCAGCCCCAACCCCCTGTTCAAGAAGTTCTGCATTCCAGCAGCTTCCGGAAACTTTTCCGAAAACTGTCATCCAGGAAGGCGTACAAGAAAGGATTCAAGCATGAATTGGCATAGCTTAGGCTGGTGATGAAGTAGGATATCCCAATGACCATGGAGGTCTGGGGTAGGTCAGTGGTCAAAGCCACGATGGTGGCCAAGTGGAAGGGGGTCCAACAGAAGAGGAACACGGCCAGGACTATGAAGACCATAATGGTGACTTTCTTCTTAGCTTTGTCCAGGGCTCTGGCATTGGAGTTCAAGTGCATGTTCCTCAGCTTGTGGAGCATCATGGTGTAGAGGAGGCAGATGGTGGATACTGGGATGGCAAAGCCAAGGATGAGGGTGTAGATCCTGCTGGCTTTGAACCAAAACCTCTCAGGCTTGGGGAAGTTGAGACCACAACTCTTGATCTCCAGGTCATCGGTGTAGACATTGGCAAAGATGATGAAAGGGAGGACTATGATGGTGACCAGGATCCAGATGCACAGGCTGACAATCCTGGCTGCTCGGTACGTGCGATGGGGCATCCTCTTGGACCTGACTGTAGCCAGTACCACCAGGTACCTGTCTATGCTCATCACTGTCAGGAAATAAATGCTGGAGAAGATATTGTAGTGGTCTATGGACAAGATGACCTTGCAGAGGATTTCTCCGAAGGGCCAGTAGCGGAGGAGGTGTTCCGCAATATTCATGGGCAAGACAAGGGTGAACAGGTCATCGGCTATAGCGAGGTTCAGGATGAACATGTTGGTCACAGTCTTCATCTTGGGGGCCTTGAGGATCACGTAGATGACAGCGGTGTTGCCTGTGAGCCCCACAGCACAGATCACAGAGTAGATCACGGGCAGGACAACGTAGAAATCAGCTGCCTGCTCTTGGAGGGTGAAGTTGAACCTCATGCCGTTTTCCAGGTAGCAGCTGTTGCCTGTGTTGCTGCAGGAGCTGTTCAGATCATCCCAAAAGGAGATGTTTCCCATGCCTGTTGATCACAGACCACCCTCAGATGCCACTGAAAGCCTCACTAGCCGAGAAGTGGGAGTTTTTCTGTTTGATTGTTTTTTTTACTCCTCCTGTGAGAAGCAGCTGTTACCTCATTTAGATGCAGCTTATTTTCAAAGTTGAGTTTACAGACTGCATGGACCACGTAACTTGCCTCTACCTTCTGTTGGAGAAGTTAGATTTTGAAGTGGTGAGGAGGGAAAAAATGTTTGGAAGACATAAGGCTCCATGAAACAAGCAAACAAGAGAATTATGACTTTCTAAATAAGTCAAGGAACTCTTCTTTTTGAGAGCATTCCTGTGAGCTTTGGCTTTTCTTTGCTGGGAGAGCTGAGTCGCTCCCGTTCAGCTGTCTGCAGTGAGAGTTCTTCTGGGGCTGGCAGGAACAAGGAGGCAGAAGGGGGAGTTTCGTGCCTGGCTGGCTGTTCAGAGCCCTTGGAGGACCTGAGGGATGGCTGCTGTTTCACTGGCACAGCGCTCGCTTTCCGTGCCGGAGCAGAAGCGTTCCAGTGGTTAATTAGCGCCTGCCTTTGTGTCACAGTTCAGGCTCTTCACCGACTGGGATTTCACAAACAATGAAGAAGTTTCTGACACTGCTACTCCCCACTCCCAGCGTCCCCTAGCAAAAGAAGGAAGGGGAAAAATAGTTCAGGGAGTATTTCTGAAATTAATGGTTAAAGGGGATTACCTCGCAATCAAAGTAGACCTTTAAGCAAGGGTGGGCTATGAAGTTACTCACTATGAAGACCATCCCCAGAACAAACAACTGGCAGCACCCCAAACCTGGCACAGATGGACAGACAAACCTGTAAATCTCAGAAGTTCAGGATTAATCAGGGAAGAGGGAGAAAAGTACCCTGAAAGCGAATCCACTTTAGAGACACAGCAAGAATCATCCCATCTGTAGCAGTCGCCACATCCATCACTATTTCCTGACCCATACTTCCAAGGATTCCTCCACAGGGAGTGAACAAACAACCGACCCCTACCCCCACCGTGAAGATCAAAGGTTTGGCAACCGGTCCCCAGGCTCTGCAAAGAGAAGTGCCTCACTTCTCTTGCATTTTGTTGTCGCACAGCAATAAATTGAGCGGGACTGCCGGCATTGGGGATGGAGGGTTGAAGTGTCCCTTACCTGGGAAGCGGCTCCGCTGCCTCCTCCAGCACCTGCTGCTTGC
Organism: Cnemophilus loriae; assembly: GCA_013397755.1. Taxonomy (NCBI): domain Eukaryota; kingdom Metazoa; phylum Chordata; class Aves; order Passeriformes; family Corvidae; genus Cnemophilus; species Cnemophilus loriae. The sequence continues at coordinate 829,017 of VZTF01000260.1, read as the reverse complement.
ACTGGTGAGGCTCTTCCCTCTAATCCGAGTTGGAGGAGGGTCTCTGGTTTGCTGACGTACCGGGATTTGCAATCAGATCAACATGATGCTTCTGTGTGTGCGCGTTGCATGTCTGAGCAATTAGCACTTGCTCAGACCAGGGAAGGGGGGGAAACAAAGGTTTTCTCTCTGCAGGATTATTAAAATAGTAAATACGGTGGATGTTCCCTTCAGGAATGAAGGAGATGTCGAGGGACACGGGCAGCACTCAGGACTGCCTGAAGGAGGGATGCACGAAACGGTGGGAAGCGGGGGGTTAAACTGCTTCAATAGGGATCAGTGGCTGCTTTTAACAAAGGGAGTGGGAGGAGGGTGAGCAACATTACAGCGTGCAAAATAAACAAATAAACAGATGTACCTTGCCAGATCTGTGCTGTTTTTGGCTGCTCTGGGGGAGTTTGGCCGGGTTTCTCCAGCTGGGTCTCTGATCTGGCTTTGGAAATTCAATGAAATCCTTCAGATGTGCATGAGGAGGTGCAGGAGTCCCCTGAAGCTTGTCGGAAATGCACCGCAGGTTATAGAGCAAGAATGTAAGATCACTTCACCAGCATGTCCCTAGAAAAAGAAGAAAAAGGAAATCAAGAGTCTTTTGATTCTCCTTTAGTCTTTTAAATGTTGCCTGACCTTTGTTTCAAGACAAGGCAAGGGAAAACAACGGCATCCATCAGTGCCATGCCTGGCTGTGTGCATCTAACCAGGAGGGCCAGCTCATAGATCTAAGCCATGTAGCCAAGAACTGTGTTCGACTTTGCTCCTCTTCTTTAGATGTTTTTATATTCTTCTGGCAAGATTATTGTGCACCAGTAGCTGGGTGGGAGTAAAACATTTCACTGCACTTCTTAAGGCCATGGCTATAACTGACTTTTCAGCAGATGGGATTTTTTTTTACACCCAATGTGCAACTCTTCTGGATATTTTCTGTATCTTGGCCAAAATCTAACCAGACATTGGGCTGAAGGAACCTTAAACAGGAATTATATTGTCTAATTGCATTGCATAGGAACGATATGGATGATACTTCAGATGAAACACTCCCGAAGCTTTCCTCTTGCCTGTTTTGGGAAAGCTGGTGTGGTTTATAAGGAGCTGTAAATGAAGCAAGTTATTGGTAGTTCTGCAGGGGGAAGGCAGTTTCCAGGAACGGCTGTTGTCTTTTTCAGAGAAGAACATACAGGAAGGCAGAGAAATTCAGGAGAATGTAATGTTAAATTTGCAGATCTGTAACTATTCCCTGGGACAAAAGGATTCAAAAGTATTTTTCATCGACAATCCTTTGAGGCTTTCTGTTTTTCAGCATAAAGCATATCTCTGGTCTCCCAGATAACTTAAAAGCTGATATTTCTCTTCCCAAACTATATTATCTTGGATAGATATCATGCTCAGCCTCACACACATCATGCTGCCATGGCCAGGGGTTGTGTGCCCAGGTGCTGTGTGTTTTAGGGGCTGTGGTGAGGGGCTGGGAGCTGGGGGGAGCTGCAGTGCTGATGATGCTCCCTTGTGCTTTACCCTCTGCCTTGTGCCTTACTCCTCATTATCCATAGTGAACACGTTCTCCGTGCCTTGGTTAGGATGCGCTTGATTAAAATAACCTGTCAGAGATGAGATGGAGACTAATTAAATCTCATTGCCTGGTGTGGGTAGAGGGGCTTTTGCTTCTCATATGCCCCAAACAAATTACTGGCACCTGCTTTTGGAGCTCCTTACCTGGTTCTCCAATAAAACTTGTTTGCTTTGGGGAGAACAATTGCCAACAGATCTAAATTCATGCAGGAAATTGCTTTGCAGTAGGAACCATTCTACCAACAGAGAAAATATTTCCTCTGTGTGTCTCTGGGTCTGACCAGGGCCAGAGGCTGTGCACAGAGGAAACAGATCCATGTATATTGGTGTGATGGGGAGTGCTTGGAGGGAAGGCTGAGAGAATGTTTTATTCATCTTGTCTTCTCTGGCTGGGCATCACTTGATTATAAATGTTACAGTGGCACGAAGCTCTGAAAATCAAGCACTGGTTTGAAGATGCTGCTACAAAGGACACGAGCTGTTGCTTGGACCTACTCTTGTGCCAACAGCTCCATCATCAGCACAGCACAACAGGGACAAAGGTTTTATTCCTGGCAAATCCGTGCCATGGAGATGGACTTTGGCTCTTGAAGCCCACATTCACACTGCGCAGCTTGGGTCAGCTGTGCAAACAAAGAAAAGGCAGGGTTTTAGGGAGGGGGAAATCCCTGGAAGTGCTAAATCAGTGGTGCTTTATTGCCTTCATAAAGCTGATGTGCTGCAGGCTCCAGACAAAGGCCATCCACCATTTTGGAGTTATGGAGAACTTGTTTTGCTGGGCTCCTGCTGCTGTCAAGGAGTCAAGTTCATCTCAAGGACACAGATATATAGTCAATACTCTGTTTACCAAAACAAAATGTTCTCGGCTGGCTGTCTTGCAGTCGCTGGTTATTAAGGTGATTTATTTGTATGAAGTGTTCAGACTTTTCAAAAGCATTGCAGATTAATGATAGAATCAAGGAGTAGTTTGGGTTGGAAGGGACCTTTAAAGGTCATCTAGTCCAACTCCCCTGCAATGAGCAGCGACATCATCAACCAGATCAGATTGCTCAGAACTGAACCATCCAACCTGACCTTGAATGCTCCCAGGGATGGGGCATCTACCGCCTGTCTGGGCAACCTGTGGTAGTGCCTCACCATCCTCACTGTAAAAAAACGTCTTTCTTATATCTAATTTACGTCCATCCTCTTTTTGGTTAAAACCGTTCCCCTTTGTCCTATCACAACAAGACCTGCTAAAATATCCAGAACTGATTATGTCAAAAGGTCTGTAATTGTTTCTGGCACGGTAAGAGTGCCTGGTCAACAAGGCTACTTGTAGGATAACATTCACCCACAAGCTGGGACGTGTCCTCCTGTTTTCCCCCCAAAACCTTCCCAGCCATACTGAGCCAGGCTGGCTTAGACAGGTGATGGTGCTCACCTTGCGGGACACCCCAGGCAACCAGGCAAGGGCCGCAGGTGATGGTTTCTTCTGAGGGGTGAATGTAGGGCAAATGTCTCCAGCGGTAAACTGGTGAATTGTGGGCAAATGAACTGCCTTTGAATGGTGATAATTGTCATGGATCCAGGGGCTGGTGACACATCCTGCCCACCCGAAAGCTGCAGTGAAGGCAAAGGGGTAGGGAAGTGATTTAAGGAAAATCGGAGTAATGAGTCTATAAACGGCCTGTTTTTGTCAGGGAAAGTACATATCAATAACTGCCCCCGTCTGTCTCTGCAGGGGAGCAATCGACACAAACTCCGTGTTAGCAATTTCCTCAGACCAGCTGCGATGGGGAATAAAAGCTGTAGCACCGGGAGGTGGTGGGTGGCTGACTGAAAGCTGTTTGCTCCCTGCAAGCCAGGAAAGAGGCTGGGAGGCTCCTACAATGGGTCAGCCCTCATCCCCAGCAGCTTTTGGAGACCCTGGCTCTTCTGCACCTCCCCCAGCCCCGTGGTGCTGGCTGGGGCCACCCAGAGGTGCCACCTAGCCGTGGAAGGCGAGTGGCATTGCGAGAGTTTGCCTGGCTCCCAGCCAGAGTTGTGCTGTCAGATGTATTAATTAATAGAGCTCTGATGGAGCACTCGTGACAGTGGGAGCAAGGACACGGTGCCAGTCTTGCTGCAATTAATACATATCTGTGAGAATTTAGAGTGCGGGCAGAACACTGCCTCAAACACCCTCATTTCCTCTCCCACCCCTCTGCTGGTCTGGCTTCAAGCAGCCTTGTTCCAGAGAGAAATTAAAATCTGCTTGCATTCCAGGATGCTTTTATCCTCCAGCATTTTTTCCTGCTTTTCTCCAGGGCTGGAAGTGAGTGTGTACTTTGGTTGGTTTGCTGCCCTGAGCCAGCTCAGTCTGTTCAAAGCAGAGCCCTTTGGCACAGGGAGGTTTCTGGAAGCGGACTGTCTCCTTTTTCAGTGCTGCTCATCACCTCTGTAGGGTGTGTGGGGCTCGGGGCAGTGGCCCGGGGCTTCCCTTGTGTCGGTGCTGCCACGAGGAGTGGGCAGAAACTGTCCCATGGCTCTGACTGTGCCAGGGATGCTGCTGCCTCATCCTGTTAACTCTGGAAGCAGGAGACGCTAATCTGCTGCATCAATCTGTGGATCGATTAGTTCTCTGGACTTGGAACTTTTGTGCTTCCCTATCCCAGACTTCTTCCATGAGCCCACGTGAGTGACAGCTTTTGTGTAATGTGCCTGTGGGACCTGTGCCTGTGAGGAAAGAGCATTGGATGTGATGGGACCTGGTGCTGCAGTACTCCCGGGTACAGCTAATTGCTTCCCTTTGGAGTTCTCTTGAGCACGGAGGTGTTGGCAGGGTTCTGTTTCCTGCTGGTTGCCTTTATCAGATGTGCACAGAGTGTGTGCAAGGAAGTTCTTCAGCACAACTGAAGATTAAGACATAAGAAGGAATCCTAGTTTGAAAGGATGGGAGCAAAACCGAAATAAAAAGATGTTTTTTGCCCGAAGTGGGTGTGAGTCAGCAGGTAGGAATCAGCTCTTCCCTGGATCCCTGTCCCTCCTGTGCCGCTGGCGGATGAGGGTTGTGTAGGACACACACGCCCTGCAGTGCTGTGATCCATTGGCATTCCTGGCAGGAATACACATTATTTAGTTGCTATTAAGCTGGTTGTAACAGAGCTGCTAAGAGCCCTTGGTACCTGCCACATCCTAGCGAGACGAGTTGTCACTTTGACTTTTTTAATGCCATCTGAACTGTCACTTCTGAAAAGTCACCCTTTCTGTCATCGCTTGACCTGCCTGGTAAAGCTTTGAGTCTTTACAAACAGCAGCGCTGCAACAGGGCTATAATGCATCCTTGGAAGAACAGCCCAGAGCCCTTCGGGGATGCTCACCAGGGAGCAGGCTCTGTGCAATATATTCCAATATCTCTAAGCAACAGCTTAATGTGTTGCCTTGTCTGCTTAAGTAGCAGAGCTCCTCTGGCCTAAAAGCCTCATCAGCAGAGGGTTACGGAGTGCAAATTGCTGCTGAATGAATTTGCTGCTTTGTTCACTCTGGTTTCCCCTCCCTCTTGTGTTATGACAGTGAAATGAATCATCTTCACCTTAATATCATGTTTTAGGGAAACGGTCTGGTATTATGTACAACGTTCATTGTAAAAAAACCCAAACCAACAAAACGGATGAAATCTGTCTTCTGGCACAACATTTTCTAGTGTAATTATACAGAGCCAGCACCCTTCCCCACATTCTTTCAGACAACAAACATTGTGGAGTACAAGGTTTACGATACCTTACAATACCACGTACATTATTGTAAGGAAAAAAATGAAAAGCAGAAGGCCTGGTTTGAGCTTAGCCAAACTTGATTCTGGCTTGAGACTGCAATAATTTATTACAGTTCTCTTTGGCAATTAATACCAGCCTGACCTACTTAAATTGGACATCGTAATTCTTGTGGCCATGTATGTGCTCGTGAAAATTCAGTTCTAAGAGCATAAGCCTTGTTGGTCATGTCAGTGTGATGGAGAAAAATGTAAGTTGGATAACTGAGGTGAATTGAGTAGGAAATGGTGTGCTATAAAACTCATAAAAATAATTTAAAATGCAAAAGATAAAAGGAAAAGGGAAGGAATTACTGCAAGATGAGGTTCATGGCTGGTGCTCTCTGCTCATCTGCACCCCATGGTCATGGCCATAGTGGGGATGTTTGAGCAAGTGAGGGAGGGACCGGATTCAGTGTGGGCCCCAGAAACAGCCAAAAGAGCAGCAAGAGTCAGGAACATCTGGTACTTCTCTCTTTAAAATCTAATTTGGGCCCTAAAGCAAAGCCCCCAAGTTTAATTCCCTGGGAACTGAAGATGTCAGGTCTTTGACTGGGGCTTTCACAGAGTGTTGGGTAAATAAGGTCCCTACCAGAAATTATATTGATGCAAATTACAGATAACCACACCAAAAAGATGTTTTGGATGCTTGTGGAGGAGAAGCAGAAAAATCAAAGAAATAAAGATACACCTCTATGTTTTCCACACGGAATAATTTCCGAAGTGCAGAACTCGCCAGGCCATGCAGGGCCTCCTGCCAAGGGGAGTGATTTCAGACAAGTGCTGACTGAGTGGGAGAAGGTGTTTTGTGTTGGAGGGCTGAGTTATCGCTGAAGCTTTTCACTTCTAATACTTGGTAATGTCAGTGTCATTTTATTGGTAAGGAGCACACTCAGGCTCTGAGACATCTCCATCTCCACCTGCTTCACAACTCCACTTGAAGGCAGAGAGAAATTATTTCCTTGAAAATGACCTGTTTTCACCAGATTCTGCAAACTCTTACTGAGGCTCCTTGCCATGAACGTTATTTTCTATTTATTTTCTCTCCTTTTTTTTTTTTTTATGGTAAGAATTGCTTTCTTCTTGCAAATGTTAAGTAAGTTGTTTTCCCGCCTGGGACGTCAGGAGGTGCAGGAGCACATCCTGTACAGAAACACTTCTCAACTGCATCAATAACCTTTTTGTACTGCTCAGTGAGTCCTACAAAACTGCAGAGTAGTTTTGTGTCTCTGCAGGTTACTTGGCAATCAATTCTCCATCTCTGATAAATCCTGATTTACAGGGAGGATGTGATGAACTCCCTCCTCTGCAATCAAGAGTTGGCAGTGCCCATTCTTTTGTGGGTTTATAGGTTCAGCAGAATACTATCATAGGAACAGAGGTGTTCTGCAGCATTCCTGCTTGGTTTGCTCCTCATTTTGTGGGGCAGACAGCATCCTTCTACAGCCTGACAAAGGGCAGGGAATTTTCTGAACTGGGACAAAAAGCATCCATGAGAGAGGCAGAATATGATGCCGTCGCCCATGGCTGATATTCCCACTTCTGTTTTCAGATTTCCCTTCCATGCTGCCCTGGGGCACCTGAGTAATGGGGGGTTTGTAGCATTGTTGTATATATTGAAACTAGTCAAAGAGTTTGTGGACTAATTTCCAGCATGAAAACAAACCCTGTTTTGCCAGTTGTGTGAGGAAAAATTATTTCAGGCAGAGAGAGGTGAGAAAGAGGTGAGAGACCAGGGAATTTTTTTCATGTGGCTGCAGGGAGGGAGAAAAATTGTGGTGTGTGAGATGCGTTTTTAACATAAAAGCAAAAAAAGCAACCCAAATAGTGACGGAGCATCACTTGACCTGCATCACTGTCAGTAAGGGCTGGGTCCCTCCTGCTCCTTCTCCTGCCAGAGGCACTTGTGTGGGGCTGATTGCCCCTGTCATTTACTTTTCGATTGCACAGCCATTTCTTAGAAAACAGTTGGCTTTTCAGACTCTCCTGAGCATTAAAGTGAGTCCAGGAGGTGTGGGGGTGGGCTGATTAGTGGGTTTGGATGGTCTTGGCTGTCAGGTGTTGCTATGTTTCCTGGTGCTCCTGTTTGTGATGGAGCTATTTGCTCGTCTCTAAAGCGATCCTAGGCACGACGCTTTTGTGGAACGCAGAACAGCTCAGGAGAAAAATGTGCTTGAAATTACCTGTTCTGGGGAAATGCAGTCACTGCGAATTTTCTGCTAGAAACTGCTTGTGAACAAAGATGGAGCCTGAATCAGGGATCTGCTCTTGTGGGAGTCCCTTACACTGACACAGTGCTGTCTGTGCCTCTCCAGAGGGTTGTCACCCCACAGGAACATGTCCCTTCAGAAATGTCCTGGCAGGGCATGGAGGGGGATTTGACATCACAGCTGCATGTCTGGGAAAAACATCAAGGCAAATTCTCCTTTTCTGGCCAGGAAAGCCAGGGTGTCTGCCTGCTGTATTCCACAAGTAAGAAATCAATTGCTGAGGGATTTCTGCTGGGAGATTTGTGCTTTATGAAATTCATGCCAGGGGCAGAGGACTGGGGAGCTGGAAATGATAGCGCTGTCTTCCTCCCCTCTGCTGCTTTAATTGTTTGTAATGATTTAATAAGCAGCGCTAAACAGGGAAGCTGATCCTTCCCTGCAGCAAACACAGGCATGTGGCATTTCATTACCTTTATTATTAGGGCCTCTGTTTGGAGTTTTTTTGCTGTATTTCCTTCTTTGCAGGCTTGGTCCAAAACTTGGAGAAGTTGGTGTGAAAACTGGACTTCGTGCTGTCAAGATTCTGAGTGAGTCAGCACCAAATCTGTGCAACTATATGGGAAGGAAATAATAAGGACAAATGACATAATTTAAACAAGGAAATGCTCTTGGCTTTGGCACTTTACGTGCACTAATGCACACCAGGAGAGGAAGAGCAAATCAGGTGCAAACTCTCAGTACCTGCAGAAGAATGAACGGAAATAACTTCCTGTTTAGGCTGGAAATTAGGAGAAAATTTGTACCCATCAGAAGAGTGGTGAAGTGGAGCAGCTGCCTAGTGGCAACAGACAGATGGAGAAGTGAAACCCGAAATTAAAGGCTTTTAATGTGGAGCTTTTTGGATTTTTGGGGCTTTAGAAGCAGATCTTGCGAGTCCCATGGGCGATGCAGGCACCTTCCCAAGGGAGCATCCCTGTCCCATGCCAGGGACTCGCTGCCCTGGTCCCGCAGGGTGATTTGAGTTGCACCTGATGGCTCAGCAGAACTTGGGGAAATGCCTCAATGTTTTTTGGATTTGAATGGCATTTGGGTCAAATCGAGTTTCTCCTCTGAGGGATGGAGTCTTGAGCTCTCATGGGATTTGCTTGAACATTTTTTTAATCTGTCCCCCACCCCAAAACCCCCAGCAGATCCCCTGCTCCTCCCACTCTGTGTCTCCCACAGCTATGATCCTCAGAGCTTTTCCCTTAAACTACAAGAACTGGAATTTGGCTGGGTTTTGTTGCCTCTTGGCAATAAAATTGTCTCCTGTTGTGCAGCTCAGGGGGAAAGAAACATCTTCCTCCCTTCGGTTTGCTGCAACAAAGTGTTTTGTTCCTCTTTGTGAGGTACTGGGAAGAAACACTTCTTTTAAAGCTAAGGGAGCCAAACTCAATTCCCTTATCATTTTGAGCAAAATAACCAAGTTATTTATGTTGAAAGTAACTCCAAAATTTTGAAGAGCTCTTTTGAGAAAATATTTCTTTTGCTGACTGATTACAAGTGGGTATAGGAAGAAACTCTTTGCCTTGAACCACTCAAAGCAGTAATTTCTTCCCAAAGAGTAGATGTAATTACATTTTCTGAGTGAAAAAAAAGAAGCAGTGGTGGACCAAAGGAGCTTCAAGCCGATCTCCATTTGCTGCCAATGACTGAATTAAATTCACAGGGCTCCTATCAGCTCTGCCAGACAAAACGTTGCTTTTGGGTTATTGGGGGTTTTGTCAGAAATCTTTGTAGCATGAATAGTTCACGGACTTATCTCTGCTGGCTTCAGCCATTCCTGCTGTCCATCATATCTTGCTATTATAAGGCAGGTCTTTTCATTATGTTGTCTTTTAATTCAGATATCTGAGCCTTTTTCTACTTCCAGCCCCAGTTTTCAGTAGGACAAACATTTTCTTATCTGTGAGTGTATTCAGTGGTGGCCACATAAGTGAAAGCAAGGAGCTGGCAGGTGATAATTTATGAAACTTTCTGTAATGGGAAAAACTCAGCATTCAATTTCCATGCCCTTAGAAATCCCTATTTTTATTTCTTTTCCTGTCTCTTGTGGTCTTTGTGGCTGGTCTGAATTTAGTGCTTGGAAATGCAATTATATATATCCCAACTCTTTTGAGACAGAATAATCTTGTACATAAAACCAAATAAATTTAACTTTCCAGTATTAGGGTATTTGACATCCAGGCTTGGGGACCTGGCAGTGGTTAGTGCCTGGCCAGCCTCTGAACACAGAGTTCATCTGATTCAGGTGAAATTTCATTCATTGGAGACAAAGTAAAATTGCCTCTTATTTGCTCAGCACTAAAAATCCATCTGAAGCTGATTGCCAAGACTTGCCGGAGCTGCTGAGTGATGGGATAAACCCCTGCAATGGCACCATGAAATGGGAGACTGGGAGAGAAATTTTAAAAAATGGCATTTCCAGTCATATGCAGGACCTGATGTTCTGCTGTTGGCTTGGTGCTGTCAAAGAGGCTGATTTTGATGGTTTTAGAGGCACTAACCTGGGCAGTGAAATGCACCTGAGGCAGCAATTGCATCTCTGGTCTCTGCAAGCACCTTCATCTTACTTCATTCTCCTCAGCACTGAAATCCTGCAAGGACTGACTGAATCTGAGGCTCTGGCAAGGCCCAATAGTGCGAGATTTTGGAGAGATTTGAGTCAGGAGATGGAAGCAGCAGCAGCAGCAGGTGGTGTAACCTTCATCCTTGTGCTCTCCTGCATGCTGATGCAGCCTGAAGGAGGCAGGGATCCCATAAAACACCTTCTGTATCTCCTGTGGGAGAAAAACAACTGACAAATTCTTTAATTTCTTGGTGTTTCAGGCGTGTGTTGTGTGGCTGTGCTGCATTCCAGGGCCGGGCTCTGCCTCTCTTTGCTCTGGCTGGTGCTTCCAAGCTGTCCTGTGTGATTTTTAATTGCAAACCACCTCTCTGACCAGCTTCCACTTTGCTTTAAAAATTCAACACCCTGTCAGCGGCTGAACAGGTCCCAGAGCTGGGGAGAAGGATTTGAGATGCAATTTGCATAGCAAAGATGTTACAGCGGGGAAAATGTCACGTTCCTCCTGTGCCTGGAGCTGCTAATCTTGTTCCGAATATTGAAAACCTCTTCAGCTTTCTCTCATTGTACCTAAATTTGATTACTGCTTTGATTTCACACCTCTTTCATGCAGGCTTTTCCTCCCTCCTTGGATGGAATTGTCAGACCTGAGAAGAGAAATTTTGTCCAGCCTTGGGACAGTTCCCATCATCTATCTCTGCTCCTAATGCTGCTTTTAATTATCTTGGGAATCTGAGCATGAGGGGAGCTGGGGGGACTTTAGTGAGAGGAAAAGTAAGGCACAGAGGCTGAAGTGTAAATGCAGAGTCTGGGTTACCACAGTCTGCAGTGTTGTGGGGATTTGGGCTGTGCAAACTGATGTTTTTCTCTGTGAAGGGCCGATACCTTCTGTGTATCTCCTCCTGAAATTCCTGTGCACCAGGGCTGGTGCTGGAGCTGCAGCCACACAAAGTCCCCATGGAGCTGTGTGGGACCCAGCGGGAATCATTTGTTTGCTGCTTTTGATGAAAAGTTGTGACATGAACCTCCGTGTCAGGGAGGTGACACGTTAATGTTGCTGCTGTCAGACAGTGCCCACACACCGTGTCTGGAGACAGCTGAGGAGAAGATGAAGAAAAACCAGGATTAAATCCCATGTGCTACTGAACTCCATCAGAAGCTGCTTGGAGTGAAGTCTGTGAAGTGACTTGGGAGGGCTGGACAGAAGGGCCAGCTCTGAGAAGTGTGTGGTACATCGGTGACGTCCTAATAACGAGCTTTGCACAGGGATGAAAAAGTATCAGTTTGCGCGGCCTGAATGGCTGGGTCCGGAAATTCTGCATGTTGCACGAGCAGTGCTGAGCTCATCTGGCTCTGAAATATCATCTCTGCACTTTAGCCAGGAACAGCATCAGAGTCCTGAACTGATTAATAAAAATCAATCATAACCCAGAAGCAAACCTCGGCAGTACACATCTGTGGCAGGTGAGGAGACCTAAAACTTTCATTGTTGCTCTTGGAGAACGAATTCAGCAATAAAAACCCTCTCTCCTCAGCATTAAAATACTTCGTTTCAGCTCTGCCGCAGACTATCAACGTCAAGTATTTCCCTGTGTGGTTGGGGGTAGGTCTTCCCCCCACAGCTCTCTGCAGGTTAGTGCTAATTAAAGATGTTCCGGCGGGTTCAGAGGTTTTGGTGCCTGAGCAGGGAGTGCAGAACAGGGATTACAAGCGCTGACATTTGCTGTGCTAGAAAGTCCAAGGGACAAATTTGTGCCAATTAACGTCACGCCTTTAACTAGGACGATCAATTCATGTTATGCTTGTAGCAGAGCCTGGTGACAGAGGGGGTTTCCAGAGGAAATCTTGGTCCATGTAGGCCAGAGGCCCCTGTGCTGAGGCTCCCTCCAGGCTGGTTCCAGCCCCTCGGGCTGCCCGGGAGCAGGGGGTGCCCACAGCCCACGGCACCCTCAGTAGCCCTGGGGCTACCCGGGGAAGAGCCATGGATGAGGCTCTGCAGGACCACACAGGCTCAGCCCTGCTCCCAAATGGGATCCCGTGGGACAGGGCCCACTGGGATTTACCCCTATAGATACCAAGTGTGTCCAGAGAAACTGCAAGGAGAGGGTGACCTCTGTCAGCAGGACCTCTCTGTGCAAAGGTACCTCCAGTCCTGGGGTGGCTGTGCCAGCTCCCTCAGGGGCCTCCAGCCTCGGGAACCTGGAGCAAGTGGAAATCACAGCTCTGCAAATGCTGCCTGTGCCCGAAGCAAATGCAAAGAGAACTGGGATGTGAAAAATAAAGATTGTTTATTTACAGAAGAATAGCAACGAAAATGAACTACAGAACTTATTTACATTGTAAGAATCTCTGTAACAAGCACAATCTATAGAACGTATTTACATAAGAATCTAGCTAACAAAAATATATGAAATGTATTTACAGAAGACAAAAAGAAGCCCTAAAACCTATACACCGAAGCAAACAACAAACTCTAAAACCTATATACAGAAGGGTGGCATCTCTGTCCGGGATCTCCATCAGTCCTGGAAGAAAAGTAAGTGACACTGGTCGTTCCAGTCAGGCATGGAGGGCTGATCCATGTGCCCCCAGCCCGGGACACGGTGGCAGAGCGGGACTCTGCTGCCAGGACTGAGCCTGGCTGGGGTTGGGGCCGGGCCCCAGGCGCTGGGACGGGGCTTGTGTGGCCCAAAGCAAGCGCAGGGCAGGGCAGGGATGGTGCTTGTGCCTCCAGAATCCAGTGCATGGGGTAGCGTGTCCCTGAGCGGGGCCACCCAGCCCCAGCCTGGCAGCAGGGGACCCACTCTGCCCGTGGGGAGCACGTGCCTGTCCTGTTGCTGGGGTCAGTCTTCATCCCAAGACCATGTCCTCCTCCTCCTCATCTTTTTCATCAGTGTCCATGTTGCCAACGTACTCTTCCATTTCCAACTCCATCTCCTCCTCCATCTCCTCCTCCACATCCACCTCCATCTCTTCCTCTCTGTCTGTGACAGCCTGCATAGATAGCAAAACCTCAGAATGGGGTCCCTGTCCCACACCATCCCCACAGAGCTCCAGCCCACCCAGGCAGTCAGGTGGTAGGATGGCACCGTACCTTCCTCGGGACAAATATGAGCATTCTGCAGGGATGGATGGCAAAATCCAGGCAGTAGGGAGCTTTCAGGGCTGATGGGAGTATCAGGGAGCAGGTGGCAAGCAGGGTGAGAGGGGTGGTCCTGGAGCAGGGTGAAGGGTGGGCCGACACAAGGGTGAATGGTTGTGTTGTGCTCTTTGCTGGACACTGGAAGTTCCAGCTCGAATGTGGACTGTGACATCACAATTCACAGGAGTCCAGGGTCACTCTGAAGTGGACAATGGGGATCATAGAATGATGGAATCCCTGAATGGTTTGGCTGGGAAGGCACCTTAAAGATCATCTTGTTCCAACCTGAGCAATCTTCCACCAGACCATGTTGCTCAGAGCCCTGTTCCCACCTGGCCTTGGATGTTCCCAAGGATGGGGCAGCCACAGCCTCTGTGCACAGCCTGGGCCAGTGCCTCACCACCCTCAGTGTAAAAAAGCAGCTTCCTTAGATCCAACTTAAATCAACCTCCCGCAGTTGAAAGCCATCCCCCTCCTCCTCTCGCCACAGGCCTGCTGAACACTCTGTCCCTGTCTTTCCTATGGGACCCTTCAAGTCCTGCACAGCCACAGTGAAGCCTCCCCAGGTCCTTCTCCAAGCTGAACATCCCCAGCCCCACACGGACAGCAGTGAGGTGGATCAGTGGGAGTCAAGGCTGAAGGGTAGCAAATAGCATCAGGAATGGAGAGATTAAAATTAATAGCAGTGGAGGGGAAGATGGTGGGACACTGGCTCTGTTCTAACTGATGAATATTTTTTTTTTCCTTCCTTTCTGTTATGCTGACCCAGGTTTTGCTCTTTGAAAGGAAGCTTGGCACAGTATCCATTGTCTTCTCCATTTGTGAAACAGCAAGCAGAGTCTGGGCAGGCTGACAGTGCAGAGCAAAACCTGCAAATATATTGGTAATGCTCAGCCTGGGGGATCCAGCTAAACCCAGTCAAAAGTAATTCCTGGAAAGTCGAGCCTGGTTTACATTTTCTTGAGTTTCGCTGTGCCAACTTCACCAGTCATTTATAAAAAAGCAGACAAAAAACTTAAACCAAAACTCACAAAAACCCAAACAAACAAACCCACACAAACCAAACAAACAGATAGATAAAAACCCCTGAATAAAACCAAGGGGAATGAGAAGTTAGTATTAGTTGTGACAATATCACAGCAGGCAAATGGCTGCTTCCCACAGGATCACCATAAAAAGCCACATATAACAGCTGCTCCGAAATATACACAACAGGAGAAATATAAAAAGTGATACATTGCAAGTTTGGGGGCAGCTCCGCATTAAGGTGAAGGATGAGCACGCAGTGGTACAGATCCAGCATTCCCCACCCTCCAGACTGCTGTTTGCTCCTGATGAAAGACCCTCGGAGGACTGTGGCCCCTCTCAATGCAATGTAAATCATTCCCACAGCTCTCAGTTGAGCCACTGGCATTTCCAGAGTGAGATTCAGGCACAATCCTACTGCCTGCTGAGCATCTGTGGAAGATTCTGAGCCTCTTCATGCCCAGAACCATAAAATAGCTCAGGCTCTCTCTGAACTGGGTTTTCAGGGGAGGTTTCCAGTATCTCTGTGAGATTTGTTCACTGCTCAACACATGTGGCTTTATGTACAGTGAGGCATTAGGGTTCCTTCCTTACCCCTGTGTGCCAGTAAGTAACCATCCAAGTGAATGGAGGATATCGTGTACAGGAAAATTTATTCCTGAGTTGTCATTTTGCTTCACTGTCACTCAGTTGAACATGGTCCTTATCTAAGAAGGGCTTACAAGAAATGTGTAGGAGTTTCAGCTCTGAGAGGAGCAGAAAGCACATTTTCTACACCAAATTCTCAGCTGATGCAGTTTCCCTGGAAAAACAGTGATTCCCATTCATCTTCCTGGGAGGAATGTGAAGACCTATTCAGAGACCACAGGTTCAGCTGGCCTTTGGCGTTGTGTACCTCATTTCACATGTCCAGTCTCAAGGGCCATTGAAAGAGGCTCACGTTTGCCTTGCTACACAGAAGTGCTGTAGTTATTCCCAGGAGAAAAACAAGAAATGACTGTCCCATGGTGTGGTCACCAGGATGGTACCTGGGGTAGAATCCCACCACAATTGTGTCTCTGTGAGCAAAGACAGCCAGTGCTTTTTGGGGCTGTAACAGCCGAGAGTGTGGCAGAGCAGTTTTTATATTATTTTTAGAGTCCTGAAAACATTGTTCCCAAAACAATCTTTCTCTCCTGTCTTCTGTCATAAACTGTGGAACAGAAAAAATGGAAAGGAGCAGAAGTTTGTTTAAATTGGCTTTTTTTATTAGTCTTAAAATAGTGTCAGTTTGATGCATGATACTTTAGAAATTGGATTAGTAGCACCTATTTCATCCCACTGGAGAGGTGAGATTTAAGGCTTCCAACAACAAACACTGCATGTGTAAGAGCTCAGTTTTCCACCTCTCACACCCTGGTATCTCGCTGCACTATTTTAAGCAGCCTCAGCCAGATATGTTAAAATATTGCTCCAAACAACAACAACAGAATGAAAATGTTCCACCAAATGGGGAAAAATAAGAAAAGTGGGTAGCAGCCCTTTCTGAAGAGCTCGTGTTGATTTTGTAAAGTCAGATGCAAACAAGGTTTGCTGTATTCCGTTCCTAGAAAGATGTAGATATTTAATAGAAATCTATCTCTGAGGCTGCTAAGTTTGGTATGATTTTAGATCTGGGAGGAGCAAAACAGGTTCCAGAGAAGCTGTGATTGTCTCATCCTTGTAAGTGTTCAAGGCCAGGTTGGATGGGGCTTGGAGCAACCTGGTCTAGTGGAAGGTGTCCTGAGTATGGCCAGAGTTGGAACAAGATGAGCTTTAAGGTCCCTTCCAATCCAACACATCCTGTGAGTGCACGAAAAGAAACTTCTGGTTTTCCTGAGATGCTGCCTTTGCAAGGCGAGATCAAAAATACCCCATGTAGTTTGAAATGCCCTGAGCAGAACCCAGCTGTGCTTTCTCACAGATGCTGAGGGACTTTGACTTGTATTTTACGGAGGATTTTCATAGGGCAGTACAAGAGCAGCTGAATGTATTTGACAGGGAAAGAGGACCAGTGTGGCAGCAGCTTAATTCAATGGAGCTTTTCCTTCTGTGATCCTGTATAACCTGAGGCACTCTGGGGCTCTTGAACCTGGCAGCTGGGCAAGTTAATCATTGTAATAAGTGATGAATTAACATGTTCCACTGTCCTTAGCATGGCTGTGATGAGCATTAAGTAACCTGGTGAGCACTTGCCACAATGGAAGCTTGTTCTTTGCCAAGGAGGAGGGAGAAAATATTGCTCGGAGTAAATAAGGCATCTCTGCTTCCCCAGGAAGAGGAAAAGAAGCAATTAAAGATGTGAGTGCTGCATGGAATCCTTTGCACGAGGATATATCTTGTCTGCGATGCAAGAATGTTCCCAATAAACTATGCTTCTCCTGTCCTTTATTTTTCTGGATTTCTACCTCATGATACAAGAGACTACCGATTAAAAAACCCAAAATACCTTGTGGGCAGGGAATGAAAGGTGGGGACACAGTTTTTCCTTTCTTCAGGCTGCCTCTTTCTTTTGTTCCTTTCAGAGATCTCACTTAATTTCTGCTCTTATTTGGAGCACGTGCATAGCTCTTTCCTGGTCCCCTGGGCTTGTTTCGGCTCTGGGTGTCATGAACACTATTAATTGTGGGTTTTTTTTCCCTCCATCGGCCTCTGTTTCTTCAAGTGGTTTACCTTCATTTACCTGCTGGAGTGATGGATTTTTCTCACCTTTTATTACTTAGTGCTTTTTCTGTATCTCCTTCATTCTCTAAAACCAACTTTTCACTTGCCCTGTGGCTGTTAGATGCCAGTTATGGGAGCATTAATTCTTTCTCTGCTGCTTGTTTGAGCTTTCACAAGGAGATGAGAGCTCTTGGGTTAAACTTGACTCACTTCAGTGCCTTCCTTGATGCTGCCTATGTCCTTGGACACTTTAAGGGAATAAAGTCTCGGTGTGGAGATTATAGTTGTGAAATGATGGCTCTTTTGGAGAAGACAAGAACGCTGTTGTCAGTCTTTTCAAGGATAAATTGACAACCTTGTTTTGGGGAGAAACAGGCTCAGATCAGCACAGAGCTGGCTGTTGCAGGTACCCGGGTTTGGAGGGATGGCAGCAGCTCTTCGGGCTGTGTTTGTGTGGGGCTATAAGGTTTGTGTTGGGTCCCTGGAGCCGTGAGAACACCCCATTGTGAGATGCATATCAGGAAACAGATGTACAAAGGGCCTGAATTGTGACCAGCTTTGGTGAAGGTTTCCATAGGAAAAACTATTTTTACTGAGATTTTGGACAATTTGAGGCTCCTTCTCATATCGTGTGCCTGATGAACATTCCCCCTTTGCAAGAGAGTGGGGAATCCTGAGCTCACACGATGAAAGTCCTTGATAAGTATTTTTTCCTCTATTTTCAATGTTTTCATCCCAGGAGTCAGAGTAAGAGAATATGTGTGACCTGCCTGTCTTTGCCTTCATGACAGGAACAACACCATGGGGAAGCTGGTCAGAGGAGCATCGCTGCTCTGTCCTTAATTTTCCTTGCACAACTGAGGGTGATTTAAAAACCGAAGCACAGCCAAGACCTTTCCTCCTCCTGCGCTCATCAAGCAATCACTGCCTCATCACACCTCGGCTTCAAACACCTCATTTGCATCTGGCTGACCTTGACTCTCCTCCGTGGATTGGAAGATGAAGAGGTGGGAGGGTAAAGGCCCGGGGTTGGGATTTTATGGGTGAATTGTGGAATAGTGGCTGGTGCAGGCTGGTCTTGTGGAAACATGGTGTGCTGTGCCATGGAGGATGAGAGTAAATGGATTAAACAGGAGATAAAAAGGGGGAGGACACCTGGTTAGCGATTGTTGAAGAAAATGTGGAATGAAAATACATGTAAGAAATATGTTAGAGACGGTCATTAACTGCACTGCAGGTTCAGGGCTCTTTTAATAATTGGACATGTAGTGAATACTAGAAATGATTTAAAAAGCTCTTACGTGGCTGAGGCCTTTTAGTGAATGGTTGAGAGAAACAAAGGAATACTGATTCCAGCAGAACTTTTATTTTAATTTAAGCATGATCCTTTTTCTGAGATAACAGCTGCTCTGAATAAACTGAAATATCTTCTCCATTAGCTCTGGCAGAAGCTGGATAAAGCTCTCATTCAGGTAAACTTTAATCTAGCATATGTCTATGGAGTAATAAATTTAATGGGAGCCATCAACCTGTTGTATGAGTATGCATGGTGCTTAGGGCAAGAAGGAAGAGTAAATTAGGAGTGGACAAATCATGAATTACAGTGGGGAAATTATAATTTATGATGATTTATGGGGAATATTTATCTAAGCTAAGATAAAAGTCTACCTTCATTGCAAGCTAAGCTTTATAACAGAATTCTACTAGAGCAAATTTAGTAGTCCTGGGCTCCAGACAGACCTTTAGATACAAGTTTACCTCTGGTTTGAGAAAGCTCAGGGCTTGAGCAGGATTTTACGGCTTTGGTCTTGACCCTTGGGCTGTTAACGCTCCTGTAAAATTAATGCCAAAGTTACAGCTTCCACAAATTTCTAAGAGCTCCAATGGAGAAAGGTCCACCTGGACTTTGGGGACAGTTGCTCAGAGCAGAACATTTCAAGTGCTATTAAACTGCATTCAAACTCCCTTTTATTGGGGTGTAAATTTCACATCCCGGTCTATCAGCCTGACATGTTCTTCGAGAAGGGACAAACTTTACAAGCCACTTTAAAAATAATTTCACTGACAGGTTTGCAGCTCTGAGAACGTTAATAAACTGAAATGGCTTTTCACCCTGCAGTAGCCACTAAGTAATTACGATTGTCTGTTGGCAGACTAATGAAACCAGCTAATGAGAATTTAAACCAGCCCTCTGCTCCCCAGACACATCCCTTTTCTGTCCCTGATTATCCTGCATCCAGTGCTTCCCAGACAAGTTTAGTGTTGCTTGATGTTCAGGTAAAAACTGCCTTATTTTGTAGAAGTGGTGATGCACTTCTCTGACGTGGTGCTTCACGTGTGCTGCTGCCACGCTGGGGTCACAGCACAAAGTCCAATTTCTGCAGGAGCTGGGGAGCATGGAGAGGTCTGACAGCACAGCACGGGAAAACTGGGGTGGAGGGATTCTGGTTTAGTGTGCTCCTCACTGGCAGACAGCGTTAATTATCCATAAATCTTTAGTTCAAAGATAAGATGTTGCTGTTTAGCTCTAATCCTAGGTTGCTTTCAATACAGTTTTCCCCTGGCTGTTAATATATTGTTTTTCTGTCACTTTGAATACTCTGTCGTTCCAGGTGACCTTTAAAGGTCCCTTCCAACCCAAACTATTCTATAATTCTTTTGATACATAATGAATAGCAACATGTATTTTACCCTCATTATGCACAATATTACACGATGTCTGGCCTTTTGGGGTTCTTTCTTCCCCAGGTGCTCGTGACTACGCTCACTCCTATATGCTCCTAATTATTTCTGTTGCTTATCAGTGAACATTTTCAGTCCTGCCACCCATGTTTTGAGCAAGTTTTCTGTGACTCACTGCACCAGCCATCAGGTCAGTCCGAAGAAGAGCATTAGGAAGTATCCAGATGTATTTTCTCTTCCTCTCTTTGTGTACATGCTGCTGTTTTGAGCACTCTGGCTTCCCGAGCTCCCTCACGTCTTGATCCTTTTCTGGATAACTAGAGGGATAACAGGATTAAATCCTGTCTCAGCTTTGAGGTCTGGCTTTTGAAGAGCCCCAGTCATCTTCTCCTACTCATCTCATCCTGGCCTTGATGGAAATATTAGGCCTTCACGGATCATTGTTCGACTTTGTGCATTCTGGCACTGCTTTTCAGTGAAAGTTTTTGAGTCTTTTAAAGGTTTCGTGGTGTGGGAATGACAATCCTCAATCCTAATGCTTGATGGGGGTTGCAGTTTCCTGAGTTGTGAAGCTTCCTGAAAATAACTGTTCTTTTTTCCTTGACTGTTTTCATCAACAGATTACGAGGTTTTGGGATGTCTTTTCAAAGGGAATTTCAATGAATCTCCTGTCTGGCATTTCAAAGGGGAACAGCGGTTTGGTTTTTTTTCACCAGCACCTGCTTACAATCCAGTTAGCTAACTGCCTCTAATTAACCATAATATATTCCACAAGATCAGAATAACAATGGAACATAATCAAGTGGTGACAACTCTGTGACTGAACCTGGACTTCCCCTTTCCCAGGTGCAGGATTCTGGGCAGCCCTGTAACCCTTCGCTGTCCACTTTGGGCTCTGCCATGTAGTGCCTTGGATTTCTGGGGAGGGAAAAGCATCCAACCCCTCAGCTCCAGGTTCACACTTGTACAGTCACCTGCAAATCCAGAGACCAGTGGATATTTCTGCCTGTGGTTCGTGTGCCTGGGCTTTGCACACAGGAGCTTTGATTTTGAAAGTTTGGACAGGCTAGCTTCTCAGGGAGGGATCTCTCTGGCATGAGGGTTTCTGGGCTCTCTCCTCTGCATGAGGGGCTTGCATCTGTTTTTTCCTCACCTCCTTATCTGCAGGTTTCTTGGTGGAGGCTTTTGCTGACAGAAGAGCATATCAGGAATGCTGGAATGAAACTGTTATGTCTGGCTTTAGGTAGTTCATTCATCCCTTAGTTGCTGGGCCTTAAAATTCTTTCAACTCCACAGCTGACCTCCTGTTACCAATATGGGACTGAGACAACACTGAGCTTCTGGGCTTTTCTTGTGTTAGCAGAACAAACCATTGCACTTCTGAACTGTGCACATCAGCACTAACCTGAGGCTTCACCCCACTCATTACCAACATGATGGGATGGTTGCTTATACTGCTCATCTCTGACACTGGAAGAGATGCATTCAAAGAATTGGATGCCCCATAGGATCCTGATTGTGAGCTTTCCTCAGAAATGTGGTTAGGTGAGGTGTGTAGGACTCATTTCCTCAGAAGGGCAGGAGAAATCACCGAAGGCTCCCCCTAAAGGGCCTCCTTACCCAGCAGTCTGACACAGATTTGCTTCTGAAGAGCTTTATAATTTGTCCTTATTATGTTCTATGTGTGATTTAATGAAAGGCTCTTTCTCTACTGTAATTGAGCTCTTAATCTCATCTGAAAAGCAGAGTACAATCCCTTCAGAGATGGTGTTTGTGTAACAGCCTGTTTGTGTTTCCTCTGCCATGGTGTTGCTCACAGAGCTGCTCGCTCTTTATTTAAGAGCAGAAAATAAACAGGTATCTCTGAGTCAAGAATACATCAATGATGCCACACAGAGTAGGTTTGAATAGAAAACTCTTCCACTGCCCAAATGAGCAAGCAACATCTTCCCTGGTTCGGCAGAGAATATAAAGAAGTAAGTTTTCCTTAGTGAGCACCTGAGGCCTCATGCAGATGATGCTCAGCAAATGGCACATGAGGATGGCAGCTGTCAGCAAAATGACTGGCTCCGGGCAGGTAAAAGTTGGCAGGAGGTAAGACTGGAAAGTCAAAACAGCAGGATGCTGAAAAAATTGTAAGAGGAATAATGACTTCAGTGAAAATCCCTCCATCTTAAACCTTCAAAATACAGTTTTACAAAAATCCACAAAAATGTCCTAATTTTGATGAGTCTGATCTTCCTCAATGGCTTTTCACAGTCAGAATTAGGAGTTGAGAGACACTAAAGAAGGCTTAGCAGAGGATTTTTCACTGTGACCTTAGTACATATTTTGTACTGTGCTGTAGTTTGGAGGGAGGCCCCAAGCTCCAGCTGCAGCCTGCGGAGGCCCTGTTGAACCAAACACTCCCCAAACCTACTGTGGGAGTGAACCAGAACCAGAATCTGTAGGGGACTGTGTGAAATACTTCACACTAAAAAACTCTTGAAGCTTGATGTTGATCCACAGTTCCCAGTTCAGACCACAGGCAGCGCCAGTAATGACCAGTTTGCTGCCTGCTCTGTGCAGAACTGATGGCTGTGAGTGGGAGAGCCGTGGGATGAACAGGCTGATGGCTTTCTGGGGCACACAGAACCTTCCATCTCTACTGCTTTGTCCACACTAGAGAGTGCATTTTCCTAGAGAAAAACCTGGAGAGTGGGAAGGATGAAGAGAAAATCGTTCCCTGCCAGTGGATGCTGCGCTTGTTGCAAACACAAGTTACTTCTTGTACGAGTCCTTGCTGTCAATGCACAGGGATTCCAGGCTGAGATCAGCTCAGCTCTGTCCTTTACCAGGGGAGTGAGGCCCAGACTCTGCGCCACACTTCCACGGCTGGAACAAGTAGGTTGAATCACATCCAGAGACAGGATGAGGAATGTGTCGTGTTTTGTCTTGCCATGCACAGCAGATATCCTAATTTAAAGCGGCGCTGTCTTCCCAGACTCTGCTTCTTCCTCTGCTTCCTTCCATGTGGGAAGTCCCATCCATTTTGATCCTGCTCCTTCTACCCACCCCTGTAAAGATCTCCATAAGTGGAGTAATTGGCACTATTGGATCAGCCTTTGATGTGATGAGCAGTGGATTTTTGTAGTCAACATGCCAATTTAAAGTGCCACAAACAAAAGGTCAATTCCTTCTTTCCTGGAGAAGAAATTAAGGAAAAATCTTTTCTTGTTATGGACTGAGTGTACAAAGCTAAAGAGGCAGAAGATTGAAATGAGATTGTCTCCTGAGAAGAGTAAATTTGTCAATTTAGCAAATTAGAGAGAATATGCTTTCACCTTTGAAGCAGTCAGGTACCAAAATGATGCCACTTTGAGTAGGCAGGGCTGGGACTGGAATCACTCCCATGGATTTTGACAGATCTATTCACACAAGAGCCCATTTGCTGGTGCCAGCCCTGGAAGCAGGGCCTGGAGACACGGCTGGTCAAAGACAATTTCTCTGCCTGATTTTACAGCACGTTTGACAGAGCTTTCCATTCTCTTTGCATCCCTGTGGATGGTGTCCTGGATGAGACCATCCTGCCCCACCCTTACTGCCTGGGTGGTGGCACCGAGGTGGCTTTGCATGAGGCACCCGGGCCTGCAAGGGCCCTGTGCCCTTTCAGCCAATGCTGTGACAGGCTAGAGGGAATTTAATGAGTTATTCAGCAGCATCAAAAGCCCTGTGAGAAATAATTAGTGCTGTGGCCACGTAAGGGGAAATCAGAGGGTTTCGTGCTTTTTGGCAGGGGGTCAGGTGCTGCTGCAGAAACTCCCATCCGGAGTGAGGCAGCCCAAGGCGTCGGGGAGAGGGATGAGATCCCACCCGGCACAGCTTCTTGTCTAAAATCAGCCCAAAACACATTCCCTCCTAATGCAAATAGCTTCTTTTTGGTGCCTTCTGCCAGAAACAGGGCAAAAATTGGGAGGGGGAACATCAGCCCTCAAATGCTGAGGAAAAAGAGCTCTGTTCCACAGGGAGGCTGTGGAGGGGGCTGGAGGCAGCGTGTGCCAACCGGCGAGTCCCTTCTGCAACTGCTACCGTGCTCCTGAGTATATTTAATTAATTAGCAGCAGGGGGAGAATCTGGAATCAGAGTTGTGCCACTGGAGTAACAGGAAACAAGACGTTCTCGGTGCTGGAGCTCCTCTCAGGTACTCGAGGCTGCGCTCGCCAAGGTAACGGGGCAATGACTCAGAGGAGGAGCAGGAGCAGCTGGTGGCACTGTGCCAGCTCAACACTCGGATTTGCTGCTCTCAAGCACGGACCTCACGTCCCTGCAGCACCTTTCCATCCAGGAATGGTGTGGAAAAGGATGGTGAGCCCCCGGGGATGTGAAGCCAAGGGGGGATGCGATGAGATGAATTTTCCACATCAGCCCTTTCTCGCTGTGTTGTTTCCTCCGGTTGTGAGATGATGTGCTCGGATCCCCTTCAGTGGGGTTTGTCACTAAGTGAGACATTAAGGCTTTTTTCTGCTTTTGGGCCCTGATGTTGTGACACTAAAGCCTGTGTTTTATTGAAAAAAACGTGGTCAGTCCTGCCACTTTCTCAGGAGCTGCTCAGATACCTGAAGTTAAGCAGCTTGATATTTCCCAGGTACCTTCAGCTGTAATTACAATGTAAAATACTTCTTTCTTTTCAGTCTCATGGGAACAATCTATTATTTGATTTCTGGTTCCTCCTTAGTTTGGTTAATTCCTGCTAGTCCCCTTCATGTCCCCTTGAATACTAAAAAGAGGCTAATGCTAAATACTTGAGAGAATCAGAAAAGGGTTTGGGGATATTTAAAAACCACCACGTATTGCTGCCCTCCCTCAATTAAGGTTCTTTCCCTTTTTTTGGGTGACCTTTCCCCCCTTCTTTTCTTTTTTATTTGCTAACTGTGCTGCTGCTATCTCACTGCCAAACTCACAAAGGAACCCAAAGAAATCAGCCAGCCAAGCAGATAAGGAAACAGATGTTTTAGAGCACAAAGGTTTAATAAATACAGTGAGCTTGAAAAAAAGGCTTTGCAAAATGGTGGGAGGCTGCTTAGGTGAAAAGGAAGGTGATTTGGAATGGGATTACAAAGGGAGAACCCTTTTCTGAAGAGAAATAAAATATCTTGGTCTCCAAAAAACATCTTAATTCAGGCCAATAATAGAGAAGGAGTAAGAACTTGAATTAGGTAAATGGGAAGCCCTTACAGCCAGTGGACTCTCTGCAGAGTCCATTGCAAAGCTGTGCCTGGTGCATTTAGGCTCTGATTTTCTCATTGTTTTCTGGCCTCTGTCACATGAGGAATAATGGGGAAGAGCTCCAATCCGGGAAAGCATTTAACAAGCTGTGGTAGGTAGGACTTGCAGGGTCTAGCTGGCTGCTGACCCTCATGGTGGCTTTCCTCCCCATGTCTGAGTAACTGAGCTTCTTTCTGGCCTGTTAGAAAAGAGATATTCTTTAATTAAAATGCAGTTAACTCCAGCCTCATTAGCCCGGATCGTATTACACTGTTCTCTGGATCGCAGGCAGAGATGGGACCTGTACTTGTTTCATTACAAATGCAAAATGCCACCGAGTGGTCGCTGTCAGGTACAGACAGTGCCTTAAGCTCCAGCGTTTGTCCTCTTGGAATGCAAAACCATCCCCCAGATCCATCCTAATGACTCCATCAGCCACCCTGCCACCCCAGATGGTGCTGGTTACAAGGGGCAGGGTCTCTCTGTCCACCGTTTGCCCTGGCAGTGCTGATCTCTGCTGGCAATGCCCTGCCCTTCTCATGGCAGCGTGGAAGGGGTGCAGAGCTGGTCTCAGTGAACCACAGGGCTTGAGGGTTCCTGTGTCATTTCACTGTGTTGATAAAAATTAATAAACTATATAGCTCTTGTCTCTCAGTTATTGAACTGTGGCTGCTTCCTGGAAATGGTGAAGGATGTGAAGCTGCTGGATCCAGTCCCGAGGAGGCCGTGAAGATATTCCAAGGGCTGGAGCAGCTCTGCTCCGGAGACAGGCTGAGAGAGTTGGGACTGTTTGGCTTGGAGAAGAGAAAGCCCCAGGGAGACCATTGAGCTCCTTCCAAATCCTAAAGGTACTCCAGGAGAGCTGGAGAGGGACTTTGGACAAGGGTCTGGAGTGGCAGGACAAGGGGAAATGGGTTCAACCTGACAGAGGGCAGGTTTAGATGGGATATTGGGAAGAAATTCTTCCCTGTGAGGGTGGTAAGGCCCTGGTACAGGCTGCCCAGAGAAGCTCTGGCTGTCCCATCCCTGGAGGTGTTCCAGGCCAGTTGGAGAGGGCTTGGAGCAACCTGGGAT
Source organism: Cnemophilus loriae (assembly GCA_013397755.1). Classification (NCBI taxonomy): domain Eukaryota; kingdom Metazoa; phylum Chordata; class Aves; order Passeriformes; family Corvidae; genus Cnemophilus; species Cnemophilus loriae. The sequence goes on along the minus strand of VZTF01000260.1, from coordinate 802,978 downwards.
AGTGGAAGGCAGTGGGGTGGAATGAGATGGTCATTAAGTTCCTTTCTCACCCAAACCATTCTAGGATTCTATGCCTGGGCTGCTGAACCCAGCAAAAGAAGAGCAACATTGCAGAGGTCAAGTGAAAAGGGAGATTAAAACCACCTGTGTTTGCACTTTAAATCCCTTCAAACATCAATTAAGATTGTTCCGATAAAGACCTGGGCAGTGCTCAAACAGCTGCTGAACGCTGTACCCCGCGTGTATCTCTGGGTGAGATCACAAAGGAGCCTTTGTTGTTCTTCAGTCGTGGCTGAAATCTAAATCTCAGCGAGTGCAGCTCAGAGGGTGACATGTGCTGGCACCGGGGCCGCAGTGTGGGGCCTGTTTTCAAAAACTGGGAGATGCAGAGGAGAGGTTCCTGGATACAGTAACTCTACCTGCAGCCGGGACTGAGGCATCTGCCCAGGGATTTCATATCCACCGACTGGGAGGGAAATCTCATCAGCACTTGCTAATTTTCATGAAGTCAGACACCTGGGATTCACTTCAGACTCACATTCTCCTGGAATAATTCAACACAAACACTGTATATTTATACACAGGCACTTGACTTTTCTGTTGTTTGATGAGACTACAATTTGTCTTCCTCTTGTGGTTCCCACAATCCTTCCTCTCCTGTGGTTTGCAGTTGAATTACCAACCTCTACCCCAGGAATATTCATCTGTTATGTTTTGGATATTGTTGTTCTTCAAAGGAAAGCAAACAATGCTAGTTTAAGCCAGCCCACATCCCAGGCAGATTTTATTGGAACCAGGTCCTGCCTCAAACCAGAATCCAATCTCATCTCCATTGTTTTATATCTCTACTATTTTTCTCCTTGTTTTTGCTTTTCCCTTTCTTGTTACTATGCAGTTCTCAGTCTTGAGCAACGTCATTCAAAACTACGCTGAAGTCACATACTGCTGCTTTTCTATTCATATCTGCTCGTTACCTAATCCCAACCAGCTCTCTATTGAACATCTGCTTTTACCTGGGCTGACAGGTGTATTTTTTAGCTGTAAATATTGCAAATCAGACATGCAGAATTTTTCTTACTCTGTGAATCTGATCAAGGTCCTTTTCTAATGTGTCCCTGAACATCTGAATTCTCCCTTTCTCCCAACAACCTCCAGTGCTGTTTTTGGCTAAGATAAAGCAGGCGTTGCTGTTAATCTCTAGCTGATCTTCCATCTCATCCAGTGGCTGAGGTAGGATGGCTGGTTGGGCAGGCAGCTTGTGCAGACAACCCACTGCACCTTCCCCTGCTGGTGTCCAGCCTGGACCATGGCAGGCTGGATGACACATGGGATCCATCCTTTGCCATGCCGTGTGATCCTCTTTGCAGTGGGGATGAAAAGCCCAGCGTTAGGAAACCCCAGGTGCCGCAGCAGTGATATTTTTGGGAGGAACACAGAGCTGTGCATGGCCAAGTTTATCTCTGCACTAGTGTGAGCACCAGGCCTGACCTGCTGAGCCCAGTGCCACGATCAGTGCTCACCCGGGCTGGGACACTGAGTCAAGGAGCTTTGCAAGAATCTTTTAGCTTGGAAAAGCCCTCTGAGATCATCAGAACCAACTGTTCCCCCAGCACTGCCAAGCCCACCAGTAAACCATGTCCCCAGGTGCCACATCCACACTTCTTTTAAATCCCTCCAGAGATGGTGACTCCAGTGCCCTGGGCAGCCTGTGCTAGTGCTGGACAACCCTTTTGGTGAAGAAATTTTCCTAATATCCAATCTAAGCCTCCAGTGGTGCAACTTGAGGCCGTTTCCTCTTGTCCTGTTGGTTGTTACCTGGGAGAAGACACTGTGTGCACACACACACACACAGGGACAGATGGGCACGGGGCGTGGGAATTCCCTTTGACTCCTCAGGCAGAAACCCATGTGGATGGTCCTTTTTGTGGCACAGCAGGTAAAAACTGAAGCAGTGAGATGTATCTTAACCAGGGAGCAGTTTGGAGGCGGGGGGAGAAAGATGCTTTGAAAGGGAATAAAACTTGCTGCCAGGCTTTCCTCTGTGAGCAAGTCCAATTTCTTTCTCTCTCTCTTTTTTTTTTCTTTTGGTGCTGTGTTATTCCTCCGTGGGCAGGAGGCTGCAGGCATTTCAATTCTCTTCAAGTCCTTGTTTCAGAAAGGGCTCAAAATATGTTCTCTTCTAAGAGGCAGTAAACAGCAAGTGCACAATGCAGCTTCTCTGAGCCTCTCTTCTCCTGTCTCAGGGAGAAAGGAATTCTCCAAGCCCTAGAGCCTGACTCACTCGCTGTGTGAGCATGAATTAACCAGGAATGTTCGAGAATTATTCCTGAATAATTCATGAACCTGAATTAATCATGCATTTTCATGAATTATTCATGAATAACTCATGGAAATGCAAGGTTTATTCATGCTCCAAAAAACCCAAGGCTTTTTCTCTTCTCTTCTGCTCTCTCTCCCTGTAAGAAACAGACCTGAAACAAGCTAAGGAAAAAAATAATATATGTATATGGGAAAATAACAGGAATAATAATGCTGAAACAAAACAACCAGCAAAAAAGAAAGCAAAAGCTCTTTTTTTTCTTTGCAGTGGGGACAGCAGGTGGGAGCTTTCCAAGCCAGACAAAGGAGACCTGACAAGGAACTGTGGTGAAGGGACAAGCCTAAGGCAAGGAAGTGTCCGGTCACCTCCTCTCCTGGAGCAGGCAGCTGAGACCTGCAGAGACAGGAGACATCTTGCAAGACTCAACACCTGGAGCAGTGCTAACCAGGCAAGGAGCGGCTCTGTTGCTATCAGGATTGTGATCTCTCTCTCTTTTTCTCTCTCTGTTTGTGCGTTCGGGTAGTTTTGTTGCATTCATAAGGGTAAATGAACAACTGGTTTGGGGAAGGAAGATCAATGTGTTTTCTTTAAATGTTAAAGGAAAACCCCTCCAGAGAGCTGTTTGGGCTGGGGTTGTTTGCTGTTTGGAATGTGGAGCTCTGTTTCTGGGAGGGAGAGGGCTCAGCTATGCATTTATCCCAGTTTCTGCTCTATAGCCTTCCCTGTGTTTGGGAGAGGACTGGGGGCAGCTGCCTGCTGCAGGGAAGGGCATGTGGGGAGACAGGCACACAGATAATTTGTACATGGTGCTTCCTGATAAAAATCAATGCCAGAGTGTGTATTGGTCAGGAGAAAAGGGTTGGAGGAAACCAGGTGTGAGACTGTGCCAGCAGGGCAGGCTGGCAGGTTTGGGGAGAGTTACAGTTCCTGCAAGGAGCTCTGCTGCAGCTGATGGTGGTGGAGGTGGGGAGGGAGAAAGAGAAAGTTCTCCAGGATGAACTTGAACCTTTCCAAGTGAAAGGAATAAAATCCAGGCAAGACTTTAATGGGGGTGTGGAGATAAAACAAGAAACTGGAATAAATTGGGTCCTAGCTGCGTTTCCTGCCAGCTTGTCTCTGCTCCAACTCTCCTCTCCCTGCCCCAGCTCCCTCCCATTTTCATTGGACACCATGGCCATTCTCCACCTGGTGCCCAGCACATGGGCCCAGCCCTGTCCCCAGAACCCTTCTGCCAAATCCTGCAGCCGAGCAGAGCAGGCAGGACTGGGGTGATGCTCTGCCAGTGCCCTTAGGAGCTCTGGCAGGTGGCTTCTGCCTGATTTTGTCGCCATCCATGATGTGGTGGTTGAAAGCTGGAAAGAAATCCCGCCTGAGCTCAGCAGCCCTCAGCTCCTCAGCTGCTCCTCTGGCACGGGAGGTTTTGGAAATCACCACCAGCCTGGCACTCCAGTTTCTCCAGGGATTTAAGTCTGCTCCAGGGGCAGAAAGGAGCATCTTAGTGGGCAGAGCAGTGGGCCAGGACTTAAGATCCAGCTCCTTGCAGCTTTGTTGCTTGACTGCCTTAGATAGATCTATCACTGGTCTGTGCCTCAGTTTCCCCATGGGTGAAATGAAGGGAATTTGCTGTTCTCCTTATCAAAGCACTTTGATGTTTACTGGAGGAAATAACTGTGTAGGCAAATGATCATTTCCTAGAATACCCCCAGGCCTTTTTGAATCTCTTTTCTGCACTGCCTTGATATCACACAGACATAGCCCTGCACTGTAGCAAACTGCTGTAGATCCACTGAAGTCATTCGAGCTGTGATGGCTCACAGGGGCAGAGGAACCAGCCTGTGTCCGCTCTGTGGCTTGTTCAGCGTCTGCTCAAAGTGTCAGCTGTGAGAGCTGGCCCTGCCTGATCCCAGGTGAGACCTGGAGTGGCTGTCACTGCAAATGACACTGGGATGCACTGAAGGCATGTGGGGCTGTGCTCAGTCAGACCCAAGACAGCCTCCCAGTGAGGGGCTTTAGGATGAGGCAAGCTCAGAAGGGCAAGAATGGGAACACAGAAATAAATGGTAGAGAAGATGCAGGGCCAAGTATTTTATTATCTACAGGTTGTGCTGCCCCAGGTAAAGCACCGCTTGTGAACACCCCGAACAACAGGAGAGCCCAAACCCCTGCACTGACATTCCTGTACTGCTCCCTCTGCTCCAGGTGGGCAGCCCTGATGTCGGCCAAGCTCTACGTGCTCATCAGCTGGCCCGACGGCAGCCGGGTCATCAACATTGAGAACATCAAGGAGCCCCGCAAGCCCTTCCACCTCTACACGGTGGGGGAGCAGGTCCTGGCCCGCTGCCCCGGCTTCAGTGGGCTGTACTGGGGCGTGGTGGAAGGCATAAGTGGTGAGTGACACCCCCCGGCCTGGGTTTGCAATTTGGGGCTGCTCAGGAGCAACCTTCCAAGAAGGAGTTCAGTGCTGAAAGATCTTCTCTTCCTACAGAGCATAAAGATATTTTGGAGAAGAAGCTGCTGGAAGATCGACAGCTCCTGGAGAAGTTAAGTAAGGGCTTTTGAACACTGCACCCTTCTACTTCCATGAGGCTTTCTGGGTGGGAGGATGCGGAGCGTGTTGTAGTTCCATCATGAATTTCACATCACTGCAATCAGGGTACAAAGCACTGAGTGGGAGGTGGAAGGTACACAACACTGATGTACCATCGCACATCCTGAGTATCTGCCTTCCTTTCAGAAGAAGAACCAGCTGTCCACAGCATGATGCCATCCCCACCAAAAAAATCCAGGAAAACCTTCCCAAAATGGACCCCAGGGAATGCGTCCAGGAAATACCCCAGTGACAGGACCTATCCTGCAAAGCCACTGCTGAGCGTGGCTGAGGCCAGCCTGCCCCATGACGCCGGCAGCTCCTCCGCCCTCAAGGACAGGCGTGTCCTGGGAAGTGTGGCAGGAAGCCCCCGCTCGCTGGCAGCTCCTCCCCACCCAGCCAGCGCCTTCACACCTCCACCCACCTTCATCACCATGGCCATGCCGGGGCAAGGCACTTCCCAGAGTGAGGAGGACAGGGCTGGTCCACCTGCCAGAGGTAACCTTGGGTTCTGGCTCTGCTGCCTGGTCTTGAGTGACAGGGTGGGATGGGGACTTGCAGAGTAGCCAGAAAACCTCTGCTTTGCTCTGGGGCTGTGTGGGCTTTGTCTCAGGGCTATAGAGGTTACAGATGACATTTCCTGGTCCTTTCCACCTGGGAGATCTCCTCCAGGAGGGCTGTCTAAAGGGAGATGCCTGTATGTAATGTATGGTCTCTGCTCTGTCAGGCACCAGCTCTGTCTGCTGGGCGAGCAGTTCTCTCCCCACAAGCCGAAAGACAATCTGAATGAATGCCTGCCTGAATAACTGAAATTCCCAAAAGCCTTGTTTCTTAATTAGTCAAACCTTCTCAGATTTGCCTATTTCCCTATTTTTCCACCCACTACTACACCCATTAAATGCACTTATGAAAATATGTTAGTGTGTTATTTACCTGCTGACTGACAGCAGCACCTAGAGACATGTTGGCTCTGCTTGCCTTGCCCTCACCATATTTTTTGCGCTGGGGAGAGAAGCCCTTGAGATGCCACATTTTTCTAATAAGAAATCCCCACTGATCAGTCCTGGAGAGCCTGTCTGGATCCCTCTGTTCATGCAAAGGGAGTAATGTGTTGCCATGCAATCTAGCAGAGGTGCTTAGAGAATCTGTTCTGGAGACAGAGGGATTCAGGACCTTTTCAACAGCTGATTCTTCAGCTTGTGTCCCACCCCTGCTGCAGATTACGTTGCCCTTCCAATGAAGAGGAAGTCAGATGGCATCTTGTCCCCATGCCAGCAGCACATCTGTCTGAAGAGGTAACACCTGAAAGCACAGTAAGGACCCTGAATGTTTCACACCACACATTGATTTCTGTCCACTCTGTTTCCATTCTCTGGCAGTGCTTGCTTTGAGTAGATGCTCATGGAGGTTAAACTCAAAGCACAGAAGATAACAGGAGTTTGTGTGGGCACATCCAGCAGAGAAATGAGTCTGTGCTCTGAAGTCCTGATTCCTTGGGGTGTCAGTGGGAGGTCCCCCATATCTGTGTGCCAGGGGGATGCACAGGAGTTTGTCTGCATGAGGAACCCCTAATCTTCCCTCTCAATCAATTTTATTCTTGCTGCAAATGAAAAGAGAATCGACTTTGCTTTGAATTCCAGATAATTCTCCTCAGGAATGAATATGGATATGAGCACGAAGCTGTTTGTGGCAGTGCTGTTTAACTTGTTTCTTCCAGCCATGGAGAGCGAAAGATTGATGCTTTGCAAGAGACGGATGGCTTCGAGAGGGTTCACAAAAATTTTGGTCCTGGTGAGATGGAAAGGTAATTAGCAAAAGAAGGCACTTGTTCCTAACTGTGTTTTCCTCCTCACTACAAGAGCGAGCAGAGATCACAGATGGGTGACAAAGTGGGGCAATTTTAAACCCCAAAGTTTCTGAGTCTCTTTACAATCAAGTAAAGCCAAGTGTTTCTGATTGTAGGGCTTGGAGTTAGAGATGCAAGAAGGCTCTAAAACAGTGCAGAAACGACAAAGCTCTTGCCTATAACAATCAAAACATGGTTGTGTGTTCCTTGTTTTATTGTACATTACTTTGATGACAAGTATCCAGTGATAAAGTGATGCTAGGGACAGTTTTCTTGCAAGGAAATGGGTGCCAAAAAAATTCAGGTTATGGTTCTTGTATTGTTGTTTCCCACAAGTCTGTTGTTTAATACCACAAATATGTGTGTCCTGGGACTTGCAGGACAGGCTTTATGTCTTTCCTTGCAACTAAGAAGAAAATTGAGCATCAAAGTCTTCATGTATGCATGCCAGGGGAGAGTTGAGGGTTGAACTGAACATTCCTGAGCACTGGAAAGTCCAGACCACGTCATTTTCCTCTCCTGCCTTACTCCTCACCCAGGAATAGCTGGAAGGGCTGATATTCTGTTGGAGAAGTTGTCCTGCCCTGCTTGCAGAAGGCATCTAACCACTGCTTGGGTGGAGCAGCAACATCCACAGTGAGGCCATGGTGTCTTCTTGCCTTTACACAAGCAACTTTGATTTTTCAGGGCGGAGAAGATGGAGCAGCTGGAGAGGATGGTGTTGGACCTCCAACAGGACGTCCTCTCTCTGAAGAAGAAGGTGCACAGGCTGGAATCCCTGTCCTTCCAGGAGGAGCCGCACCGGCAGCCGTGTGAGGTGGTGGAGCTCTTCAATGGCTACACCAAGGAGCAGCTCAAAGAGACCATCAGGTTTGACCAGAAGATCAGCACAGCCTGCAAGACTCTGCTCTACAAACTCTTCACCTCCGACTACATCCAGAGCCACTCCATCACGGGGCGCAGGGGCAACACCTTCCGGGAGGCGAAGCCCATGATGGACGAACGCTGCATCAAAATCATCAGGGTGCTGCTGAAGCAGAAGTTTGGGGATCACCTCAGTGACACCGTGATCACGGAGAAGATCCAGAACGTGCAGAAAGCCCTGAGGCAGAAGTTTAAGACAGAATGTCTCTGAGGCGTGGGGGATTTGGTGTCTCCTCCTGCCATTCCCGTGTGTGTCCCTGAGCAGCCTTCCCTGGAAAGATGAGCTGATGCTCAGTAGATTTCCCCCAGGGAGCCAACCCAAGTGAACCATGTGCTAAACGGCTCAAACCTTTCACTGCCAAACCTCTGCTTGCATTAACTGAGCAGGAATTTGGCCCAGCTTGGCTCAGTTTTTGCACTCTACAGGTTCCTTCCCATCCAGTCTGTGTGCAAACCTCACTGTGGGAGCATGGAATCACCTCTATGACTCTTTGATGATGTGCTCGAAAGCTTCAGAACTCCGTTTGAGTCCAAGAATGGGTCAGGAAGGCAGCCCTGTTCCACCTTAAAGAAATGTTGGCTCTGGGATAGGGAATCCAGCTGCAGACAGGGTCACCCAATGTGGCTTCTCTCTGCCTGCCTCTAGTTGCCTCCTTCTGCCTGTGGGAAAATATTTACTGTCTTTGCTCCCAGTGAATGTGTTTTAAAATTTCCTACAGTAACAGAAAGGCAGACTCATTAAAATGACACCATAAAACATTCAGAGAACAATAATTTGATTTTTTGCCTCTATTTTAATGTAGTTGTATGTAAGAGTTGTCTTCCCTAACAAAAGCCTGCTGAACAAGAGAAGTGGTCACCCATGGAAATTACATTAATTTCACTTTCAAGATCAGATTATTTCCATGAAGGAGAAATCCCTTACATTTTTATGACACAAGAGTGAGGGGTGGAGGACAAAATATGGCCCAGCTTTCCTTCAAAGATCATACATATTGTGGACACTCACTATAATTTAAATACAGTATTTTTATCCTAGATAAGAAATGCCAAGTACAAACAGACACTTTACTGAGAGACTATAGAGGAGGGCTAGAAAGACACATCTTTTCCTAAATAATTCAGAGCTGGAGTGTAGGTGGGTTAAAATTGTTCTGAACATTAAAAGAATGAGGTGCTGACACCAGTCCACTTAACAGAAGTGCTGCAAAATACCAAACATTCCCTTTTACAGAGGCTTCTCAGACGAGAAATTGGTGTTCTCAGCTTAATTTTTAAATTATTCAGGAAAAGAAATGTCAGTGGGTTTGCATTAATTGAAACATTTGGTTTAATTTATACGTTTTGTTATGTTTTCAAGTATTTAATTTCTTCAGAGTTACATGAGAAATAATAATGCAAAACAAAGGTATTGGAGAAACAAGGAGCTGTTTTGAAAGGGAAAAAAAAAGAAAGGTGTTATTTTCAGAATTTTCCTCCACTTTCTGCCTTTTTTTTGAGCTAATCCATTAAAGTAGGGTTAATGCTGTGATGCATTTTGGTTTTGGAGGGAGATAGGCTTGCCAGTGTTTCTGGTACTATTTTTGTCAGATATCTCTAACAGTCACGTTAAATTGCTGTAGGTAATAACTAAAGATATTCCTTTTGTTTTTCCAGTGCAAATGCTTTTCCTAACTATTGTGCAAACACATTGGTGATGATTTCTCCTTTGTAGGGACCTTGACCTGAGCAGCAGCTGGAGCAGGTTTACTGTGGTCACTTAGAGTGCAGCCAGTCCTGGAAAATACACTGAAACTGAGCAGAACTGCCCCAAAACTTCCTCAGTGCAGAACTACACCTTGAAATACACCAGCCCTGCCAGAAACATGGGGCCTTCCCATCACAGGCCTTAGGTTGGAATCACTGCTCAGGGAAATGCCCCAGGTGATGTTTTTAATATTGACATATGAAAGAGAAGATCGAGGAGGCACAACCAGCCTTATCCTGCAGAACCTTAAAGCTCATCCAGTGCCACTGCCCTGCCATGGGTAAGGACACCTTTGACTATCCCAGGCTGCTCCAAGCCCCGTCCAACCTGGCCATGAACACTTCCAGGGATGGGGCAGCAACAGCTTCTCTGGGCATCCTGTGCCAGTGTCTCTCTCAATCTTCCCGCCTGATGTTCATCAGATCCCTCACCAAGCTGCAGCCTGAAAAGCCAGCTCATGAATGTTATTTATTAAAATAAGTGCTGCTGCTGTCCTCCCCTGCTGAGCCCCCTCTGACGAGCTGCAGATCATTTCTGTGAGCAAACGGAGAAAAAAGAGCCAGAGAATGGACTTGCTGTGGGGTGCCACGGCTCCCGAAACGTGGGCTCTAATCAGCTCCCCTGGAAGCAGATGAGCTGGGTGACCTTTCTGCTTGAAAGCCCTTTGGTGGCTCTCTCAGAGGTAACTTCCGAGCCTAACACGCCTGCTGGTATTCAAGAGTGCTCCTGGTAAGTGGGCTGAAGGATGCTCTGCGGCTCCGTGCGCAGCACAGCCACAGCACTAACGAGCCGGCGCTCAAATGGGCCCTTCTCGGCTATAAAAGTTGTCCTTAGATACTCTCAAAGGCTTTGATATGGCAGAGAGGGTTGAAGAAAGGCAACGCAGGCGGCTTTTCGTCAAACTTCATTTTTTAAAGTATTTGTGAGCCGGAGGCAGCGTTTCCAGGCTAATGGGGAGCACCGGCGGCTGCCGGCGATCAAACGTCAGCGCGAGGATGCCGATGCTCTCACCTCCCTGAACTCTCCAGCTCGGGCTAATCAGCCTCGAGAGGGAGGATCACACAGCACTGGCACGTGGCATTCCCTAGGGGATGCAGGGGTCAGGGCGGATAGAGGAGGAGGAGGGTTTGTGCCAGAACCACTTCACTCGGGGCTGTTCAAAGCCTGTCTCTCTCTAAGCGGTGAAGGGCAGCTCCGTTGAATGGAGTTAACCTCCCATTTTAAATGGATTACCGGGAAAAACTGGACAGCACTTGCTGTGGAGATGAATCACTCTGCTGAATCTGCAGCACGTTGGTAAAAGATGATGCTCCTGCTCAGCTTCTCGGCTCTCTGGGTGCAGGAGGGTGTGGACAGTGAAAATGAGGGTCAAAACTCAGGGTGGGTCTCCAAGGAGGTTTTGCATTTGGTTTGAAAGCAAGAGAAATGGTGCTTGCCAACCTTTGCAAATGCAGGACAAGAATGGAACATCCAGTCCTCTCTCCTTCCAGGAGGAGCTGGAGCAACAGGACTGACCTCAGGTTTGATTCATCCACAATGTGCAGCAACTGAGCAGGGACCTCAGTAGGCTGTGGGGCTCTCTGAGGGCCCTTGGGCCCCAGCACCTCAAAACACCGCAATGGGGCCCTGCCACACCCCCCACCACCTGGTTACCCCTCTGTTGTTTCCTTAGGAACCAGCTGAAGGCTGCATGTTACTCACTGGCAGCAATACACGGGTTTTCAGGGGAAAATGGGAGCCTTTCCAGCCTGCTCTGGATCAACCTTTGCATTTTCAGCTGGGCGAACTTGAGGCTTCTGAAATTTCATAAAAATCACAGAATTGTTTGAGTTGGAAGGGACCATTAAAGGTCTTCTAGTTTCAACTCCCTGGAATGAGCAGGGACATCATCAACTAGATCAGGTTGTTTAAAATCCCATCCAGCCTGACCATGACTGTTTCCAGGGATGATGCATCAACAGCTTCTCTGGGCAACCTGTGCCAGTGTTTTTTTTTTTTTTTAAATCCAGTTGTAGAGGTGCTGCTGGCAGGATGATTTCATGTGGGAAAAATACCAGCCCAAACAAGAGGGAGATCCTTTGGTGTTTAAACCCACTTATTTAAAATTAATTTTCTTGACCCTTCATGGGGGGTTTCCATGTCCAGTACGGGCAGATTTTAATTTTCCCTTTATGTGGCCTGTAGGAAACACTCACTGCTGAGTCTTTCAATGCCTGCACTGTGTGCATCCCCCAGAAACCATAACACATTCACTTAATGACGTGCAGACTGTGAGTATCAGATAAAGGAACGATGTTAAAATGGAGCTGAAACACTCCCTGGGTTTTAATCAAAGCTTACAAAGCCTGGCTGCCTCTACGTGAGCCCCAGACAGCCATCGCTGGGTGTGCCTGGTGTTCCAGTCTGGTTGGATGCACTTGGAAAAGTCTTCAGCACAGGAGCAGTGGTGCAGTGGGTGGTGGAAGTGTCTGTGGTTTGATATCCTCCATCAGGCGGCTGCAGGAACAGGGGAGTGACACAGGGAGAGCTCAGCTGGGGGATGAAAGAAATATCAGAAGGACAAGGCTTGGCCTGTATGAGCTTGGAGTTTTGTGTCATCTCATACTGGCATCCCACACACAAATACTCTGTGTCACAGGAAGATTTTTTTTTTGTTGTTGTTCTGGTAAGTCTTTGTCTTATTTGGTTTCAAAAAGCCAGTAAAAATAAAACAACCCACACAGAGTGTGGTCCCAGAGCTATATGTGTGTGTTGTTTTTGCACTTCTGGACTATTATTTTATAAAAGTAAGTTTTTATATCATTTTACTTTCTTCTTGAGATCATATCTGCATTTTTTTTGAGAATGCATGCACATGCCTGGTAGGTGTGCAAATACAATGTATTTTATACTTTAAGCAGTCTTTTATGTCTCTGTCTCAGTCATATATTCATTACACTTCCCTTTAACCAGTATTTCCCTGTCTGCAGTACATGATTACATTATTCCAACTCGTATCTCTCCATCTTCCTCACCTTTTCAGAGCTGAATGGTGGAACTGGGGAGATCATTATTAAAACACAGAAAGCACAGAAATAAAATTAACCAGAGCACCAGTTCTCTGTGTGCTGAATAGAACTGAGGAAATAAAAGGGCCTTCCACTTCTAATAAAATCTGGATATGAATTGCCTCATAAAAGCTTGGGTGAATTATATTCAGAGGCCAAAAAGAGAGGAGAGAGAAGAGAGAGAGCTTGGAGCCCTCCAACAGCAGGATGCTCTCTCTGCCTTGGTGTGCATCCCAATGGAAATGTCAGGAGGGCTTTGGAATCAGGTGAGATGTTCTGCTCAGAGGATGAGCTTCAGGCCTTGACGAAACACTTTAGTCACAGGGCCACAGGTTGTTAAAAACCCTCATGGTGAAATATTAGTCCCACTGAAGTTGCTGGGGCTCTCCCCGCTGCCTGCTGAGGTCCCAACCCTCACTTTGGTTCTTGCCCAAGTCGCTGGATGGTGGAGGAAGGATCCTGCGGAGGTGTGGTGACTTCTTAACCCTGTTCTTGCCCCACTCTGATCTCCCAGGGTCCCAGGAAGGTTTTAGGGTGTGGACATAGCTTCTCAGCTTCTCCATCTCTGTGCTAGAAGACGAAGGTGGTGAGGGACCTGCCCCAGGTGTCCTCTTGTCACCAGCACATTCCTGCTGTCCCAGGACATCGCTGTTCTCAGGAGATCCAGTTTGGTGACGTGCTTACCTTTGAGATTGTGTTTGATGGGGTGGGCTTTTTGTTTGGCACGGGGATTCAGCTGAAGCCAAGGGGACTGTGCCTAACTCACTAATGGGGAGATTAACGGCCCAGAAAGCCAGGACTGCACGGTGCTCATTGATTGTTTCTCTTAAATATAAGCAGAGCAGCCCAGAGTGTCAGGCATCTGAGGAGAGAGGAGACTGCAGAACTGATGTACTCCTGCTAATGAATAATCACTAAACTCCAAAGGAGTTTATTATTATTGCCATTAATTCTGGTTGTACTGTGCCCAGAGACAAGGAAGGTGGAGAAAGATGAGTTCATGACCTACATATTACAGGCTAGATTTTATCCTGGTAATATGAGAAAATCGATCATTTCTTAAGTGAGAGGACTGATAAAATCACTGACTTCGGAGGAGCAACATCATTGCTTTTATGTGTTCAACAAGCTCACTAGGATGGTGCTGGAGAAGGGTCAAATCTCTCTTATGTACATCCTGAGGTCAGGAGTTAGTTTGCCCTCAGTTTCCCAGAGGCAGGAGGGAAGCAGGAAACACCATCAGCATTTACACTTTTACTTACATTAGGATTTCTCCTCCGTGCTAACCTGAGCCTACCTGAGGTTTTACTTACCCTGAATTCAGAACAAATTGCCAAAAGTCAAGGAAAGCCGTAGGAAGATCCCTCCAGTCATAACAGGGATGGACCCAAGCCAGGGGTTTAATGTTGTTCCTTAAAGTGGTTTGGATCATGAGTAAAATACTGTCATGATCTGAGAACCTTGCTCTTCTTCACCCTCCCCAAGTGACTCGAGCACATTCCTTTGTCCCTGTGAGCAAGAGGACTCCTTCCTCTCCTGGAAACGAAAAAGCAAAACTAGCTACAAACCACCCACAAAAAAAGTCTGTTGTAGCCTCTGCCAACCAAAAGGGAGGTGCAAAATGCTCTCTGCCTTTTGGGTCTTTGTGCAGTGTATTTCCCAGTTGTCCAGAGCTGAACCAGGAAGAAGCTGGGTTTGCTTTCTGCAGAAGTGCTGCCTTCCCATGTGGAGATTTCTTGGCTCAGAATGGAAGGAGGAAATATGAATGTATTCATGACCCTTCCCATGAGATCTTCAGGGTGGAAAATGGAATCAATCACTTTAATGGGTTGTCTTGGTAGAGGAATTTTTTACACCTTACTGTAGTCTTGTCATTAATTCAATTAATTCCTTTTTATATAATACCCAGTGCTGGTTTAGTCGATGCTCTGAGGAGTGGGCTAGGAATGTTTATTTGTGGGAGGGAAAGTAATTCCTGAGAAAGCCAGGAGCAGACCTACTTTCTGGGGAATAATTTGAAAGTTGGAACTGTCATCCCTGTATTTTTTCCTATAATTGCTGCAGACTCTGACCCACTTTTTTGTGCTTGCACTGCTTGGAGGGCTGCGTCTACCAGGTCACTCGAGAGCCACCAATACAAACCAGAGAAATGTGGGTATTTCCAAAGAACTGAGAGAGGGTAGGGACCTACCAGCACTGTTCTTTAGGAAAAATAACCCACTAACCCTGCCTGCCTTGGCAAAACTGTGTCACAGGTCTGGAGTAATCTTTGATGACAAATGGCCTGGAAAGTGGTAAAGGAGAAAGCTCATGTTCTCTTGTGAGAAGAAAGATGAGTTAATTCTTGATTAGGAAAGACAGCAAGTGGAGACACTTCCAGCTGCGTGGACATTGTCTTGACATTGCCTGTTAAATGCCTAATGATGACAGTTAGTGTGAATTAGCTACAGAATATGTTTCATTGTGTTTTGTGGTCCCCAGGGCAGACATGCCAGAGACTTTTAAAGAGAATAAAAACAGAGAAGGGGAGGCCTCCATACAGCACATTTTGAGTTTGTGATGTCTGGTTATTATTGGTACTGAACAATCGAAAAGCCACTCGTGGCTCCCATATAGTGCATGTCAAGCTTCAGCATGTTCTGTCTTTATAAATAAAAGCATGGAAAAGTGGATGGATCCCAAAGTGAAGGGCAGAAACATACCTGAACACACAAATTGTTTCTTCATTTTCCAGGCTGAAAACTGGGATAATGTTTTTGGTAAGCTGCTGAACTGGCAGTTCTTTCCATCCCTTTCCCAGGATGCTGATGCCAATGCAGGGTCCAATTTTCATTGCTAAAGTCAGTGTGAGTTTTTCTCAGTACCTTTGACCATCAGAAATTCAGATACAAGAAAAAAAGATGTCATCAGGACTCAGCAGGATCCAATTTTCCATCCCTGGATTTCAATTTGACAACAACAATCCATAGAAAAAATGCAAATATGACTTTTGCTGCAGACAGAAAGGAGAGAGGGTGCTGAGAGCTCTCGTGTTGTTTGATCACTTTAAAGCCTTTGCTGCAGAAACTGAAATGGTGAAATTCTGCTTGAAACGTGCTGAGTGCATTTACAGGCAGAGAGATGAGATGAGTAGATCTTCTTCAGCTTTCAGTAGCCTCCCCTAGACCTTTATGTCTATCCACTGAAATACAAAGACAAGGGTTTTTTTGTGGCTCATCTGTGGATACACCCTGAGTGCTTCTGGTTTAGCCATCCAGTTCAGGGAAAGAAGAACCACAGAGGTTCCAGCTCTTTCCCCCAGCCCGGCTTTTCCTGTCCTGTGATGTTAATGAGTCATAATGCTTCATGAGGGTTTTTCACAGTCTGTTGCTGCTCAAAATTGCTTTGGTTCACTGGAACTCTTATTTTCTGGTTATATCAAGAGCTTTCTGCAAAGCAAAGGAGTAAAGACAAATGAAGTGTCGTGGCTACAAATCCCATAATGGTCTGACCTTTCTTTGTCTCAGAATCAAGCTTTAAAGAGTGGATCCCTCACCAGGCACGTTGGGGATGCACAGCAGTACTTTGTCCCTCCCCTCCATAACTCACGTTTCCAAAAGGCAACAATTTCCATCCAAACTGAGGAGTTGTTGGGAACTGGACAAAGATTTTTCTTTCCTGGTTAAATCTATAAAATATAAGACTGATGAGCTTATCACCTGGGGTGAAATCAGTTGTGAAGAGAGGTTGGAGCAACTCTGCGGCTCCGTCCCTGCAACCTCCTCATTGCCACTGGGAGTGTGTTGGGCTGTGAGTAGGGGAGGGATCACTGGGATTGGGGTAACCAGTATTTCTTTGGGAGTGGTGGTAGCTGAGGCATTAATGCAGTCAGGAGAAATGCGAAGGACTCTCTGATGTAACAAATATTTGTCTGAGCCTGTGACAGAGCAAGCCCCTCTCCCCAAGGGTCTAGTAAAGTCTTGCAAGCAGTGGTATGAACCCCATCACGTGGCAGGGAGCTGCTGGATGGAGCCTGGGCAGGGGGATGAAGGGAGATAATTTCTGAAACCCTCTTGCCTCTCAGTACAAAACCAGCAAGTCCTCCATGCACCCCCTCATTGATCTTTAAGGTCCCTTCCAACATTCATGGTTGGACCTGCAGCACCTGCTCATGCATATATATGGATACTGGGATTTCCTCCCCAGAACCTTTGTCTTCTTTCACTTCAAGCCCCCAGTTTTTCTAATCCCATGGGGGACTGGAAATATGAGTGGCTGCAAAATGCTCCACAGCCAGATCCAAACCCATCTGGGCACGCAGTGTCCTGTCAAAGCAGTGAGAAGCCTGACAGTGGCACTGAGAGCTGCATTTTTTCCTTCTCATCTTGGCACTGAGAAAATGCTTTTGGCCTCTCCTCTCCCAAGAGAGGCTGGACGCAGGTGTTTGACAGCGCTGTGAACACGACACAAGAGCCACTGAATCCGTGGGCGAGGTGTAATATCTTCACTGTCCGTGTCCATTTGGAAAGGTGCTTTAAGGCAGCTGTATTCCCAGCTTGCAGAGGCACTGGCAAGGGATTTCTGGACTCACACTGTACCATTTCTGAAGAGATAACAGCCCTGGATGTTGAAGAGCCTCTAAGGGAACGGGAGCAGCTGCGTGATGTTTTTGTAGACCGAAGGTGCAGCTCTGGCAGCACTAAATCTGGAACGTCAACAAGCAGATTAAACAAGATGGTTTAGCTCTTAGAGCCAGCCTCAGGCTTGCCACTGAAATTGGTTATGAGAGGCTGTAATTGAAAGGAAGTCTGATATTTCTAAATCTCGGAAGGTTTGGAGCCTGTGGGTGATGGCGTGCAGGTGTGGGTGGGTGCATCTCCATCCCACAATGAACCACTTAACCTCTCTTGTAAGCATCCACAGATCATCTTGGTCAGCATTACAGTCGGAATTAGCACTTGCTGGCATCAAAACCTAGAGTAAGATTATTAATTATTTATTACATCTACTTTCCTTTGCCCTTTTGTCTGGGTGGAGAAGGATGAGTGTGTGTGTCTGGTTTGGGCTTTGATCATAATTTTTTTCCTGTCTCATGCAAGGAGTTCTTACAGCCCGCGGGTGACCAGATTTTACAGCCCACACTTGCAGAAGTGGGGCTCTGAAGTGTCTCTCTCCCACCATCAACTACCAGATTTGAAGCCTGGTCTGGGTAAGCAGCAGCTCAGGTTCAGTTCAGCTTCTGAGTATTAAAATACTCTCACCCAGGTTTAGGGGTTTCTTCAGGAAAAGGGCAGCACGACAGCAGTGCTTTCCCTTTCCATCTACCCAGCACAGAATGAATTCTGCTCAACTTCTCTTTCTCAGAAACAAGGTGTCAACTTCTATTTCTCAGAAACAATTTTACTTCTTTTCTCGCTGGACATAAATGCATCTGTTTTCTTCTGTTATTCAGAAAAGAAACGAGGAAACAAACCCCTCACTTATTCTCACTGCTCAACTTTGATAAAAGTATAGCTTAGAAAACTCTACATATTAATAGAGTGAATCACTTAAGTGAGGTACATTATGTTTTCAATTTCCATGATGCTTTTAGTGTAGGCAACTTATCAGGGGCTGCCTTTTAATCTGTTGTAGCAATCTTGAACATTAAAGCCAGGTTATTTCATAAAGGGATGTATTCCTTTCACTGGGGAGGTTAATATCACCCATGATTATATTTGACATTTGGGCCTGGCATATTATTTTTCATACCGTGTCTGAGCCTAACTACCCACTCTTCTCATGAGCAGGGTTTGAAGTGGGTACATTTCAAATCTCTGCACACATCCATGAGTGCCATCCTAACAGCCTCATCACTGCAAATAAGAAAAGACAATTTAATGAACAAAACGGGGAGGGTGAATTCAGTAAATGAAATTTCTCTGGAGCAAGCAAAGGGTAAATGTTGTTGTTGTGCATTCCTGCTGAGGAAACTATGGAAGGGGAGAAGGTGCTGTGCTCCTTGGAGGAACATCTCCAGAGCATCCTCACTGGAAATATCCCTGAACAAACACTGCTGAGGTGCAGCTGACGTGCAGCCAGGCCTCCCAGCTTCTTGCAGAGATCTCTTTCATAATACAGCCCACAGCATGGCTTAGGGGTCTTCTATCCCCAAGAAATAAGGATGAATTTGGAGAGACAGGTCCAGAGGCTGATGTCTCAGACTGAGAACAATTCATGTCCAGACTCTGTCTGGCTGTCAGTGCAGGGCTGCTTGAGTGTGAGCCTAAAAGCACCTTTCGGAACTGAAGATGGTAAATTTAATCTTGAATTTCAGTGCTGGCCTGGTGAAGATAGCAATTCTCAGTTAGGGTAAGTGCCTTTTGTTTAGCAGCCAAGGGAGCCCATGGCTCATCCTTGTCTCAACGTGAACTGATCTGCAAACTTCAGCTGTTCACTCTCTGTTGGAGCCCCACTGGCTCCCGTTTGTATTTGGTAAGAACAGGGGGTTGAAGCTGAAGCTCTGGATGCTGCTCTTGGACATGAATAACTTGAGGAACTTACTGCCACCAGCACTGCCTAGAGCTGAGCAAATTCTTAAGGAAACCGGGGGCTTTCTACTTCAAATGTGAGTTTCTGGGTGCTGTTCCTGTCATCAGTCAGCTGTTTGCTGCGTGTTGAAGCCAACAAGGCCTTGATGTGGCCTTTGGGTGTTTGGTTTTATTAAATCACTGTCCTGTTTTAGGCTTTGTTTGTTCAGCCTTAGAGCCTTGATTATGTCCCAATGAGCCCTGGAAGCAGAGCAGTGGGCTGAGAGGGAAGAAAGGGACACAAGCAGATGACAGTGCAGGAGAGGGAAAGAGTAAGTGGAATTAAATTACCACCAATTTCTGAGGCACAGCAATGCATTAGGGGATTTCATGGAGGATTCAAACTACTGGGCTTGAAAAAACTCCCCTCCCAAAATTCCATGTTATCAAACATCATTTCCACAGTCCAATCCTTTGATTTATTTTCAAAGGTAGCTGATAATGCTCCTATAAATTCTTCTGCCTTTGTCTTTTATCTGATCCTGACACTGAGACTGCAGTGGAGGAAAGACTCCAAACAGTGAGAGCAGCAGCTCTACCCTTTGTTTCCTGCAGTGCAGGGAATTTGAGACAAAAGGGACTCTGTAGGATTACAAGAGCAACCCTAAGCAGGCAATGAAAGAAAGAATAACCAGATTCCAGGCTCTCTGAGCGCTGCTTGGGTGAAGACACCAATCTGTGGGACCAGAGCCCGATTCCCTTTGCTTCCTAACACAGCCCTGGGCTCCCTGGGGACTGTTGGGGTATCAGGGGGTCTCCTGAAAGTGGCAGCCCCACTTGACAAATCTAAGTACAGCTTGGCAAAATGCCACAAAAAATGAAGCCATTTGGATTAATCACAAAACTCTCCGAACTTAACAGGGCCAGGATTTTATCCTGAAATTCCCCTATTACTCTTACTATATTAAGACAATCCCAGTCATGGAAAATGAGGGTGTGAGAGGACATTGGGATGTCACAGAAATCTGCTCCTCCATCCACCTCTATCTGATCTATAATTTCCATTCCTGATTCCACAAATCTCATAGACTTGGAGATTCCTCTGTTCCCCCACACCATTGTCTCCTGTGTCCTCATCCCTGGGGAAGCCTTCCCGATACCTGACTCCCACCCAGTATGGGTTAGGGAAGTTCCAGAGGTGAGTTCAGGGTGCAGATAACCTTGTCTGTCTTTTGAGAAGTGGTCAAGTGGAATATTAAAGTTTTACAAGACACACCTTTGGGCAAGCTGATGGCTTTTTATGCATCAGCCCCAAATTTTTAAACCCACCCATGACACAGCACTGCTTAAACAGAGCTGCTCATGGAGGAGCCCAGGGCTGGTCAGGGGAAGGTCCCTTGGGAAATGCACCTCTGGACCCCGTGTCCCCTCCCCCTTGTTCCCAAACTCGCGTGCTCTGCATTCAGACCCGGTTCCAATCAGAACTCCTGTACTTATATTCTGGGGTTTTTTACCACTGCAATTTTGTTTAACATTGCCCCTGAAGAGCTCTGTAGTGTTTTGCAGAGCTCCAAGTACAAGAGCTCCTTGAATCTTTCCCCTAAGTATTCCTGCTGCAGTCAGGAAAGAATATTAGAAGAGTGTGGTCCTGCCTTCCCCTCTCTCATTTGGAGGCTGTGATTCATGTTTTACAGCATCCTGCTCCCATTACCCAGCTCTGCTTTCCGGGGCTTTGTTCTGCAGCATCTCGTACAGCAGCAGGACTAATGAGTTTTTATGTCCCGTGGGTTGGTATCCTTTACCTCATATCTGTTCTGTTTTATTTCAGTAACCCTGATCCCGTACCCTGCCCCCTGGCCATCCTGTCCAGACGAGACAGGGCAGTGGGAGGGATGTTTTCCAGCTGCATGGATGCAGACTGGTCCACCAGAATGGGCTGACTGGCCAGCAGCACATTGCCACCAGAAAATGCAGTTTTTGGTTGTTTCATTTACTTTAGTCAGGCCATACTTTTCACCAGACTTCAATTTCAGACCCTTCCTGCCTTTCTCCCACCCACCCTTCTGCTCTTAACTGAGTGATTTTAAACATTGGTAATGAACTGAACATGAGAAGCAGCCAGATCATCCAGCACAGTTACAGAAACCTCTTCTCCTTTAGAAACCAGGATAAAAATCCAGCTGCAAGGACTTTGAAAATGCAGGGAGAGGATTCTACAAACAATTCCTACCAGGGAATGCTTGTGAATGCCATTTGATAAGAGCTTGTCGGCATAGTGGGGTGGAACAGCTGAACTGGTTAATGAAAATGCCTTTTCTATCAATATACAACCATTTTGCAAGGCAGGATTGTTTCAAACAAAATTATTTTTGTAAAAAAGAAAAGACTTCTCTACTATCACATCTAATTGTGGTATTAGGGAGCAAAATGTCATTTTGAATGGACTTTTTGGAAGGGAACTGGTTATTTATAGCCATACTTCATAAAAATTGGTCAGACCAATTGTTTGAATTGAAAAGAAGCCCTTTAATTTTTTTTCGCTTTCTTCTGCCAGGGCAAACAGCTGCACTTGGGCTGTGCCCAGCATGGGGTTCTCTGCAGACCAGCAGTGCCACTGTGCCAATGTCAGGCTACAGCAAAAAGGTGGCAAAAACATCATTTGGATGATCCTTATTTAATTTCAAACTTTTTTGTTTAGAGGAGGAGACTCTCGAGGTGAGGGTGAATTAGGAACATCCAGTGCTGGTGACTTCCCTGGGTTTGTGTGCTCGAGCTCAGGGCTGGGGTTTTCATCCAGGATGTCCATCCCAGGAGTGCTCCTGGTGGCCCTGGAAAACCCTGCCAGCTCCATCACTCCTGCTGTAAGGATGAGCTGTGTTCCCCCTGGATCGCTGTCAGAGCTCATCCTCCTCTTCCTCCTCGGGCATCCTGCCCCACTCCAGCTGCTGCTCTCAAAGCAGGTCTCTGGTGAGCTTTGCCTTTGCCTGAGTTCCTGGGCGGCTGAGCTCTGCTTGTCCAAGCTTTCCAAGGAGATAAATGCTGGCACAGGCCCTGCGTTGCTGATTAGCACACAGCGAACGAGCTGGCATCCCCTGCAACAGGCCCTGGAGGAGCACTAACACTTTTGCATGGTGATAGCTGGGGTCAGAGCAGGGATAACAGGCATCAGTTTCACTGCTCCTCTCTCCTCCTGAAACCTGCCTGGCATGGAGGGGGCGCGGTGATGAAGCAGGATATCACCACCTCACCTTTGTTTCTGGATGGTGAATCCCAACCTCATTCCCAGGCCAAGATGCTGTGGGATATTTTCGCATGGATGTGTAAGAGGAATAGACATTTTCAGGCTGTGATGTGGACTCAGCTCACCCCAAGCTGGCCCCCAAACCACCCAAGAACCCTGAGAGCTTTCCCCTCTGCCAGATTTGTTCTGCAGCTGAGCTGCTGGGGCTGGAAAGTGTTTGGCATGAAGTCCACAACTCATCTTGCAGCACGAGGGAAGCCCAAAGGTCTGGTTAATTTATGAGGGGGGAGGATGGTCCTGACAGTTCAATTAATTCAGGGATTGGGACATAAAAATCCAGCAGGAAATGTTATGTACATTTATAAAATGGTACTTGCTAGTAGAAAAAAGTGTAATGATGGTGCTTTATTTGAGAATTAGTAAGATCCCATTTCACTGCCCAGGGAGAGCCAAGGGGAGCGTGTGGCTCTGTGCTTGGATCTTCACACCAGCTTCTACTTTCAACTGTTCAACCCCAGCACTGCTTTAAACTTTTTGTACAAATAAGAGTGAAAACAACACTAAGCCCTTCATCGTGGAGTACAGAAAAATCATTTTGCTTTGTAAGTCATCATAAATTACAGCTGCAGAAGCAAACACTGCTCCACTTGTGTGCCCAGTAAATCAAACTAAGCTCCTGTAAAATACAATGCTCTCCCCACGGATGCAAAGTCCTTGCCAAAAAGCACAAGGATAACATGAACTGACCAAAGAAGTGAAGCACTTTAATCTTTGTTTTGAAATCTCCTAAATTGCAGCCCTTCCACTGCTCGGAGCCACCTGCTCCCTCTTCCCACTAACACAGCCCAGTCTATTTAGCTCCAGCCTCCAATTTTGCTCTTCATTATTTGCTGGCTACTCAGAGCTGCTCCACTTGGGAAAAATTGCTGTTTCTGTGTGCCAGCCTGGCCGTGATGTGCTTTTCTCCAGCTGCTTGGCTGCTGTGTGTGCATGACTGCATCCAGCTGCAAACAGCTGGGAAACCTGTGCTGCAAAGATGCAAGTGCTTCCCTTTGGGCTATTCCCTCCCTCTCTCCTGGCAGTTTGGGTGTTCTGGAAAAGTTCTGTCTTAGGGCTGTGATGAGGAATGGGGGTTTAGTGTCCCTGTGGGTGCAGTGGGGTGAGGTGAGGTGTTCTCTGAGGTGAGAGCTGGGGTTGGGTGGGGTAAAACAGGCAAAGCCCAGGCTGGGCTTTCCCTATGGGAGGAAAGGTGTGAGCAAACCACAGCTCAGGCTTTGTCTTCCAGAACCCGGCAGTGCTGAAAAACTGCTGGGGTCTGGGAAGCAGGTGAGGAAGGTGGTGATTCCCAAGGGAGTCTCACTGTCCTAGTTCAGGAAACTTAATTACCGGCAGTGCCAGCTTTGTTTTACATGAGGTAACATTTTCTGTATCAGACAAATTCAGGCAGGAGATCCCATGGAGGCATCACACCCGGCGAGAAGGGCAGATGGCATTTTCCAGCTCTTGCAGGATCCTTAATCCCACCAAGTCTAGGAAGGAACAGGAGCAGACAAAACTTTCTCTGTGTGCAGCAAGAAGATGTTATTAGAGCAAGCTGGAAATGGGACCTCCTGTCATGTCAATATTTGACTGGGGGAGATGTGGGGGCGTCATCGATTGCGGTGTGGCTTTGATGTATTGTCACTTCAAAGCACCAAACTCCCCAAATAGTTCAGGATCTGCACAGATGTTGGCAGGTGATGATAAATCCAGGCAGAGATGGGAAGACCCAGTCTTTGGGGAGAGCTTCAAAGCTGAAGCTGAGAACATTGCAAATGTTATGAAATATTTCAAAGTCTGTCAGATGGGAGATGCGCTTTTAGATTAGGTTAAGAAATGTGTGGGCTAATTTTGTGAGACTCTGCAGCATTTACTGTGGATTATGGATTCTCTTTTAATCTTTAAATGGCTGCACTTTTCTTTTAGTTTTCAAAAAAGAAAAAAAGCCTTGAAGAAACCTGATGAAAGTGTTTCTCCATACACCCGGTTTGAAGACAACTCCCAAATGACAGCAGTTAGTGAATTATACAGAGCCTTTTGCTAACAGAAATGGGCAAATGGGTCAAATGGGTTCCCAGCTTGGGACCTGCACCGCTCCTGGCACAGGGAAGGAAAAAGCATCATGAGACAGCTGCAGGAGGACCACAGCCAGCTCACTGCTCCTCCTTGCATCACCTCTTGTTTTGCTTCTCTTGCTTCTCCATCTTCATCTTTCTGGCTCATAATTTTATTTTCCCAGGCTCACAGGAGCAACACAGACCTGGGAGAGGAGCCTGGACCTCCTTGGCTGCTGCATTTCAGCAGAGCATCTCCCTTATTTGCACAGTCCTAGAGGTGTTTATGTTGGAAGGCACATAAAGATCATTTAGTTCCAATTTTGTCTACGATTTACCCACCTTCCAACCGTGTCCAGCTTCACCAGAATAAACCCCAAGTGCCCCATTTCTTGCCGTGAATCACACCTGTTAACGCTGCTTTTTTTAACTTCCTCTGCCCTCCAGCCAGATGCAGCACCCGCCTAATTTTAGTCCCATGAGTCAGCGCAGATTTTTGACAGGGAAATAGTTATTGCCTGTTAGCCGGTGTGGGAGAGCCCTCTCCACACACCCCAAGGGCCAACTGCTCCAGCTCCATTAATGGTGTCACTGTAAACACACGAGCAGCTTTGGGCTTGCAGGGACAGACTTTTAGCAGCCTGCGTCACTGCAGCCAACAGCTCTGCTCATTAAAACGAAGTGAAGGACCGGCTGCTAATAGAGTGCCAAGTGGCTTTTTTTCTTCTCCTTTTCCTTTATGTGTACAGGAATAAAAAATAGACTGAGCTTCTTGAACCTCCTCATTGTAAGCTAATGTGATACTCGCTCAAAAACCTGTCAAAATCAAGAGGAAAGAATTATAATTTTGATGTTCAATTGCATGATTTCTTTGTCCCTTTGAGTCAAAGCATTGTTTTAAATTATTTCAGCCATCAAAGCTTATTTAGCAGAGATTAACATTCAAAATGAGTTTAAGAAAAGATAAAGAACCATTTGGCTTGTTTTAATTCCTGTTGTCTTTGTGGGAGTTAGTGTGAATAGTGTGAATATAATAGAAAAATACATTTGGGTATGAGTGGTGCTGGAGAGCAGAAAACTGGAATTTGAGCCTAAAAATCAACACGTACTTATGTAGGCATGGTATTTTTTTTTCAGGAATTCTTTATTTCAGATACTTAAGGAACCCAATACATTAAAGAAGTGACAAAAAAGAGAAATAGCTTGCTTTATAGCAGCTCTAGAGCTGTGGTGGCAGATATTGCTTCTCTTGAATGCAATTTGCAATGTGGGAACTTTGTTCTCTGCATTAGGTTGTAAACCTGGTATTGTCGGTACCTGCTGTACATTCAGACATCTGAAGGTGATAAGCAGGGGTCACTGAGCAGTGCTGAATGAAAAAGCTCTTTTGGGATTTCATTTTGCGATAATCGTCGAATTTCTTTTCGGTTAGAATAAAGCATTTGTCACAGCAGTGAGTCCTGCGCTTTTCCCGGGTTTCCAAAACGAGTTCATGAGCCTTCAATAAAGGAAACTGTGTGAATCACTAAAATACAGTGTTTGCTGCTGAGCCTCCGTGGCAAAGCTCACTCCCAGGCTGCGAGGGGCACAGACATTCCAGAACCACATTTTCCCCTCATGGCTGGTGCCAAGCAGAGAGATAATGAGGCTCAGCCTTGCTGCTTGCCCTGCCTGCTGCTTGGAGAGGTGGAGCGAGGTCCTGGGAGAGAGCATCTTAAATCCAATTCCCAGCCAGCAGGCTGGGGGAATCTGTCCCACGTTGGTTGATGCTGGTGCGTGAAATGACATTTCCCTGGTGCTGAGGGGGAGCTGGAGTGAGAGTGGCTGCAGTGCCAGCTCTGCAGCATCACTACGTTTCCAATGGAAGCCCCTCCAATCTCATCTTGACCGAACACAGGGCTAGTTCTCCTATTTCTGTTCAGATTTCCCACTGAGGACATATCTCAGCAATGGGAGGTGGTTTTGCTCCCCAGACCTGGGATTAGATACAGAAAACCAGTCCTGGTCTTCTGCATCTGTGCAGCAAAGGTGTAACTTCTGCATGTGTCCAGATGTTAAAACACAGGAGTTATGGCAATACAGGGTAAATAAACCATGTGGGTGCAGTGGTGTTTATGTGAGTGTGGTAATGAGGGTATGCAGAATGCCAGTCTGCAGGGGAGAATATGAATGTATCGTGTGTTTATGCTACAGAGAAAACCCCAGCCAGGATTTCCTTCCACTCCAAACCAAAAGCCTCATAAAGTGGTAAAGGAGATTTATTCCCAAAGTTTGGTGTGTTCAACCACAGGATGGCTCAGCAGGAGGAGGGGACCCAGCCTCCTCTTCCTCAGCCTGCCATGAGCAGAGGAACTTCCACTACTGGAGCTGGGGAAAGAAATAAGCTCTGATCAGGGACAGGTAAGTAATGAATTCACTCTCCCCTCCCTGCTCCTCCTCAGCTTCCTACCCAGCCAGCCCTGAAAAGGAGCAGAGCTGCTTCTGGGTTGAGGTGATGATGAAATTGGTTATTTCGTCAAGATTTTGGCCAAGACTCATTTAAAGAAATACAAGTGAGGCACAGAAGGGTGTTAATTTTTTTTAATTGCTTCTTGTGCCTTGAAGTGCTGCCTTTAAGCCACCAGGAAGATCCCTAAAAGCCTTTCTGGGAGAATAGGGAAAGCAAAGCCTCTTTTCTGAGCAGTGGTAGGAAGTTATTTTGCAGTCAGGTAAAGTTTAAAGAGTTACTTGGTGTTACAAGCCAACATTCTGTGCAGTTTTCTGCTGGGGATGGAGCATTTTAGAGGCTGTAGCTACAGACTATTACAAAGCCCTGTGCTGCTTCCTGGCTTGGGCAGCTTTACCTCTCCTTTTCTTGTCCTGTGTCCTACAACAGGAAAAAGAAAATTAAATGGGGACTGGTCATCCTGGGGGTGAAATGTGAGAGTCCCTGAGCACAGAGAGCTGAAGGAGAAGGGAGAGTTAATTACTCCATCAGGCTGAAATCCCCAGTGTCAAATATTCTTTTCCACCAGAGTGTGTTGACAGTTGGAGCCCATGAGCAGCCCGAGGATGACAACCAACGGAAAACTTGGGACCAAAATGAGGGAATAAAACCTCAGTAGTGTTTTCTTGGTAAAACTTGTGGCAGATGCCATGTGGGAATCAAGAGAAATAAAAGAAGCAAATATGAGGTGCCAGGGGAGGGAAGGGAGAAGCGAACATTCTTCTAATCCCTGAATCTGACAGCCAGTTTATATGAAATAAACTCTGAAGGCTCCTGCCTTCCCCAAGGTATTTTCTTTCTAAATAGATCTATAGATACACTAATTAGTCAATGGAGAAGCACAGGAGTTAATCCCTAATCATGTAAATGTGTTATTTCAATTAATTAATGCACGTGGCACTTGTGCTGTAGTGATCGGCACCCTAAGGAAAGACAGAGGAAAATAATCATATTTAACAGTCTACTCCCATTAATTCCTCCAAACACTAATGGTGTCAAAGCTTCCCACGGTCTTTCTCTGTAATTCAGTGTTGTTTTGCAGTGGTGTGTTATAAATTAGCTGGAATCACAGGCTGGAAGTGATAGTTTTGGAAAAAAAGGGGAAAACAAAAATTTTTTGGAGGGAGGTGTTTTTATTTTTTTTGATGACTCCATGAAGGGGTGCAGAGAAGGGGAGAAGTGAAACACTATTTAATAGGTGCTGGTGGGGCTTTGCCAGTCTATGTAGTTGTAGAGGGATTGTTAGAGCAAGCAGAAGGACCTGGAAGAAGAAAAGAAGTCATCAAAGAGAATATTTTCAGCCTTGAAACAACTCTTCCCTTAATTAAGCTGCTTGCTACTGACCTACCTGAAAGAGGTGCCCAAACCATTTCTACTGTTTTTTTGGCAAATGTTAGCATTTCAGCTCAGACAGTCATGATGAAGGTTAATAAAAAAGACATGTTTATATAAACCTGAGGGGACGGTAATGTCCTTTTTGTGCTGTTTCTGAGAACTGCAAGCACCAGAATCAGAATTAAAAGCTGCTTTGTTAAGGGAAAGGCATAAAAGGAATATATGGAACAAGGCAAGCGAGGGATGGATGAGCCCTTCAGAGCAGACAGCACAGAATGGGGCTCACAGGAAAGTTCTGGCTCCTTGGCAAGATAAAAATACCCACAAATGGGATGACAGAGGCATCTGTGGAGCCAGTAATCACCTCCCGGACCGGGCAAAGGCTGCTTTTATGAAAAGGCAGAGCGCTGTTTGGTTTGTCTGGGGTCTCTGTGGAGAGGTGTGATGTTTGCAGAGGTTGTTCTGTTTTAGTTTTCACTGACCAGCAGCAAACATGCCCTTATTGCAGCCCATCTTTTGGGATTTGGAGCTGCAGGGTGAGGGGTGATGCTCAGGATGGAGGATGTGCCGAGGTGCAGGAGAGAATGCTTGACGTGCTGGGGGGACCTGCAGATTTTGTGGTCCACAAAACCCTCTGTGCTTGTCCTGACAGCAACAACCTCCTCAGCCACAAGACACCCCCAGACTGATGGTTCATCTCCAGCATAAATACAATTATTGGAAATAACTGAAGAAGTAATTAGAGGAAAGGCAGGAGACAATTGAATTTCAGGGGCCAGCGTGTGCCAGGGCAGTGGAAGAGGGATTTTTGTGTCTGTTCTCTCACAAGGAGCTGGTGAACAGAACTGAGAGGGGCCCCAGGGCACTGGCAGCCCAGGGAAGCTGAGGTTCCTGGCTCTTGGGGCACGTTTGATTTTGGCTGCTTTGCATCTGACTGCACAGCTCGAGGTCTGATCAGTCGTGCTGGAAATACCATTTCTTGGAGAGCTCTGTGGAAATGCACTGCACAGGGGCTGGGGACAAATGCACTTGGACTTCATTGGCCCCACGGGCCAAATCTGTCTATTATAAATTTGATTTTTTGGAACCTTTTTTCTTTCCCTTTCCTAGAGAACTCACACTGCAGCTTCCTCGAAGGCTTCCTCCTTCTCCTAGAAAGCAGGCAAAGAAAGCTGTTCACAAAGCAGTCAGGGTTTTCCAGCATTTCTCGGGCTGATGGAGAGGAAGGGTTTGCAATAACAAACTGTGAGCTCTGCCCTGGCTCTGCAGCATCCCAGCACAAACCCCAGCCCACACTGGCTGAGCCACTGCACATCTGTGTGATGCTCAGTGCAATTAGAAGCTGTTTTTTCTCAGTTTACTGGGGAGTAGAGGAATATCTGTGTTTTCTGTGGCATTTTTTCCCACCTGTTGCTACAGTAACTGTTTTGTCAGGCTGCAGATTTGAGTATTTGAGTGACAGAAGGTTTAATTTTACTTTAGCAAATTATCCCTTTTCTCGGAGTGTGGTTTCCTCTGGTGAAAAACTCCTCCTGAAGCTTCCCATCACTTCAGAGAGCATTCTTTCTAAAGGCCACATCTCTCTGACTTCCACTCGGAGCACAAAACCTTCCGTTTGTCCATTTGCTGGATTGGCTGCGATTCACTTCTGTCTTCTGCAGACCAATCTCCAAGTTTGTGTCCTGGTGTTTACTTAAAACCAGAGTCAGCTCCCAACAGAGTCCTTAGTGATAAGGGAGACTCAAGAACTACAGCAAGTAAGTGGATTGCAGGGAGGAAAATCACGAGTCTGCTCTGACATCCAAGGACATCACTGAAAAGCACAGGGAGGTGCTGCTTCACCCAAACTAAACCAAATTTGCCCAGCGTGGAGCGATGGTGGCAGCAGGGCTGGGAGTTGCAATTATTTCACTGTTCTTCCTCAACTGGTCAAGAACTATGACAGGATAATGCAGATTAATTTTTTCATGCTAGTTCTTTCTCCTTTCATTTTTTTTAAAATATAATTGTTCTGAAGCTCAGAAACTTAGTGTTAGTCTCCTGCTGAAATGTATTTATGACCGGTTTATTGCCACTTGTTTAAGTGAGCTGGAGTGGGGCGGGTCCAGAGAGGACAGGAAGAAATTGTGCATTTCTGAACAGCTTGGAAAGAAAACTGAAAAGCTGAAATCCCAGTTAACCCCCCCATTCAGTTCTGGAGCACTGTTATAATTTATAAAAGCAACACTTGCCCTGCTTGAGAGTTCGCATTTTCTTCCCCAGTTTACAATTCCCTAGAGTGGGTTAAGAACTTCCTAATACCTCCCAGCAAAATTCTCTTAGAAACCTCAGTGCAGACAAAAAAAAAATTGTACTTTTTGTCTGTTCTGTTCACCTGTGCCCAACCTCCCGAGGACTGTTGCTCCTATTTTCCGAGCAGACTTACACCTGATTTATTCCGATTTTAGGGAGACCGGGGAAGGCTCGGGCAGCCGAGCGGGGAGGCCCGTGGCATCAGCAGCGTCGCGGGGGTTCCCCCGGTGTGGAGCATCCCGGACCCCGCAGCGTTCGGTGCGTCCCCGCGCTCGGGCGATGCGCGATGGAGCTCTGCCACCTTGTGGGGTTGTCGCCGTGTCGCCTCTCTGCCTGGCAGGTTTCATACCCAAAGATCCCTTTTCTTGCTTTATACCTTACAGGGAGTTCCAAAAACAAATTTGCGAGGCATTGGAAAACATGGCTGGAAATTCTTTGTTTGTGTCACAAAGGTCAAACCTGATGCTAAAAGTTACAGTTTCAGTGCAACATCTTGGAAGAAATGTGACATTTGCACTGACTCCGGTGCTCTTCCCTGACAGCTTTTTGGTGCTCTCAGTGTTCCTGGGCAGGATCTCGATGGATGTGAGAAGAGCAGGTGAGGTCTGCAGATCAGGACCAGCGGGTATGGGGTACCTTGGGGTGCCCGCTGGTTTGGGGAGGCGGCTGCTGCCAGCTGAGCCCCACACTGATGAGGCGCTGTGAAATTGTGGGGGTGCTGTGTGCTGACCTGGAGCTCACAAACAAAATGTCACCTTCCTCTGCCTCGGGAGGCTGATCAAGAGAGTGACCTGGAGCTCCCTGTGTCCACCTCAGTCGCAGCGGGATTTCTGAAGTCCTCAAATTAATTGAATCATGGGAAGGTTTGGGTTGGAAGGGACCTTAAACTCGTCTCGTTCTACCCCTTGCCATGGGCAGGGACACCTTCCACTATCCCAGGTTGCTCCAAGCCCCATCCAACCTGGCCTTGGACACTTCCAGGGATGGGGCAGCCACAGCTTCTCTGGGCAAACTGTGCCAGGGCCTCACCACCCTCACAGGGAAGAATTTCTTCCTAACATCTAATTTAAATCTACTCTTTTTCAGTTTGAAGCTATTGCCCCTTGTCCTGTCACTACAGTTCCAGCAGTGCTTCAGAAGTCCTTCAGGTTTTGAAGAGTCCTTCATCCCATGGGTAGGATGCTTTGGGTGATATATTGTGGAGTTTTATGAATATGATCTATTGGACAGAAAACAAATACCCTGAGGCAGTTATTCTGAGGCAGAACTTTATTTCAGGAACATCCTATCTGTCCCAGGAGTAGCAGAGATATTCCCCCATCCCTCCAAGTTTACTGCCTGGGAAACTTTTCAGCCACAAATAGTGAAGAGTTGCTATTCTGGATGTTCAGAACTGTTCAAAACAAATAAAAATAACCCTCCAAATGACAGAACAGGTTTGTGATCTCTGCCGCCTTCCCCCTGTGGGACTTTGCAGGCGAATAAACTCCCACAGATTTGATTTGCTTTAAAAGAATATAGGTGCTAGATTTGGAAGTAAATCTGCTCTGTTTTAGTTTAAATGGTTGCTATTGTTTGCTCTGCTCTTTTGGGAAGGAATGACTCACCACCTGAAATCAGTATGTGCGCAGAAAAGGTTTCAATTTAACTAAAAAGTCAACAAAATTCATCTCCAAGCAACTATAGACCATTTATGATGTCAGGTCTCATTCGTGGAAATACAGAATATAAAAACACTTCCCTCCCCCAGCCAGAAGGAGTTGTAATTCTTGAAGGAAATAAAGCAAACAAGGGAGCTTGAGCTAACAGCACCAAACTGTAGGATAATCTGCAGGATTATCCTTTAGGTATTGATCTCAAGAAAAAGAGGAGCAGCTGCAGAATCCTCTCAGGGCAAAATAATTGTGTCTGAAAGCTTGTTTGCCAACTGATCTGTATCCAGAGCAAAGAAATTATTTTGGCCTTTGGAGGGGCAGGGGAAATGTCAGACATGATAATTTAGTTTGCTGCTGGGATGATGCTGGGAAAGCCTCGCAACCTGCTGAGGCTCTGCACCACTGAGTTGCCTCTCAAAATACGGCTTTTTAAATTTTTACTCCTTGGAAAAGCCATGCTGTCCTGGTGCCTTCTTAGCTGTTTCATGGAGGGAAGTGATTTCACTCTGCAAAATCCTTCTGGCACTGCTGGAAATGACAGCGTTTACACCCCTCTGCTCCCTCATTCCCTGTCCTGTCCCGTGGTGGGAACAGCAGTGTGACATCGGGGTGGCAGAGCCCCTGTGAAGCACAAAGGATCCTCCAGGGTGGGCTCAGAGGAGTGTGGGCAGAGCACAGAGCTGGGTGATGCTGGCTGCCAGGCCGATATTTAGGCTGGGACTGTGAAATTGGTGTTTTATGCTGAGTGTGGCAGAAGTGAGGAGAGGCAGAACAGGGCTGTGAGGGAAGGGGCAGCTGGAGGAGTAACGCGCTCAGCTGCACATCTGGGGGAGATGCTCTGTGGCCCCTTTGTGCCATCCAACAAACCTGGCTCTGTTGCAGCCCTGAGGCTGGAGGAAGACAGAGCAGGAAGGAATATTGCCTGTCCTGGAAGTGGGAGCACTACAAAGCCTGCATTGAAGGAGGCAGATGAACTGAGAGGGTCCTTTTAGTCCTTGGAAACCTTCCTGAGCGAGTCTGAAGCGCTTTGGAGCTGTCTTTGCTTGCTGAGGGATGCACTGGCAGAGCCTGACCTCATTTCCCCTGGAGCACAGATCACTGTGTATTCCCTCTGCTTTATCAGTCCAAAAGCTCTGTCACTCTCCCGTTTGTTCAAACAAGATCCCCACATTTCTTTCCTGGCTGGGGCCTCTCCTGCTCTCTTTCCTTGTGCATCCCCAAGCCAAACCATCTCAAAATTAACTTCAGAGTCATTTATTACTGCTCTTTTCAAAGCTCCCTTGCCTTAGACTGGATCACTTTGAGCTCTGCAGCTTGGACCCTGTTGCCAGTTTTACAACAGCTCTCACCTGGGTGGCAGCTCCTTTGGGAAGCCACTGCTCGCTCTGGCTCCTGCTGCAAATCCTGGACACCTGGGGTCTGCGTGTCCCCTTTTCATTGCTGCTTGGCTGGAACAGCTCTGCCCTGGCCTTTTGGTGTGGTTTGACTTCCTCTCTCCCCTCTCTTGAAGGAGACAGGACCCTCTCCATCCAACCCACCACCCAAGCTGCACAGGGAAGGAGGAGCAGCAGACCCAAAAGCCGCCTCGGAGAACAAATGTGCAACTTAATCATGCAGAGGAAGCCAAAGATGTACAGAACAGGATTTTTTGACTCTAAGCCATGGAGTTAGTCAGCCATTCTCCTCTCTCCTTTCCTGCTGCGAAAGCTCTGCACGGTGCCCAGGGAGACACAGATGTAGGGATTCTTCCATTTGCCATCAGCTTCTTCTGGAAGAAGATATGCAGGAGACTAAAAATGTCAGTGCTCCTGAAGGAGGAACAGGACTAAAATCCCATCCGGAGTTTGCAGAACAGTTTTCAGAGTTGGTGGGGATGGCACTGAGAGGACACTGTCCCCTCATGTCATTGCACACGACCAGGAGACCAGGGCAGGGGAGGTGGGGACCAACCTGCCGCAAAGACACCGTGTAAGAGCTTTTAGTTGTGGGTGAGTGTCAGAGAGGAAAGGGGAAGGGCAGGTGTCTTCCTGGACACCCAGCCCTGGCTACGCGTGTTTTGTTCCCAGTGTTTTGGCAGGGCAGAGCTCTATTCCACCAGGACCTTGGGGAAAACCCCTGGGGACACTAAAAAATGCATTAGAGTGGTAGGGCGTGGTGACGGAGACTGGGGTCACTGGGGAGAACTTTTTGCAGTGACAAGTTAGAGCTGGAAAACCGAGCTCAGAGAAGCCCCAAGGAGGTGCCTGAGGGTGTTTGAGCCACTGTCCTCTCACTTCAGCTGGGGAGAAAGTGCTGAGCAGGACACGCTGTGCAGCACATCAGGCTTGAGACCGGCTTTAGGCCTCTTCTGAGGGAGAAGATTTTTAGAGTGGGGACTCAGCCTCCCGTTCCAGTCTCTGGGGTGTGTGGAGCTCATGTGCCGTGAAGTTATTTCCATCCTGCCTGTTGATCCCCGTGCCGGCCGCCCTCACATCAGTAGATGGCAGCAGCTTGCCGGGAGCTGGTGGAGGAGCCTTCGCTGGGAAGAGCTGTGATAGATACTGGAGTTCAGCCTTTCCCTTCTCTGCCTTGCCCTGGCTCTCAGCCCAGCCTCCTGCCACACTCCAAACTGTAGATGGCAGCAGGAAAAAGATTTTCCTATTTCTTTGTGACTTCTGCTCTGGGTAGCATTTTCCTGCTGCTGGCTCTTGGAGCCTGCTGGCTCTGGGTTTTTGGGTCAGCTCAGAGCCCTGGTTGAACTTAGGTCACTTTGCAGGCTTGGATGAATGGGTTGAGAGAATTTTCTGTGCGTGGTCCTGCTTCCAGAAATCTGCATGGGAAACACCTGGAAGTGTCCATGGGGATGTGAAGGGGGGATGCTCCCAGCAAACCACACATCACAGCAGTCCAAAAGTTGTGGTACAAACTGGTGCCTCGCAGCCAAGAGGGAAAAGTGGCTCCTGGTAAAGGAGACTGGTTTTAAGCAAGAGTTGTGCAGGCAGAGAGGCTGTGCCATCTCCGTCCTCGGAGGTTTTCAAAGCCTGACTGGGCAAGGCTCCAGCATTCTGAGTTAACTTCAAACTTAGCCCTGGTTGGAGCAGGAGGTTGGATCAGGGGTATCCAGAGGTTTTCTTGTCAGTCTCCTCTCTACCTTTATGCTCTGCTGTGCTGATCACACTCAGCTGGGCTAATGTAACGTGGTTTTCTCTGCCCTGTAAGTGATTGCATAGTCTGTGACCCCTTCTTGAGAGGGGATAGATGAGCCTTCAGAAACTCCGTCCAGGCTGTTTGCCACCTCACAAATAACAGTCAGTGTGTCCTAGGTGTGTCTGTAGGACCCTGAGGCCACATTCATCCATGTCTCCCAGGTACAGCCATAAACCTTCCTGAGGTGCTTGTGAGACTGTTTGGTGAATTTGTTTAAAGTTTCACTCTTGGTCAGTGTAACAGGAGTTTAGCGAGCTGATGTCCTAAGGAACTTGGATCATTTTAAGAAAATACCACTCAGTGGAGGAGGAAATTTTACTGTGGTATTTGCCAGCTAGGAAGAAAAATCTAGATTGAGGTGAATCACAGAAAACGCTGCCTCGAAATGAGAGCTATTAGCTATTAGAGTAACTCATGAGGAGAGAATATCTAGGCTATTTAATGCACCATAAATTACACAGGAATTCTCATGCTTTAACTCAGTAGTCACTTGATTTAAATCTGCTTCTCTCCCTGGCTTCCCATAATTACAGCATAGCTACCAGCCACATCCCAGCCACCTGCAGTGCCTGCTCCCAGTGAAAGGGACTCCCAGATGTTCGACACCTCTCGGCACAGGGTCCCACATCTATGGATGCTCTGTGGTGGAGCTGCCGAGTCCCACTCCCGCCCCGCCAGCGGCTCTTGAACCGCCCGGCTGCTTTTCACTCTGCCTCCCTCTTTGTGGAGCTGGGAAAGCATCCAGAGCAGCTGTGTTAGGACCTGTCAATCGCAAATTGCAAAGTCATAAGGAGGGAAAATAATCATCGTAATAATAATAATAATAAAGTCATCAACTTGTCTTACCCTCTAACAGAAAAAAGGTTTTGGTTGGAGGTTTGCATTAGCTATAATTTTCTCCAAGCTGATTTCTCCCTGTGATGCCACTATACAGCCTCTAAACGATGCTCAGGCAAAATCTCCTCTGACATTCATCTCTGTTTACAGAGCTCATCCAAAAACAAGAGGCCTTTTCTTCACTTTATTCAGCATCGCCACGACTCGGTTGCCAAGGCATCAGCCTTTGATTCCTGCAGTCTGGCTCTCATCAGTGATGCCCAACACCTCCCAGTCACTGACTGGTGAGTGCAGCCACCCCAGCACTGATCCTGCAGCCGATGGCACCGTGTCCCCAAGGTGGGACATCTGCCTGCACCAGCCAGCCTTGGTGGGCTTCTTCCTGGGCCCGACATTGAGCCCTGCCTTCAAGCCTGATTTGTCAAGGGCTAAGATGCAGGTGGAAAAGACTCTGGCAAAATATTTTGTCAGAATTTGTGCATTTATGGCTGTTCAGCCAAAATCAGCTTCATTCTCTGGCTGAATTGAAGGGCTGGTGAAGAAGACCCTGAGGCAGAGCTCGTGAAGCCCTTGATGGATCAGCAGCAAAGGTGTGGCAGTTGTAAACTGCCCTGTCTGCTCACTCTCCCAACCACACCACCTTCACCCCCTGAAGCACATCTATCCTCAAACACCCAGGGATTTCTGGAAAAACAATATCTCATTGAATAACCCTCTGTCCTGGGTCAATCAGTTGTTCAAGGTCTGAGCTGATCTTGGATGAGAGCTCTCTTAGCAGCCCCTCTAAGCCCCCCATACCTGCACTGCTGTTAAAAGCTGCCATTATTTATCAATAGCTCTGAATCCAAGTGCGATCCATGGAAAAAGATGTTTCTCCTTTTCTGGTTTTCCACCAAAACAGAAAGAAACATGTCCTAAGCTGCACAGCATGCCAAGGGAAAAGAGCGGAGGGAAGCGAGTTGGGAAGGGACGGAGAGTGAATCTTGATGCCTTTAAGTCACTCAGATGAAGTTCATTTCTCCTTGTCTGTACAAGGTTGGACTCTTTGCATTTTCATGGTAAATTTGTTTACCGAGCCGTTGTTGAAATTCTGGAAGCAGAGAAAATGCATTTGCTCCATAACCTTTCCGGATCTGACAAGTCCTATAAAATCTATTAAAGCCTTTAATGAAATCCCCGCTCGGAGCCAGCTCCCATGAATGAATGTGGAATCGGAATTTAAATTAAAATGTTGTTTTTGTAGTCTGTGGGCTTTAGCCTTGACAGAAATTAAAGGGACAGTTCACATTTTGGGGGCTGTTGCTTTCTCCCTGTAGTTTTTTACCACCACAAAATGCCTCTCCTTGCAGGGGATGGGTGTTTGAAGCTCTTTTCCTCCTGCTGAGCCTGTGGCCAGTTGGGAGCACTCAGCTGCAAGCACAAAACCTGCTATACTGAATAATCTTAATTAGAAATGAGTAAATTGCTTAATAGGCAGCACTGTCCTTTAAAAAGGATGCAGAACGCTCGTTAGCAAGTGGAGGGGTTTTGAGTCCAATCCCCACTCTGAGGAGCAGGGAGCTGGCCTTGCTGCAGGGATAACCACGGTGCCACTGTGGTCAAGAGCATCTTCAAACATTTACCTGTCCCCCTGCCATCAGCCACTCGAGGAGACGCTGTGGCTCAGCCCATGAGCTTTGGCACTGTGGAGACACTTCCAAGCAAGCCTCGCTAAGGAGCCTGACGTAAATCCATTGGATGTGCTTGGCTTTGCCTACCCAAGGATTTAATTTCCATGTGTAAATACGGGCCTGCATGTGCAGGGGGTGTGCAAGCAGTTCATTATTTTTCATTATTCTTGATCTCTTCTGCGCTGAGCAAAGAGAAATGTCCCACAGTGGAACGTGTGTCTGAGCCTGGAAAAGAAAAGGCTGCTCGGGGGTTTGATCACCTTCTCCTGAGCTTTGACCCTGCTCCAGCCTGGCCCAGCGCAGGTCAGGGGCAGGCCAGGCTTATCTGGGTCTCTACCTCCTTCCCCCAGTGAAAATTTGCCAGCGTTTGCTGGGTTTGGCTTCCCATGGAGTGATGCCACCGACTGTCCCCGCTGCCTCTTTGGCTGTGTGTTTTCCAGCAAGAGGTGACAAAAGTCTGCATTTGTTTCCTCACACAGGTTTGCTGTTTTTTGACATATTTCTGATTTACATATTTGCCCACAACTGCATCAGCTCCCGCCATTCCCTGCAAGGAATCAGCTCTTCACTTGTGGGGAGGAAATATCTATCCTCCTTTCCCAGGAGCCAAAACTGCTCCAGCTCTGGAGCTCCCCAGCTGCAGCCACTCATCCCTGGGCTGAGACCTCACCCAAGGGGGCTGCAAAAGGTACCCAATTCACTCCATTTTGGGGATTTGAGCTTCTATTTACTCTTTTCACATCTTGCAAGTCCTTCTGTTTGTGTTTCTCCCTTTGCAAAGGGAGAAACAGACTCCAGGGGGGTCCTTTGGCCTGGATTTTTTATCCAGAGGGGCCCTTTGGCCTGGGTTTGTGCCATGGGATGGGGTTCTCTTGCCAGGCTGAAGAGTCCCCACCCAATGCCTGAAAACAAGTGGAGGATGCCTGGTACCTCAAGGTCCCACGGGGTCGAGTGTTACTCAGCTTCTTCCTTATGTCCTTTACATGACAGCTGATTCCAGAAACACCTTCCCAACCCCCAAGCCTGCACCGGTCAGTGCAGGGTCTCAGCACAGGATAACAGGATAGTTATGAGCAAGGCATTAGGAGAAGGGTTGCAGACCGCAAATAAGTGCATCATAAACACATGTAAACAGCTATTTTGTTCATGGCTGATAAACTTTCATGGTCCATTTTATCGCTGTGCATGCAGAGGAGGAGGGCTCAGGATTCAGGATGCTGCTGGCTGGGGGCCAACCCTCTCCCCTTCATCTCGGAGGAGGTTTGGGTGTGATACCAAATCATGAATCCCAGAATGGTTTGAGTTGGAAGGGACCTTAAAACTCATCTCATTCCAACCCCTGCCATGGGCTGGGACACCTTCCACTGTCCCAGGTTGCTCCAAGCCCCATCCAACCTGGCCTTGGACATTTCCAGGGATGGGGCAGCCATAGCTTCTCTTGGCAAACCTGTGCCAGAGACTCACCACTCTCACAGGGAAAAATTTCTTCCTAATATTCAATCTAATGCTGTTCTCTGTCAGTGTGAAGCCATTTCTCCTTGTCCTGGCCATGCCCTTGTCCAAAGGCTCTCTCAGTCTCTCTTGGAGCCCCCTCAGGCACTGGAAGGGGCTCTGAGGTCCCCCCACATTCTTCTCTTTTCCAGGCTGAACACCCCCAGCTCTCCCAGCCTGGCTCCAGAGCAGAGCTCCGCCAGCTCTTGTAGCATCTTCATGCCCTCCCCTGGACTTGCTTCAACAGATCCACATCCTTCTGATGCTGGGGGTTCCCGAGCTGGACACAGCACTCCAGGTAAAGTCATGAACTCATTTGGGTCACACACCGGTTCCTCCAGCCTGGGAGGACGGCTCTGCCTCCAAAGTGTGGCAGGAGCCAAAGGAAAAGGGTAATTTCTGGCTAGGGTGATAGCACAGAGAGAGGTTTCATTCTGCAGGATGCTCAGCACCTGAACAGCAGAGGAGGAAGCTGTTCTTCCAAGGAAGCTGCTTGTGTTCTAACCCCTTTGGGCCAGGAGAGCAGCGGTGGGCAGGAGAGCCTCCAGAAGGGAGGATCTTGGAAGCCGGGCTAAGGTGAGAGCCTGTTTTCAGCGCAGGAAAGGAGGGAAACCCATTAGCACAATGTGAAGTGAAACAGAAAATGCCTAAATTTGTTGGCAAAATGGCAGGAGGAGGGAAGAAAATGCTCTTTCTATGTCAATGTGTTCCTGATGGTGGAAAGTTTTCTCCTTTTTCCTTTTTCTTTAGCTCAGGTTATTACAAAGCAATCCATGCTGTTTCTAAGAAAAAAAAAATCATTAAGTTTCACTTGGAAAATGTCAAAACAAAATGTTTTGGCATTTCTGAAGTGAAACATTTCATTAAAAATGCTGCATCTGAGTGTTTTGACATTTTTAAAATCCGCTCTCCTCCTCCTCCTCCCATTTTCTCAGCCTAAATTTGTTAATATTTTTAGTCCGTCTAAAACTTAATTTCCCAGCAAACGTAGTAGTACTGAAAAAATAAATTGCTGCTTTGTGTATACTGAAAGCTGTGAGCAATGGGCAACTTGGGCAGCCGAGCTGAGGTTGCCACTGTCTTACAACCTCAGCTGTCATTTCCATGGTGCAAAAGGATTGTGTAATCGTGGGGTTTTGCAGTGAGAGCTTTACTCATTTTTTATTCCTTCAGAATCAGAGTGGTAAGAATACCTGAGATGCAAAAGGAGACCTGGTGGTGGGGAGTGAAGCTGGAGCAGGTTGGGAGCTGGGTGATGATGCTGATGTCTCTCTCCCTTCCTCCTGCTCCCTGGTTCGAGCAGTGGCTGCCTTGGAACACCGAAATGACTGCAGGGAATTGTCTTGGTGCTTCATCCAGGGGAGAGTGTGGAGGTGGAGGGGGGCAGACAGCCCTGCAATACACCAGGGTGGGCTGCTCACATGTTTCTGAGTGTTTCCCACCTCCCAGGAGCCACCATCATCCTTCGAACCCCCTGGCACGCCCTGGGCATGCACCAGATCCCCTCCAGCCACAGCCAGCTGCTGCTGCTCCGAGGCTGTTCAAATATGGGCCGAGTCAAACGCCATCAAAAGCTGCCTTTCAAGTGATGCTTTTTGTGCAGGGGAGGGAAGAGCTGGCGGGACGTGTCACTTGTGGCAGAGTGTGATAGTCACCTACAAAGGCTTGAGGTGTTTGTCAAAGGGGCCGGGGAAGCCTCTGAAGCCAAGAGATGCTTTCAAGAGGAGAGCGCTCCTGCGCGCCCCGTCACTCGGAGATGAAAGGATCCAGGCTCTGCTGCGTGGCTTGTTGCTGCAGCCCCAGCAATTGCACACCCTTTCCCTGCCAAAGCCTCAACACTGCCTAAATTAAAGGGAAAAATGGAAGAAAAGGTGGAGGCTTTATATTTGGTTTCAAAGCCCCTGGCTCCAGGAGTTGGGGTGTTGATGGGCACGGCCAATACAGGCTCAGGGTAGCACTGCTGGCTTGGCCGGTGGCGCTGGATGAGGGGAACTCGAGTTGATTCACCCCTGACCCTCTTGTCACAGCACCTGGCAGCAACCTGCTGGCAGCCAAACCAGAGTCCCAGCACCAGCTCCTGCCACAGGAGAGGCTCACACCAAGTTCTAGGTTGGGCTGATGGAATATGGCACTTTTGCTGCTAAAACAAAAAGCAGCCTGGCCTAGTGGAAAGTGTCCCTGCTCCTGACAGGGGCTTGGATCGAGAGCATCTTTAAGGTCCCTTCCAAGCCAAATAATTCCAGGATTTTCTCTGGTGACTAGTTGCCTTCTCAGGGCTGCAATGCCTTTGCCCTGCATCACTCTGCACTCCACCTCTGCATAAATGACCTTCAAAGGTCCCTTCCAACCTAAACCACACTTTACTGTGCTCGTCCAAGCCCGCCTGTCTCCTTGGAGCCCTCCACTTCTCTTTCCTAAACAAACATTAAGAAAATAAGGCGGAAGGGAGGTGGTGGTTCAGGAACATAAAGTCCCACAAAGAAAATTATCTTCCTTTCACTTGAGTTTTTTGAAAGCTGCTGGGTTGCAAAGGCGGTTCTGTTGA
The DNA here is from genome assembly GCA_013397755.1 of Cnemophilus loriae. NCBI lineage: Eukaryota > Metazoa > Chordata > Aves > Passeriformes > Corvidae > Cnemophilus > Cnemophilus loriae. The sequence goes on along the minus strand of VZTF01000260.1, from coordinate 761,189 downwards.
TTGCAGTTTTAGTCCTTGATTATGCAGTAATGGAAGCATCAGAAATCATCAAGCTTCCTTCCTCAATTTGAGTTTGCCCTTCATCCCGTGGTTTCAGACTAAGGATAAAATGGTCATTTGGAAGAGGAAGGAAGGAAAAAAAAACCCAACACAATATTGTTTATCTCCCTTAAAGTCACAGCTCTTTATGTGCCATTCCCGTTTTACAGCTTGGCCATTTGACAGATCAATTAGCAACTGCCTCATACATGAGCAATAAAACCTTTCACAGGGAAACTTTCCCCCAGGCTGAAAAGTACTTTTCTGTCCTTCTAAAGAAGGAGGAAAGGCCAGGTGGCTCCTCAAACCAGGAATTCTCAGGTAAGAAGTTCACAGAGGATTTTCAGAGGGGCTGTCAGACCCTGCTCAGTGGGCTCTGGGCTGAGGGTTGGCATCGGTGAGCAAGAAATGAGGTCAGAAAGCAAAAAGAGGAGGAAAGCACCTGCAATGGGAGGATTTGGTGATGGAGACGAACCTGCCCATCCTCTCCCTTTCAGCGTGTTTGTTCTCTCAAGGTTGGGATGAACTGGGCAGGGACTAAGCAGTTAAACCACTGCGTTCGATTTGTTCTTGCAGGGCAGAAGTACAGTCTGTATTTCAAAGTTTATATATGTGCACATCTATTTACCCACAAGGGTTTGTAGATATTTGTGTAGATAAGGATGTAGATAAGGAAGATCCAAAGTTCAGAAAATGGGGTTAAAATTAGTGCAAACCCCAATTTTAGGGCATTGCAGCTGAACAAAACCTGGGATTTTGGGGTATTGGAGCTGCTGAAAGTGACTCTGCCACCTTGGCACCTCATTTCTGGGGAGAAGGTGAGGCTTTGGCCATCCTACCATTCCTGAGAGACTGCTCCTGCTCTCATGGTGCCCCGGGCAGCTGACGGGTCTGCACCTCTCACAGGGGCTGAGCACTTTTCTCTCTCTTGTATTCTTTTTTCTAAACTCCAATCTGTTTGCACTTCTCCCCCCTCCCCATCACCATCCCTTAGGCCTTCTGGGGAAAGAAAGAAACAGCCTCTCTGTTTTTAATCAACCTAATTAGTGTATCTTTAATACAATTAGAGGGAAATTTTACCGCTCCCCTCCTCCCCGTGTATCAATTAAAGCCCCACAGTTGCAGGGTAAATTTTTAATCCATTTAGGACCATCTCCCCCAGCCCCGCATCCCCCTCCTCCTCCCGCCTGGCAGAGTGTTGCTTCCTCCTCCGTTTTCTTTGGGAGTCTGTTCAAACAGCACATTGTGAGGAGTAAATAAATTACTCTCTGCCCCCTTGCCCTCTCCTCCACGGCAGCCGGCCCCGTTCCAGGCAGCTGCCCTGATTGTAGGGCAGGCGCAGGGGGGAAGGGGCTCGCACAAAGCCGGGGCTGCACGCTCCGGGTCAGGGGGGGTCGCGCTGTTCATCCTCCTTTCTTCTATTCTTCATCCCCTCTTCTGCATCTTGATGGCATTTACTTTTATTTTCGGATCTGGGGGTGGTTGAGGATTAGTGTCTATTTTTGTGGCATGTTTCTACCCCCTCAGTGGGTTCTTCTACCCTCGGGGGTCTCAGTGGGGTGGTAGGTTATGGTCCTGCTTCTGTGGTCGTGGCTCCTGTCCCCAAGATGCTGCATGGGAAGTTGTGGGGTCCCAGTGTGCCTGGCTGTCCCCCTTTCCCACTGCCATTCCCATGTGGAAAGAGCCTTGGGCTTAGCTAAACTTAGAGTGAACAGCCCTGCCCCATGCCAGCACCTAGAGACCACCTGGCTCAGGCCCATCCTGCCCTGCACCCAGCGAGAGCAGCTTGGGGAGCACGAGGTGTCTGCTGGTGGAGCAGCACCTAAATAATGAGAGCATTTTCTTGGGTTTGGAATTTTTTCTTGTAATAAACACAGATGGCTGCTGGATCTGCAAACTGAAAACTACCAAATGTGGCATCCTGCAGTTGGAATTGTAGGATTTCCCATCTCTGCTCCTCTGAAGCTCCCCGAGATGGTCACTGCCGGGGATGCTTCACTCCGGTTTCTGCAGCACTTGAGGAACCAGCCCAGAGAGCTGCTTAATTAGTGCATGTTCGTTTGCAGGCTCCTGAGAGAGGCTGAGGGCTCTGGGCTGGGTACCTGGAGCATGGCACCCTGAGGGGATGGAAGCTGGGAGCGAACCAGGAAGGACAAGGCAGGATCGCACCTTCTCCACTCTCATTTCAGATGTGGGTGTAAGAGCTCGTTCACAGAGGTGCGAGGGAAGCTCTGGGTGCTGTGGGGACAGGAGCTGACCCTACACAGTGCCTGGCTGGTGTCCCAGCATGGGGTGGTGGCCTGGGAACCCAACCACAGCCAGCAACTGAGCTGTCCTCCAGAAAGTCCTGCCAGTGGCCCGTTATCATCGTGCAAACACAATTAGCAGCTTTGCTGCTGCCTTTTCAAGGTAGATGGGCGAGACTTCCCCTCTCTGAATTTCTCCCCAGCTGGCCCACAACTACAAGGTCCTGCCTTTATGGATCACCGAGTCCCTGCGCTTTCTTAATGAACCTGCGTTTAATGCTTGACTTCTCCGTGTCGTGTTTAATTACAGCAGCTGTAACTTCCTCGTTGGTTGGCTTGAAATAATATCTAAGTGCTTCTGAGCTTTAGAGCCTTGTTATTCTTCTATAATTGGAGTTTTAAGGCTGGTGTGAGCCATCTCTGTGAAATAGGCAGCCATTTGCCAGGCATGCTTAGTGCCAGGCTTCAGGTTTCCCAAAGATGGGAAAGAGATGCTGTTAATGAAATCTGGCAGGTTTAGGTGAAAGGAGAGGCATGCCCGGGGTGCAAGAGGTGGCAGCCATGGTCTGTGGCTTGCTGACACTGAAGCATCTCGCTGAGCATTTCAAAACTCAAATGTCATCAAGGAATAGACACAAAACTGTTCCTCAGGGTGTATCAGACACAGGAGTGTGGGATTTCTTTTGCTTAAGGTTAATTTTGCCTCCTTTCTTCTTTGAATATGCTGCTTTTCCCCTGGGAAGGGCTGGAGTTGGAGGAGATTTGGGGTCCTCACTGTCTCTTCGTGTCTCCTCTGCTTCAGTGTGTGAGTGGTGACCCTCCTGGGAACGGGGATGAGCATCAGCCTGTGTGAATGATCTTCGAGACCTGGGGTGACACGATGGGTGAGACAGCAGCCAACTTGCAGAACAAGTGGCCTTTTAGGACCTGCCAGCTCGGGAGATGAAGGGGGCTTTGAGCGGGTAGAGAGCACCCCATTTACAGCACATCTGCGCTCCCACAGAGGGGCCCCGAGTGTTCCCTCCTCTCAATCTCCCCCTCTATATTTGCTGCCTTTTAAAGGAAGGGTTTTTATTCCAGCAAAAGGGAAGGGATTGATGCCTTTTTCTTAAGGTGCGTGTGTTGTTGAGGCAGCTGCAGCGAGAGGTCGAGCATGCAGACCCGCAGCCCAGCTGGAGGGGCTTGTGCTGGCCATGGTGGGGGATTGACCCCCCAGCTCTGTCCTTGCTCCATTCGGGGGGTCTGGAGGTACATGGGGGACACGGGGACTTCTTGGCCCAGGAATGGCTCCTGTCCTGGTGGATATGGTGTGTTCTGAAGTGTTGCAGTGCAGGTAACCCCCAGAAACAAGGTGAGAAGACCTCATATTCTCAAATAACTTTTCTGATTCATAATAAGCTCACACACTTTTTAAATTCCCAACAACCGGAGGGGCTCATTGCCCCAGATGAGGCAGAAAAAGCCCCAGCCTGTGGTGGATTTTGAGCCACCACCAGGGTACAGTCTCCGCTGTGATACATGTGAGGATAGAGCCCCAGATCCCACAGCATGGGACGGAAATATGGGAATGGACTGAGCTGGAGAGTCAGGGAAGCACTGGGAAGACTGGGCTCACGAGGGCTGGGGCAGCTGCAGACAGGACACCCCATGGGCCACAGCAACTCCTCAGTGTGGCTTAGAGAAGAGCTGTCCCCTCATCCCTTCGGAAAGTAGTTCCTTCGAAGAAAAGGACAGCCTGCTGATCCACCCTCAAATTGAGATTAGTTAAAAAAGACCTGCACAATGCACCCTGATACATCAATTTACACGGTGAACTCTTCCCTGGAGCATCCGCGTTTGGAGGCAAGATCCCAAATCCATCAGAGCTCAGGATGAGACCACAGCATAGGATCTTGCACTCGCGGCCACGGAGAACCTCATCTCCTCCCAAGATCCTCACAGTACCGAGTATTAAGAGGGCTTTTTCCAGCGAGAAGGGGATGGTGAGGAGTGACAGTCTCTGAATTGCAATTTGAAACGTTTACAGCCCAGTCAATCCTAATTCATTATTAGCTGTAATTGTTTCAAAGAAAGTGTCCACTGTTATGTAAAATGCAGTCCCAGATGCTGCTAATGGTCCAGGCTCTCTGATTGCTGTAATTTGCAAAGCTTTTGCCTTTTTTTTTTCCCCTCCCTCTGTAGTTATGATGTGCCTTTTATGAGGCAGCGAGGAAGAAAGAGAAAAGCAGCCATTAGAGGAAAATAATAATGTTGTACCTGAAAGGCCATTAGTGAGTCTCATATAGAAGTATGCATCTGGTCTGTGCCCGATGCTCCCTCACACCCGGACACCGCCTGGGGACTCTGGAGCCTGGGATGGGGACACGTGGGGCTGGGGACAGCTCTGCTTGTAGGGACAAGGGCTGCAACCCGGGCGTGCAGCCCAGGCACCAAGATACGTCAATACCAGCACGCCTCAAAATTAATTTTCACGATTAATTTTCATGATTAGAGATGGATGTGTGGATGGGAAATCAGCTGGGGTGGAGCAGATTTTGGCTGGCAAATTTATTGTGGGGGTGGTGGTTTCTGGTGTGGGGGGGTTGTCTCTTTTTGACATGAAGGAAACACCCATTTCCCACTTCCCATCTCTGATTCTCCTTTGTGCAAAGGCAGAGCCAAGGGGATGTCTCTCACCACGACACCCAAGCTGTGAGCTGGGGTGCATTTCAAAGCTCTTATGACTTGCTGTCTTTCGCCTGCACCTCTGCTTTCAGCTCAGGTGTTTGTTTTAGCCTGTCTGTGTCTATCCTGTCACCAGGAGCTTCTTAAGTCCATAATATCAACCTAATTTAAGGAGGGCTTTACTTGATGAGACAGGTTTCAGCCCCTGCTGTGTGCAGAGGAAAGAAATGAAGGTTGCTTTGGTGTTTCCATCACACCCTAGCCAAGGCTGAGCTCCCATGGGATAAGGCAAGATCCTTGGGCTGAGTTTCTCAGTGCAGTTTGCCTGGATGGACTGCACTAGATCTACAACTGGGATCAGACAAAGGGGCACTTTTTGTTCCTTTTGGGGTTATTTTTAGGCAAAAAAATAGAATAGAATAGAATAGAATAGAATATTTCAGTTGAAATGTACCTGCAATGATCATTTAGTCCAACTGCCTGAATAACACCCAAATTTACTGTGAACAAGGCTAGAGGGTGTGAAAGCTGAGTTTAAGTCCAGTGTCCACCCCACGTCCAGCAGATGCTGAGTCCGTAAATTATCTGGGAGTGAAATACTCCATGAATTGCGCTGGGATTTCCCTCGTTCCGAGGCCAGGCTGGGGGAGCAGCAAGACAGAGGAGCAAAGGGCAGGAGGAGCGAGCCGAGGCGGTGGCGAGGGCGGCTGGTGGGAAGGGAGGGCTGCCCTTTCACCCCTGCTCTCCCACCGCTCCTCCAGGACTCTCCGCCGTGCGACCCAGTCTTGACACTTCCCACCAGACAGCCCTGCCCTGGCCCCCTCCCCAGGACCCGCTCCCCCGAGACAGGCTTTGTCTGGGGAAGATTGAGAGGGCTGCAGGAGCGGGGCGGCTGCCTGCCCTTCCCCTCCGAGGAGGGTGGTCCTGCGGGGTCATTGCCGGGGGCACGCAGGCCAGGGCGCGGTGGCATTGTCTGCTCGGGAGCCTCGGGACGGACCTTTGGCAGGGAGAAAGGCACAGAGCACCCATTCCAACACTTTCCATGTGGCAGCGCCCATCCCAGCCCCTCGCATTCCTTCCCCTGTCCCGCTGCTGGAGATCTCCCGGTATTGCCAATACAGGGGATAACTTATTGAGAGGGAGGGTTTAACATGAGTTAGCACGGGGGCCGTGGGTCTGGCTCTGGCAATTAGCAACATACAGGGGCTTGGAAGTGTCAATTAGGCTTTTGAGTCATTGTTTACTCATTAACACAAGGTCTCTAATTACCCTGACCTGATGCTATGGGGCTGCTGAAGTTGGCTAATCAAACATGTAGAGCCTTCAAAAGGAAATTAGGACTCAGCATTGAGTGCAAATACCCTTTCCACGGCTAAGCCCATGTTGTTCGGGGATTTATAACTTCACACTCTCCATCCCTGCGGAGGGCGAGGAGGAGGCAGCGGATGGCCGGGCTCTCCGGGTGTCTCGCACGCTGCCGGAGCAGCCGGCAGGGCTGGGATTGCTTTATTGCCTCCCCCGTCTGCGGCCGTGCGGGGCTGGCAGCCCCGGCTCCTGCGGGAAGTGTTAATGCAGGTCAGGGCACGGCTGGGCTCGCCAGCCCCGGCAGGAGTGGGACGGATGCGGTGACAGCAGACAGGCAGGAGTGACATTCCCTCACCAGCTCCGCGCAGGGCTGCACCAGGAGATGGGGTTCATGTGGCTGCAGAGCTCGGCTTTGCAGCCCACCGAAATGCTGATTTTTGGGGTGTGGTAAAACACTCTGAACTCCCCAAAATCAGAGCTAGGAAATGGATACCACGATCGTGAGCACAATGGTCACACAGGAACCAAAGCAGCCTGTCTTGTTCGATACTCCCCCCCTCCTCCCTGCCCCGTCTCAATTAACTCTCTTTATTATTTCATCATGGCAATAGTTTGTGCCTTTAACGAATGGGAGGAACACTTGCAAATGCCTTTTTGTCTGAAAGCAAAGCTGCTTGGTGTTACTGAACTTCAAGGGATCATTCCGTTTCCGCTCCTCTCCCTTTCTCTGCTGAGGCAGAATGTAGCGTAACTTAAAAGTCAGTGATTCAGACTGCAATTATAACCTAAAAGCACAAATAAAAGATAAGCTGGCATCCTACTGTTCTCCATTTGCATCTGTGTCGCATGGGATGAAGGGAAAAATAAAATCTGCTTTTATAAAGTGTTGAGCCAGAGAATCTCGTCCAACAGAAAGAAGAAAATAAACAGATCCCCTGAGGCACCGGCTGTTTGAGTTGCAAATGACAACTGGGGTGGAAGATGCGCCAGAGAGGCACGAGGGGTGCACACAGGTTGGTCACTCCGGCCATGTATGGAGCCAAATCATAAACCTGATGCTTGTGAAAAGCCACTTTTTTTCTTTTTTTGCATGTCCCATGAGCACCACGCGTGTTAATGGGGTGTTTCCCATTGCTCCCGCAATATTTGCTGTAATTTCCAGTAGTGAGGAAGGGAGGTGGTGGCTGTCCGGGTTTGCCCATCCCATCAGTCACCCCACACAGCTCCTCAGGGCCAGCAGCTCAAACCTTCGCCTCTGTTCTGGGGAGCAATGGCTCATTTTAGCATCAGCAGAGATTTCTAGTGCTCCTGTCTTGGTCGATTGAAAAATCACCTCTCAGAGTGTTTCAGGTTTCTGTTTGCAGAGATGGCTGGGAACTCACTGGGGCCCTGTAAACACTTCTTGCTGAAAATAAAAAGGTTTTTGAGACAATAGACGCTGTTGGGGTTTTTTTCCTCCAGAATATGATGGGTTTCTAACTGAAAAAAAATCCAGAGAAGGCAGAAGGAGGAGTGGTTTGACTGAGACACTAAAGAAATTAAAAGGTATCGTATTTGGGGGCAGTAGGGGCTGTGTTTTGTGTCTCTGGGGCTGGAGGGAACTGAAGCTCTGCCACCAAGTCTCAGCTGCAAGAAATTTTCTTCCAGCCTGGGAGCAGATTGTTTCCCAGCCAGGCACTGGGCTGGACACGAGGAGCCACATCAATACAAAAAAATACTCTGGTTTGGTTTTCTAACGAGGCATTGTCCTTCTCTACCTTCTGCTTTCCCAAAGACCTGCCCTGATACTTTATAAAGGCGGCTTCATTTTTCCCTGTCCCTACCCAAGGCCCTTTAACACCTCATGGCAGACCCTGGCTGTGGAACGGGCAGCGCGTGGCGTCTTTGCCCGAATTTGTGCCATGCTGCAGTCGGAGTGGCCGCGGCCCGAGCCCCGCGGTGTGTCTGGCCGGAGGGGCTCGGGCCGGCCCGCCTGGCCCGGGGAAGAGGAGCAGCTGTGCCGGGGATGCTCGGAACAAAGTGCCTCTCCCGGTGCGTCAGCCTGTGATTTGCATACAGATGCGTAGGAAATCCTGTCAGTCCCGGCGTGAGGGGGAAGGGGACCTTGGGTGCGGGAAGAGAGGTGAGGCTACACGATGTGCGCCCCCCAAATCTCCATCTTCTTGGGCAGACTGGGGGCCCATCAGCCAGGCTGTCCCAGCCTCCAGCCCGGCAGCCTGGGATGTGGGATGCTCCCCCCAGCGCAGCACCATCCTGCCCAGTCTGTTTATCCTTTCTCCCTTTCCTGCCACTTCGCTTGTTCCTCCTCTTCCCTTCTTCATCAGCCTGTTCTTCTGCTTGCCCCTGCTGTTGTCTTTTGCTGAAAATCTGGGGTAATACCTCGAAGAGGTGTTTAGATCTTGCTCACCAGCTGTCTGACTGCTCTGGGAGACCTGTGCTGTCTCACCCAGAGCAAACCCCGACCTGACTGTGCAAATGGTGTCAAACGCTGTCGCACCACCCTCGCTCCTCATGTCCCATCCTGTGTCAAAGGTGGGCATTCACCATCAGCAGAGGATTTTGCAGGTTAAGGAGAGTTGGACAAACCCTCTATCAACAAGAGGGGATCAATGGCAGCCTGTGATCCCTTCCCCTCCACTCAGCAGAGAGACTCCAACTGGAGACTGCCATGGTCCATCAACTCGCTTTACTTTAGAAAAAAGTTATCCATCAAATCTGTTTGAATAGCAAATAAATGCAGAGAAGCCGTGAGTGGCCATGAAGGGTCCTTGGGCAGAAGGGGAGGATGAATTTGTCAAACCCACTGTTTGTACAGCTGAATCTCTGAGTGTTTTGCGGCATCCAGAAGGCTGAGGCCGACTATGAATGAAACCCTGAATTCATCCCCTGCTTTTTGTGTTCTCTTCCCCAGATGCTGATGGCTCCCTGTTGCCTTTGCTGCTGGACCCCAAACCCCCCTGATGTGACACTGGTGATGGAGGGACTGGTGACAGAGGGACACATGGCATTGTGCAGCAGCACGCATTGGCTTCCCAAGCTTTCCAAAGGGCTTGGAGAGGTAAAAAACCAGAGATACAAGCATCACACCTCACTGAGGAGCTCAGAAAACCCCTCTCCTCCCAACGTGCAATTAAAGAGAACAAAACCCCAACACCGTGGAGGTGCTGGAAACGAGGCCGCTCCCTCGCCGTCCTTGTCGCTTCCATTAACAAATATCGTCCGTGGCACCCCAAACGCACGACCTCGGCAAACGGCAAATTGAGTCTGTTTGTCACGTGGCTCCTCGAGAGGTGCTTGCCTGGTGAATGGCCTTGGCATACATTAAGTGAATAAACTGCCCCATTGTTCGGCTCCTTCAGCCGCTCTGCTCAGTTGACCCATTCAATAACTGTTTGTTTGCACAGATTTCCCCATACAAGTGCAACAAGCTGAACCCTGGATCTGAGCAGATGTGTTTGGAGTAGGCTCCCTCTCTCTGCTTCCTTCCCATCAAGGTGTATTGTTGCGTCTTTTGAGAGCTCCAGCTCTCCCCAGCGTGACTCATTCAGGCAAAATTTCTGTGCTGTTCTCAGGCACCCTCAAGGATTTCCAGGCGTGATTCACCTCTTCTGTGGCCATATTTTGAGGCTCAAACTAACCCAAAACTTCCTCCTAAGAGTTTTCTTTGTCTTTTGTCGCAGCGTATCTGCACATGAGAAAACAGGGAATGCAGTGGGCAATGGGAAAGGTGTGCAACTGTTGTTTGAGGTCAGAATTTCATCAGATGTGTCAGCATCTCCTCTCCAAGTCTGCCTGGCTCTGGAGCAGGTGCCCTGAATTCCTCTGGGAGTGTATCCTCACAGGCACCCTTTGCCTTGACCTCGCAGCACTGTGAGGTCATCCCAGCCCTCCCCAGCAACCTGGAGCTCTGCCTGGACTTGGAGGTAGGAAAGGCCCAACCTGTACTTTCTGGAGTGCTGGGAGGCCAAACTGTCTCTGTGGGTTGAACTTCTTATTGCCAAAAAGAGAAATGATGTTAAACCATTTGGTTAAACCCTTGTGCTAAGGCCAACCCTTGCAAGTGCCTTTGTTTCAGGAACCCTGTTTTTCAGACGTGGGATCTGGAGGAGTTTCAGAACAATAGAACTTCTTGGACTGAAAACCATAGTTTGACCCCTAAATTGTCTGGTATACAGAACCCAATGCTGATAGTTCGTGTCTTCTACCCAGAAGTAGCAAAGCACTGTGTAAATGTCATGAGTTTAGGCTGATCAAGCCTGATCTCACCTTGATGCAGAGACCCAATAGCTGCAAGATTCATGGAAAAACAGTTTTCTGCAGGAAAAGTGAAGGGGTGTACCCTTGAGTTTTAAAAATGTGGGTGACTCGGTTTGCAGTAAGGGTACATTCTTTAAAACAAAGAAAAGCTCTGGAGTGTGGGATGTTGCTGCCTGAAATCAAAGTCAGCTCGAGGATAGCTAAAAATATAGTAGGCACGTTCCGTGGGACTGTGGGTGCCAAGACTCTGTAAGCTATTAAAAGTTCTGGAGATTTTAAATCCTTTTTTTTCTCCATCGATGCATCACATGAATCACAAATACCCTCAAACGAGCCATTTGTGCATCTCCCTCCAGACGGAGCTGACAGGGGGATAAACCAAACGCATGCAAATATTGTCTCAGGGCAGGCTGAGATTGGATAGGGTGAAAGAGAAAAGTTAAACATGGAAGCATATTTATTTCTGCATAATTTCGTCAGCTTTCTGCTGGCAGTGAGAGACTAAACTTCGGAGGAGCCTGACCCCGGGATTATCCGAGGAAAGACATGTGCTCGCTGTTTCGAGCGAGTTTCCCATCTGTGAGGGAGATTTCGGGGAGCGAAGACGCGTGGCAGGGCGACGGCCGCATCTGCCCAGCCGGGAGAGGAACCGCCGGGACCCTCAATTCCTGAGCATCCTCCCAGCCCTGCCCCGTGCGTTTATCGCCGCAACGAGTTTCTGCTTGACAGGAGGGTTCTTCAGCTTTTCTATTTCCTCCCCACCAACCCTCCAGCCCAGCTCCGGGGGACTTTCCCCCCATCCCGCAATCAGCCCCGGCGGGTCCATTTGCTTTTGTCTCCCATTAATTGCTTGCTACTTTTCATTGCCTGCTCCTCCCCCTTTTAAAGATAAATTTTAAAGCCCGAGCGGGGTGGAGAATGGCTGAGCCCGCTGTTATTTTTGACATTCGCCCCAGTGACAGCTGGACCTTGCAAGGCTGGGGCCGTTCGCACACAAAGCCTATTAGCTGTGCCCACTCACTTAATGAGCCCTGAAGTCTGGAAGGAAAATTTCCTCCCCGAAGTGTGGCAGAGCCCTTTGTCATTGTAAACAGGCGCTGCTTGCCGAGCCCTGCCTTGCCTTTCTCCTTCCTGCCACCGTGGCTTTTCTATTTACTCAGGAAACAAAAGCGGAGCCGTGTCAGCGCGCAGGGAAGAAAATGTACCCAGCGACTGGGGTTCACACGGGCCCGCCTCCGCCACCCACCTACCGCGGCCGGGGCTCCCCGGTGTCACCGACACGGAGGGGACACCCCGGCACGGCCCGGGATGGGCAGGGAGGGAGAGGTGCGCCCGGCTTTGCAGGTCCATGGGAACTGCTCCCTGTAGGGACCGGCTGTACAGCTCAGAGCAGCAGCGGGAAATCCTTCACCTAAACAGAGTGATTTGGGTCTCCAGAAAATCCTGCATCAGGCTCAGAGTTGGTTTGGAGGGGTATTTTCTTCCGTGAATTTCTGTAGTTATTTTCTGGATTAGCAAGCAAGGAGCTTCTGTCCCAGCTCTACAAATAATTCACAAAGGAATCTTTCCTTCTGCCTCTTTTGAACTTGCAGCCTGCCCGGGGTTTTGCTACTTTTTAAGCCCAAACATGTCCCATTTTATGCCCATTTCCAATGCAAGTCACTACCCGGCAGAATAAAACCTTAAATGCCTATAAAGCATGTTAGAAATGGGAACATCTTAGTGTAACTGGCAGCATGTGTTTATTGAGATTATTTGCAATTGCAAGGAAAGTGGGAAAAAACCCCATCCAACTGCTCGCCCTGAGCAAGGCTGTGTCACAGATGGTCCTTCCTTGGGCTGAGGGTGACCAGTCACTTGACACTGACTCTCTCACCAAGAGCAAGCAAAGTTATTGGGGTGAAAGGTCTGGAATATAGGTCTTGATTTGATTAAGAAGGTGAAATCTCCAGGTCTCATGATCTGCAATATAATCTTCAATATCTGCCAGGTGTAAGAAAGAGCTGGAATATCCGGTCTTCATCCAGGCTGGGAAAGAGCTGTGCCTGCTTTGTAGTGCCACTAAGGGAGCCTAAAGAACATTTAACTATCCTGCTCTGAGTGTGTGTGAGGGCAGGCTGAGGCTGCTGCCAACAGCACAGCCTGCACAGCCACGATTTGCTTTTGAGGTTCAAGTGTGCTTGAGAGCTGGACCTCGAGGATGTCCTCATGCCATGGCTTTCCTGGGCTGTCCCTGGTGAGAACTTCCAAGAGGCTTCAGAAGAGCAGCTCCCATCCTGTGACATCTCTGTATTCACTGGCACCCCTTCCCCCACTTCTTTTTTGTTCCTTCTTCTCCAGGGATTTGCTTGCTAGTTTTTAAATATTTGCATATTTCAGTGCTTTCTTTCTGTTGGTAACCAAGGCTGTTTGGTAAAAGCTGAGACATTTCTAAATGTAAGTCAGGCAAAAAATTACCTTTTTTGTGTGCTTTGCAATTATCACAGCAAAAAGATTCCTTTCTTCCTCCCGCAGTCAGTAATTTATTTTTTAACAGAAAAACTAAAATGTTACTTCAAGAGTGCTGGGTTAATGCTGTTCTTGTTTTGCCTGTGAAGTTAAGCTGGCTTCGTGACTGAAGTGTTTGTCTTCAATTTATAAAATTGCTCGTGGGTATTTCTCACTTTGGGAAGACACAAGAAGCATTCACTAGCAAGAAAATCTCAGGTTCCAAATTGGTTTTTTTGGTAATGAAGGGAAAAGACCAATCTTCATCCCGTGTTTTAAACTTGCATTTGCCAGTGTTTCTAAAGTGGCTCTTCCCTGTTTACTGGAAAAATCCTAAGGTGTAAAACTGACTGTCAGGAAATTCATAGGGATCTTTGATCACCTCTTTCAGCATCTCCTGCTTGTTCCTGCTGTTCCCTGCACTGACATCAGCCCAGGAGGATGAGGATTCCTGCACCCAGCTTGTGGTAGCCTCTCCTGAGCAGTGTTTCATCAAGAGACGATGGAGAGGGAACTGGAATAAATAATGTTGGTGAGAAATCACCAAGTCTTTCCCTTCCCAAAATCCACAATTGTCTTTTCGGTCCATTTGAAGTTCTGTTGGAGCAGAAAAAGGGATTTTCTTCTCCTGTTTGTCTTTGTGTCAACTGCTGGGACTGCCGTGGCTTTTTGGGGGCTCTTTAGTGACCACCCCAACTCCTGCCAGCTTGGACCAAGACCACCTTTTGCAGCAGCTTAGTCTGCTTGGGGTAATGAGGTCCTGAGAGACAATGTCTTGGCAATCCAAGTGTCCCAGCTTAATGAGTGCCCAGTTTAGGGAAATGTGTGTAAATGCTGATTGCAGGATAGGAATATGAAGGCCAGGGCTAAAATGTAGCTTTTCTGACTGCTTGAGCAAACTTTCCAGGTGCTCTGCTTGACACCTCCTGTGTGTCCAGCACACGTGAAATCCTCTCAGTCACAGTTCTCCATAGCTGCTTGGAAATTTTCCCTAATGGCAATAGAGAACCTTTCTGCTGCACACAGTCCCCTTGTTACAGAATCATAGAATGGTTTGGGTTGCAAGGGAGATTAAAGATCACCTAGTTCCTGTCACCTTGCCTAAGGTGGTGACTGGGGAGCAAGGAGCCTGCTGTGGCTCTTGTTCTGCAGAATTTGGGGGCTGGATTTTGACATGGAGAGTGTGCAGAAGCCCCTCTTCCCTCTGGTGTCATTTAATCCCTGTGCAAGGCGATTAAGACATGGCAAAGGAGCTGCAGAAGTCAGGAAGGAGGTTGTGCTGCAAACCAAAGTGAGGGCCAGGAGCCTTTCTCCAGCGCTGTGGCCTCTCCATCTCAATATCCTTCTAATATCTGCTAATCGGCTTTTCATTTGTAGGCTCCGTTTTAATTCACCGGTGTCCGTACCTCCGACATTAAGTGGGCAAGCACGTCTGTGTAAAAGCTGTAAGTCAGGACTGGGCAAACGGCTCCAGGAGTGCCGTGAGCTTGGCGTGTGTCGAGGGGATTTGCATTTTGAAGACGGAGCTAATCCCTTTTCTATGGTCTGCACTCGTAGGCAGCTGCCCCAAGAGCGTTTTGCCCGTCCTCTCCTCCACCCTCGCTGTTGGAGGGAATTTCAGAACAAAGAGGGCCGTGGGTCAGGGCTGGGAGCACGGACTCGGCGTGCAGGGGACCTGGCTGCAGTGTCTGCTCGCACACAGCCGCTCAAGGTGACCCTGGATGAGTCCTGCAGGCTGCACCTACCGGGCGCCAGGGCAGGCTTACGCATGCGGACACCCGATCCATCCATGAACCTGGCCCCCAGCCCAGCCCTGGCTCTGGTGGCCAGCCCAGGCCAGGAGACCTGCTGGGGGACACTGCTGGACAGGAATTAACACATAAACACCTTACCAGCACTTCCAACCAGCCTGTTACAACTTGTATTGCCTCTGCTCAGTATTGCTGGGGTGGTTTTGAGAGCTCAGTGGAAATCTGGGCAGGTTTCTGCTCCTCTGATCTGCAGAGCCTTCTAAAGTGCTGATACCAAGCAGGGGTTGTATTTCATATCATCTCAGCTTAATGATGCACATGCTGCAGAAGCTGCTCCAGCCAGCAGCTGATGGGGGGAATGTCCAGGGTCCCTGGACGAGACACGATGTTCAAAGTCAGCTGCAGGATGCAGATCCTCAGCACTCCCTGAAAAGGAGTGTTAAAGCTAAATGTTCAGCTGGCTTTGCCAAGCAAACACAATTCTTGCAAACATCCCTTTTGCTGCCATTTCATTAAGAGAATCAGCCTCGAGATCTGTCCTGAAAGTAGGAGGATTGCATGCCAAGAAATTTGGCTGGGTTTGACTTTTGTGCTTAATTTACAGAGGTCAGAAAGATCTTCCCACACTATGGGTGATTATTTGCCCCAGCCATGTGCAATGACACTTTTACACAGTTGTGATGAGGGATTTGGAAGCTGAGGAGGATTTTTTGAACCATTTCCAGCCCCTTCTGTGTGACTCTGGGGTTACCTGCCAAGTTGCTCTTAGATTCAAAGAGAGCAAGCTCCCTGCTTACCTTTCGTGGAAGAAGGAAGAGCTACAAGACCAATTTCAGTTCCATGAATTCTTCTCTTTCTAACAAACCAACACTATCCAAGGAAGGGAGGGAAAATGTTTCTCTTAGAAAATGTCCCAGAGTCTTCACAGCTCCAGACCACACCAAGCCCATCACTAGGTCAGGGAAGTATTTGCAGGTGTTTGGTGTCTGACACCCTTCTCTTGGAGTGGGAGCCCTTGCACCAAAGCAGACAGTCCTCACCTCTGTGTTAGTCCTGGGGAAAAAACTCCAGTGCTGACAACCTTCGATGTGATTATTTTATATCACAAGGTTGGTGGATGCTGCCAGAGCAGGAAAACCACCCAGCACAGCTCAGGCAGGTGGCTTTTGTTGGCCGTGCAGGATTGCAGGGGAAGAAAATAGAGCTGGGTTGCATTTGAAGTAAAGCTCAGGTGAAAATTTGCATAATAACATGTAAAAAAATGTGCTATGAAACTAAATATAGTGCAGTGCTATTTTACCAACCTCTGGTTAATCAAAGTTAACAGCATTCTAATGTAACAGACGTTGTCTCGCTGCACATCAAATTTCCATTCTTCCAAACCATTGGCATGGCTCTACATAAAGAGTGCAGTGGAAAACAAAATCCCAGTGACACTACACTTTAAATCATCAGTAAACTTGCTTTTACACTGATTAAAAAGAAGTTGTAATTCTTTATTTTAATTCTCACCATGTGATCTGAAGCAAACCTGGGTGAAAGGATTGTGTGGAAGGGCTACTGGAAGGAAACACCTGTTTCCAAAGCTCTGGAAATAGCCAGGTTTGTCTGCCATGGCTGGAACAGACATATAAATATTTACTTGAATCAAACCCACAGTTTTCTGTAGAAAGAAAGAATGTTTTCAGGTAAA
The DNA here is from genome assembly GCA_013397755.1 of Cnemophilus loriae. Classification (NCBI taxonomy): domain Eukaryota; kingdom Metazoa; phylum Chordata; class Aves; order Passeriformes; family Corvidae; genus Cnemophilus; species Cnemophilus loriae. The sequence goes on along the minus strand of VZTF01000260.1, from coordinate 744,747 downwards.
GCCTTTCAGCTTGCTCTATTTAATCTGCAGTGTTTTGTGTCTCTCAGAGGAGTGTTATCACTTTGAGCATTAGCCAAGGTTGGTCCTACAGGAAAGTCAGAGAAGAAAGCACCAATTCTTTCTTTGATTTTTTTTGGTTTTTTATATTTTTTTAAAGAAACTTGTCCTCTAAATCTCACATCTTTCCATTTTCTCCTTCAATTTCTATCATGACATGTGAGCTCTGTCCTACCAAGTTCTTGCTGTGGCTCCAAGGAGCACTGTACATATTTCTGTATAATCTTGATTTGAAAAGCAGAGGTTGTGTTGTAAATCAGAGGCCGAGCAGTAACCCCGTGCAAGCCTCGCTGGCCTGGACAATCCCAAGCTCTTGCTGCTATTCCCACAGGAGCTAACAGCAGCACTGGAGCTCTGGTGGGCTCTGTGGTGTTGGATCCCACACAAACCCCTCTGGGAAATGTGCTGAGCGAAACTCTCCTGTTTTTGAGTCGGTGGTTGACTGCCCTCAGCCGGGTTTGACGCCACGAGGACGCCGGCGTCGGGCACGTTCCTGGAAAACCCCGCTCCAAGCCCCTGTGGGCTGAACTCCTCCACGGCTGCTGTTAATAGGTTAATGAGCCCCTCGTCTGGCCGAGTTAGAGTGCCTGGCTTTCCAAGATAAAACTATCCAGCCACATTAGGAGGATGGGCCTCTTTATGACTGAACGCCATTCATCCTGAGTACACAAGAGCTCGCAAATTTAATAAGCAGAATCCATTTCAGCCCCGTGGCCTACCATGGCAACAGGAGAGAGGGGCTCCAGCCTCCGCTGCTCAGGCATCATTATCTCCAGGGCCATCTGCTCCAGAGAAGCACAATCCCAAACTCATTTAAATAGAGCCAGCCTGAAATATGTGACGATTTTTCCCAGTCTCCCCCTCCCTCCCTGATGGCTTCCCCCCCGTCCCTGCACACGGCTACACCTCCGCACACAAGCGGGAGGAGATGTAATATTCAAAGGGTGAGGAGAGGGTACGGCAGATAAGATTATAGAGATAATGAACTGAGGGAAGGAGAACGGGGGTAGGAGGAACTTTCTGCCTTTGGCTGCTGTTCCCTGACAAAGCAAGAGGTTGCAATAAATTATAAATGTATTTTTTCAAATCATCTTCTTGGAAGAAATATTTCCTAAACAATGATTCATCATCCTCCCCAGAACTCTGCCTCTCTGGAACAATTAAACAGTGAAGAAAACTCGCTCAGTTAATTCATCTCTTTCTGTGTTTTCTGACTGACGGTTCACTGTCTTTGTCATAAGTTGATAAAATAAATTACTGAAACGTATTCACCCCTCGTAACTGGTGACATTTCAGAAAGCAAATGGGAGGGGTTAGGAGGAAAAGCAGTCCTTTCCTTGTGGCAAGGATTTGAACCCATGCACTTTCTGCTTCATGCTTAAGAGCTCCCAGGCCAAACTTTGGGACAGGGACCTGTAACAGCTTGCTGAGATGAGTGGCCTCAGGGGGACAGGGGCTTTGACAGAGGGAGATGAACAAGGGTGTGCAGAGTTGCACCATGTCTCTGCTCCCGGACAAAGCCTTCTTTAATGGATCTGCTTAATTTCGGACACAGGTGCGGAGGCTGCAGGAGCTGTAAGGAGCCAAAGCAGGAGGAATGGGGGATGCTGGCAGGTGGTTCTACAAATCATTGCCCCAACAGTGTGTAAAGTCTGAGGAATGCTTCAGGCTGTAGCAGGGAGGAGATGGCCAAGAGCAGGCACTGAAAAGCCCTGAGGAGACATCCTGGTTGGCACCCAGGCTGGAAAGGGTCTCTCTCTGCCTGGCCTGTCCCCCTGGATGTGCATGGTGGGAGAAATGCAGCAGCCAGAGGGGAAAGAAACTACTGCAGGAATTTCAGAAAGATGCCATTTCTCATTTGTTTGCTGTCAGGGCCTTCTGACCTCTGCTCGCTGGGTCACAGGAGTAAATCTGTCATGGGCTGAAAGACGCGTCTCCTCTGCTGAGGTGGAGGCAGCGCCTGCCCACTGGCATCCCTGTCCCTCCCCAGAGTCTGCCATGTGTCTGGAAACACTTGCCCTGCTCTCACGTTCCCAGGTCTCAGGACACGTACACCACACAGCACGAGCTCACGCGCTCTGAGGTGCTCAGGTGGTGGATCGCGTGGAACTGCGTGGAAGCTGCATCCCCTGTACCTTTCAGGCCAGGCATGCAGTGGGATATAGGACATTTCCAGCTCACATCCGTGCCCATGCGGTGCCAGCGTCTCTCTCACCTGAAGCTCTGACCTCACAGATCTCCCAGCTCCACTCTGTGGCACGTGGAGCTCGTGTGGATCATGCGGAGTGAAGCCGCAGTACATCAACGAGACCAAAGCGTAGAAATGCATCTGGCGGGGGGGCGGGGTGGGAAATGAAATCATATATATTCATTACATTTATTTAGTGATGTGAAGCCTCCCAGAGCCCATAACACCCCGTATCTGCCGTCATCATTCACCCAGAGCAGCGGCAGCGCTGCTGGGACAGAGCGTGGCAAATGGCCAGGAAGCCAGCACAGCACCGCCGGGCCGGGACGTGATGGATGCCTGCAAGGACAGGCGTCTCCGCCCCGGCCCCAGGGAGAGGGCAAGGAGGCAGGATGGAATTATGTAGCCTGGAAATTGGAGGCTTTGCCCCGTCAACTGAGTCCTGGGGTATTTCAGCGTCCCCTCGTATGGAGAGCGGGGCTTGCTCAGGTGAGGAAATTGTGGTGCACACAGGTGCAGGACACCCAGAACGATCAAGGTGCCCGGTGTCCCCTGCTGGAGGCTGAAATGCTGTGGTCACATCACTTAGCACGGATATAACCTTTAAGTGTTCACTAACTCAAGGTGTCAAGTCGTTGATTAGGAATGCAGACTCAGCAAACTGTGGGTGATAGATGGCCTGTGACATATTAACTTACATAGAAAGCCTCTATTGCTTGGAAATCTTTTCAGGTTGATAAATTGGAGGATCTACCACAAAATCCATAATAATGTGTTTTTCTCTGTAGCGCAGTTGGAAATGATAAGGTACCAAATGTTATCAGAGATGAAAAAGCTTCAAAGTATTTGCAGAGGTATTTTAATTTATTAAATCTGCAGAATGGTTGAAAAATTAATAAAAACGGTTTTGCTGCAAATTTCTGAGCTTTTTCTTTTCCTGGACTGGCCAATGCCTCATAAAGACCTGAACTTAATGAGGCCTTTGAGTTCTCATCCTGGACAGACATTTAGCAAACGAACAAACAACCCTAATGAAGACACAACTTCAGCTCCTGTTCAGTTCTTATTTAGAAAAAACATTATTTCCTTTAAAGGAATTTTGAACCTTTATATCTCCTCATGTAAATCCTTGTCAGAAATGTTCCAGGAATTGATGTTCACAGTAACACTCAGTGTCTGCTCCAGATAAAAGGAAATCCAGATATGTTCACAGAGAGACTGGTACTGCCAACTCCAGCTGATCCTCTGTGAGAGCTTGGCCTGGAGTCACCAGCCAGCCTAGACCTTTGCCTTAAGCACATGCATTCAATTATTTAACAAGGAAAACGGGCTCCTGTAACTTATAAAATCCCTGATTTAGCCCCTTAATCCCACTCTAACATCTTTAAACCAGTGCCAACACAGGTGAGACCTCTGGGAGAGGAAAGCTAAATATCGCTCCCTGCCTTGTGGCTTGCTTTCAAACTTGCATTTCATTCCATCTCTGTTGTTCAGAATTAATGTTGCAGGGAGAGTGGCAGAGAGCTTTTCTAGGAAAGCATGGCAAGCGCCCAGCTCCGGCAGGAACCAGCCTACCACCGTGCAGATCTGCTGGAATATGGGGAATTCATCCCGGATGGCAAAGAATGGGCTGGGCTACTTTTTTTTTTTTTTTTTTTTAATTCTCAGCTTTTAGCAATATAAGAAAACCAACACGTGGGTCAAAGCTCTCAGATCCAATCTTTCTGCCTTATTTTTCAGGTTTTAAGGGATAAAGCCCAGCAGGTGGGAAGGAAGAGATGGAACAGGGCAGTTTTTCATTCTTCCGTGAGCAAATTCTTGGTTGCAATCTCTCCAGCTCCTGGAGCGGGGGCCTGACGTCAGGAGAGAGCAGAGCCCAAACCCTCCCTGCAGAACTGTGTGCTTGGCTGGGCTGACACCGGGAATGGATTTGGCTCTCCCAAGGCTCAGCTGCAGGTGGGGTGGCTTTCAAAGAGCTTAGGCTCTGTCCCAGCACATCACCCCTCACTGACTGATCACTTTTACTGCAGACTCTGACAAGAGGTAGGAAATCATCATTAAAGATGCCCCGCAGAAAGGCTCTGAGCCATTTTCTACCAGATTTACACTGTGCTGGGAGGAGTGAGGCAATGAGCCTCTCCCTTCACACCCTGTCCTCATGCAGCCTATGGAGCTGGCTGGGGTTGAAGGGATGACACAGAGGGAAAACTGTGCTGTGAACCAGGTCTGGAGAAGCCTGTGAGATCAGCAGATACCAGTGTTCTGCTCTTAGTCTGATGTAGGTCAGCTCTCAATTTCCATCACATTAGCAAGAGTGAAAAAAAACAAAAACAAAGGCAAAAGGCAGAATTTTTGACATTTTCTGATTTAAAAAAAATAACATTTGGGTTGCTTGTATTGAAGAAGCATTGGGTTAAAAGTCCAGGAAAATTTGGGGCAGGCTATAGCTATAAATGTACCGAGCATCCTTCCCGGTATCTGTTTCACACACAGCCTCGGTTTCTTGCATATTTTCTATTTTTGTTTTCTTTAATGGGTTTCAGCCGTGATATTTTTAAGAGCGCTCTTCTGTGCGTAGCAGCTGCCATTGCCACGCTCCCAGCCCGGTTGCCATGGCTGATACACGGGGCTTGTGCCAGAATTTTGTTGGTCAACAAGTCACTGTGAGCACCATTGGGCAGCGTGTTTCCATAGCTATCCGTGGAGAGGGGCATGCTCAGGTGATGGGTTGCTCAATCTCCTTTTTAAAGGACTCAGCCCAAACGCACTGCAGGTCTGTAGTGTTTAATGTGACTATTTAGCACCCTAACAGCTGAACTCTTTCCAAATTAGCCGGAAAAGCAAGCGCGACGATTTTTAACACAGCACTGGTGGAGCAGCTCGTTTGTGCTAATCAAAAGGGAGTGATCAGCTTGAAAATGTCCCCTCTTAATTTAATCCATGGACTTCAAAAATAAGTTTCTTCAGATGCAGGTGCCTTGAGAACATCCGTTTTTAACTCATTTGAAGTAGTGAATTCCTCTCACTGGACTTAATTAGGGACAGGTATTAACACAAATTGGGGAAGAAGACCTTAGAAGAAAAGTGATTTCATTAGGAAAGAACTGTAGGGCGCTTTAATTAATGCCAGAACAGCTGTCCTTAAACTGTTTCTCTCTTATGAGCAGATTATCCCAGCAAAGGCTGAGAGGCCGTGGAAAACAAGGAGCAAGTTCTATGGTTTGGGTTGCAACCCCACCAGTTGCCAGTGCACCCCACTGGTGCCACAGTTACCAGAAATGACGGAGCATTTGCCTGGTCCTCCCTTGGACTGCAGGATTTCTCTGTTTTCTTACGGTATAGACTCATCCCAGTTTGTTTCTGAGCGAATTGCTTTTTTGTTCGTGTTGCATATTCCCTAAACGCTCGTATCAGTGGTGGCAGCATGTCATTTTGATGGTGTTATGACAGTGTGACGCCAAACTCATATTAACATAACATTTCTTTTTAAATCTTGTCTGGAAACATATTGTTCTCGCTTGCCAGCGCTCCTCTGTTCCTCTCACCCCTTGCCATGGTTCTGGGTTGCCTTTTGGTTTAACTCTGTTGTTGCAAGAGGGCTGAAACACAGAATGTACAGAGGAATTTTACTGATCATTCAGGTGATAGGACCAAGGGCAAAAAGAACAAACCTCTTTGCCCAAAGGTGTCCAGAAGCCTCTCCCGCAGGAGATCCCCAAGCTCACATTTCTCTGGCTGGCATCTTCCTTTCTCTTATGCTTCCCTTTGCTCAGATTTATTGAGTTTAGATTTATGAAGTTTAGGTTTCAAGATTTCCCATTGCTGCCACGGAATTATTTATATTTCTTTGATATTTCCTTCTACAACCTCAATTAAAAGGTGGACTCTGATGTCCCCAAATGGTGAAGTCAGTCTTAAATTCAGAGGACTGCACCAGGAGCTGGCAGAGAGCCCCAAAACCGGAGGCTCAGCCTCCCTGTGTGACTGAGCCAGCAAAATCTGGGGGAATCTTCCCCCAAGCCTCCTCACCTCCCCAGAGGGGTGAATATGCTCTGCTCCAGAATGGCTTAGAGTACTGATGGCTGCAGGATTTTCCTGGCTCTCAGCCCATTAGAGATGAAAGGAGGGTGGGAGGATGTCCTGTGACATGGGAGAGCTCCCTGACAGTCACTGATGGGGTGAAACACCTGCTTTCCTCTCCAGGCACCATCCCCATCACCCTGGACCTCTGCACCCCACAGCTCCTCCTGACCCTTGTCCCCAGCCCCTTCCTCACAGCAAACCTTTGCTCAGGTTTGATTTTTGCCTATTTGTTTTCCCACCCTCCTTCTGCTCCCTGACCTGACAAGCGCTCCTTTTAGCAGGGTATTAATTATCATCGCAGTGCTGGGACTGGTAATTATCCCTTCCTCGTGCTTTCTGGGCTTCCCAGCACGGCTCACGACGAGGACAGGGTGAAACAGCTCAGCTGGCAAGGGGCTCATGGTGTGTGTCTCGGAGCTGTGGTAATTTCCCTGTGCCTGAGAGCAGGGAACGAGAGGATGGAGAAGAGGAAAGGGAGAAAATTGTCTCTTTGGAGTCAGTGGAGAATGGAAGAACTCAGCCTGTAGCCTTTTACCTGGATGCTTTCTTCCCAGTGGCTCCCAGAGTCTTTAATGGAGAAAAAAACCAGGAGTAACTTTAGGCTGTCCACCAGGAGAGGGAGAAGCCCAGGAGGGCTGCGAGTATGACCATGTTTGCCAGTGCTGAGCTACTCCCTTGTAACAACATGCACGAGGAAAAAATCAGAATAAAGATGTAAAGAGGAGTCATAAGGAGAAGATATGCAGGGTGTGGTTACACCTGTTCCTCTGTGGGTATTTATACGGGGCAACTGCAGCAAGTTTTGTTTTTTTGGGGATCACTCCTGTTTCCTCGTGTGGGCAGAGTAGATATTGGTTCTCTCACTGGTGTTAATTACCATGCTTGTGCCTGGTTTACTCATTTGGGACCTTGCATTTCACTGAACATTTTAAATGAAAAACTCTGCGTTCAACTCAGCCCCCTCACACCAGCACAGTAATTCTGTAATACCTTGCAGTATTGTGGTGCCAAAATCACCCAGCCAGGGCTGGTGCTCTGAAATGTTCATCATTCCAGTGCTGCCCTGGCCAAAGGGACCTGCCCTGGGAGGTGAAGGCCATGCTGAGCCCAGCGAGGAGGCACCATGTGGGATGGCAGAGCCAGAGAGCATCGAGGTGGGAGCCCGGATGCCTTCCAAGGCACAGTGCTACTGCCACTGCCAGAAATGCAACAGCTCTCTGACATCAATAGAGTGAAAAAAAAATAAAAGAAAATACTCCTCTCTGGCCAAAACTGTGAATTGTTCTTCGGCAAAACAACAACACTGTGCTAGTGAAAATTGCCTTTCCTTGCAGCAGGGAGGGGAAAGGGAGATAAAAATGAAATAAGCTGTGCTTTCCTCCCCTTTATGTCTTTTTTGCAAACCTATAAGGATTCTTTCTGTCTTTCCCCCCCACCACAGTTTCCTGCAGCAGTGAGAAGTTTTATTACAATTTATTGTGCGCTTGTCTAGTAATTTGGGGTCTCAAGCAAATCACAGCCCCAGCCCGGTGAGCACAGCTAATAGCTGTAGTAAGAGGCAAGGTGTGCTCTGAGCACCTTTTATTTGAAATAGAGAAGCCAGGTGTCTGAAGAAAAATGGATGAAGACCCTTTCCCACAGCCATTCCCCAAAAATCAGTGCCAGGAGTAGAAATGAAATCCACCTCTCCTCCCTCTGAGTGAAAACCTGTCTGGTGAGGGACTTTTTCCCCAGTATTAAGGATTAATTGTAGCAATGGAGCTGCGATGCTGAAGCCCTAAGCTAGAAACCAGCAACCTGTCCTGGCTATTTCTCTGTCCTATGCCCGACTTCAGCACAAATGTCACATGGGAGACTCCGGGCCATGCACTGACCCACTCGCTCGCTGCCAACAGACATTCCCACGTGCAGCGTCTTGGAGGTTGTGGGATCGAACTCTGCAGCTTTTCCCTGTGGCGGTCCCAAGCACAGAAGGTTCCTGACTCGGGCAGGTGAGGCTTGGAGGACATTTATCCCACAGAGATGCCCTGAGCAGGTAAATCCCCACCTCATCCAGGCTGGACACCTTGTCCCTGGGGAATTAGGCAGAGTTGTTTGCCCATCATTAATGGGAGCAGACAAAAACATGACCACGAAGGTGGTGATCAGTCCTTGGTGGCCAAGACAGTTATCCCGGGAAACTTAATCCTCAAACACATAAGCCTTTGCAGCAAGGGAACTCTGAGCCTCATCTCTTGCACACTGGAGCCAGCCTGGCTTTTGGCCTTGGGGCTAAGGAAGATGACTCTTGGCTCTCAGCTCTGCCTGAGACTCTCTGTGTAACTTCGGTCAAATCACCTTGAAGATGGTGATGGAGAAAGATTCAGTGCAGCAGCTCCTGAGGGTGGACAGCCCCAGCTTTCCACGTGCTTGAAGGAGTGGAGCAGGTGGGCACCAAACCGGAGTTGCTGAGAGTTCCAGTGCAGCTTCCTCCTCCTCCTGCTCCTCCTTCACGGCTGGTTTGAGGCAGCCATGGATAACAGGCAGTCTGCATTGGCTGCCTCTTTTTTGGCTCCTCTGTCTCCAGCTCAGCAAAGACAGTCCAAATACGATCCAGAATCACCACGTGCCTCAATTTCCCCATCTGTTAAACGAGGATAAGCCTTGATTCCAGCGCTGGGCTGTCAGCGTTGCACTGCCACGCAGAACCTGACAGAAAAGGGCTTTCTCAGGAAGGGGGATCAGCACCCCGGAGCTGAGCAACTCCCCTGGTTGGGCATCCCCCATCCACGGTGGTTCTGCTGATTTTGGGCATGTGCTCATCCTTCCTTCATGCCAGATAAGGAACTGGCTCAGGAAACCGCATCCATCCTGTATCTCGTGTGAAGGCAGATTGTTCACGGGCGGAGGAAATTTCCTGGAGAGTGAACCTTGTCAGCAAAAATGCAAATATTTAGAGGCAAAGTGTTCATTACAGCAGAACTTGATTTCAGGGTCAACCCTTTTTGCAGCAAATTGTTAGCCAGCTAAAATGTTTATTGTCACCACACTCTGGCAGTTTTGACAGTACCTATCAAGTTGAGCTTGACAATATCTGCATACGGCTTCTCCAGCTTTCCCTCATGCAGCCATGAAAGGGATTTAAGACAGAATAAAACAGCCAACAGATAATTGGAGCCATCTCCTCCTTTGTGGAAAAGCCAGGGCTGCCACGGGCCAGGGGAGATTTTTAGGCTGTTGGTGAGATGGTGCTGGGGTACACAGAGAAATATCTTGGTGATTTTATTTATTTCAGATGCAAAACTGCATGCATGGAACAATAACCCCCACCACCCCCTCCCAGTCTGTCAGTTCATCAACACAAATCAGACTACAAAGGGATGGTATTTCCTTTGGTCTTTTTCTGTGTGAGCCACATGGCTTCCCAGGCCCCTCAGCAGGGAACCACCCAGATATTAGCAGAGTTTCTGTGATTCTTCTCCATTCCCATTTGTGTTCTCTTCTGCTCCCCTTAATGCCTGCACAGGACTAAGGCCAGTGGCACCTGGGAAGAGGATCACACTGCTGGCAAGCTCAGAGCTCACAGGGATGAGCTCCCATCTCTGCACTGTGCTCCAAGACTGGGGGATGGACGGGGCCAATTCTGCCTCGCTGCTGAATGGGGGAAAGGGGAGGCAGCAGGAGGAATTTTGGGGAAAAAAAACAGGGTGAGATGCTGATGAAAATACCTAGTAGTAGACAAGGCAGCTGCAGCCACAAGGCCTCTAATAAAATTTTGGGGCTTGCTCTGCTAGACAAAAGACAGCAGCTTTGCAGCTCAAGGAGGGACTCTTTTCATCCTGTTTTTTCGCTCCTCCATGACTTTACCTTTTCCCCCAGCTAATGCTCAGGGAAGGTGAGCCAGTCTGGAGCCACTGTGAAGGGGTTTTGTTTCCTTGCTTGCTGGAGCTGAGTGAAGGCTGTTTCATCTCAACAGGCTGCTTCCAACACCCCTTAATTTGAGGACTCCTGCATGCAGGAAGCAATGGAGTTGAGTGACCTTGCTGAATCCCGGCCGCTGCAGCTGCCGGAGAACAGGGGAGGAAAAGAAAAGAGGGGAGGAGGAAGAGGCACTTTGCTGTCTCCCATTAAAGCCCCAAGAGGCTGAAGATGAGAGAGCGGAAGTTTCAAATTGCCAGAATGTAATTCTGAAAGTCATTTTCCAAGCGCAGAGCTCTCCGCAATGTCACCTCTCATCTTCCAAGGTGGGGATTGAAGGGACAATAAAGCACAGAATATTCTGCAAAGGCAGAGCTGCTAATTCAAAGAGGGAAGAGGTGCCAATCCCCAAATGGGCTGTGTCACACCCCTTTCTGCTGGAGAGCTGTGCAGTCAGACGTAGCCGTACAAGGGGCCCAGCTCCAGCTCCTTTCCTGAACCATATCCAGCCTGGATGCAGGACTCAGCTGGCTTATCCAGGCCCTTCTAAGAGTAAGGATCTCAAAAGAAGTCCCCCTATTCTACACTTAGATTTTTAATTTGACTCAAGCTCCTGACTTTCAATCCAATGGCAATGATATTGATTATTGTGATCATCATTTTCTCAGACCTCCCTGAGACCAGCAGAAGACCGTGATGGATGTGTGGAAGAGAAGGCGCACTTTGATATTCCACCCTCCTGCCCCAATCCAGCAAAGCTGTCCCTCCTTGCTCTCTCTTCGAGCCCTCTGCCTGCAAAGAAATCTGAATTAAGGAGTTAGATGTATTCAACAAAGAGTTTGGCCCAGGGTCTTGCCCCAAAGAGTGAATTGTCCCCTTTTTCTGCACACTTTGCCAACCTTTGTTCCAACTGCATCCTCCACTATGTTGATAAAAAAAAAAATACCCAAATATGCAGGCATGAGATAAATTGCTTTCAATTCTCCTCCAGTTAACATCAGCTTTGTCCCACCCTCCTTATTACTGGTGCCAACTGTCCCTCCAAGCACAGGTTTTTCGCCTTTCCCTTTTCCAAATTACTGGAGCTGAGAGTGGGCCAGGTTTGCCCTGTTTGTAAATGCACTTATTTGCCCACCCAGGTGAGGGTGCTGAGTTTTTACACTGACAATCAATATTCGCCAGGCAATCCCTTTTCTATCACACTTTCAGAAATGACACTTTTCCTTCTCTTCAGGCCAGGGCCAATCCATGGAAAGAGCTGGCCATATTTTAACCTCAGATGATGAGCTGGGAGCAGGGGGTCCACAACCTAGAGACAGCACTTTGCCCTCTAAGCCAATGGGATATCAAAGTTCAGTGCTATCCCTGGTTAGCTGTATTATTATTATTATTATTATTATTATTATTATTATTATTATTATCATTATTTCCTGGTAACTATTTCCCTGCTTTTCCATCTGGGAGCCCAGTGAGAGTATTGCTCACTGGCCTGTATCCAGTTTTCTCCAGCTGGGATCAGTTCAGTCCAATGTTGCCATCTGTCCTTTGAGGCAGGGGGACATCCTCTTCCATTTTGGATCTCTCCCAGAACCAATTCCCCCTTTCCCTTCCCCAATGCATCCTGGACCCCACCAAAGCACCCAACAAGCTGTATGTGACCATCATTAGACCCGTGCATTTCTAAATTGACTCAGGCATGTGAGAGTCCAGTGACTGGACTGTTGGCTGTTCAGAGCTCCGCCAGCCTGTGGATTGCCCTCAGGGCAGTGGCCTGTGTCCCTGTCCCCAGGGTCAGCTGTGAGCCCAGGCGTGCACAGGGTGCCCAGAGAAGCTGTGGCTGCCCCATCATCCCTGGAAGTGTGCAAGGTCAGGCTGGATGGGTCTTAGAGCACCCTGGGATAGTGGAAGGTGTCCCTGCCCATGGCAGGGGGTTGCAATGAGATTGTTTTTAAGGTCCCTTCCAACCCAAACCATTCCATGACTGGGTTCTCTGGGGATGCTTCGCCTGGGGGGCAAAGGGGGGGTGTGTCTGCCCCACCATCCCCCTGCACCGGGATGTGCCCGCTGTCACTTCTTCTCTCCCCTAATTACCGGCAGGAGGAACGCGCGGAGCCCCCGCCCGCAGGGGAGGACGGGTCCCCTTCCCCAGCTGCCCCCGCTGCCAGCCCGGAGCGGGGGCCGGGAGGGGGGTGCGCATCCCCGGGGCGGGGACGGGGGGGACCGGATTGGCCGCCGAGTGCGCTGCGAGGATTTTGCGGCGCGGCCCCATTGGCCGCCGCCGCCCATAAGTTTTTGCTCCGGACGGGAACTTTTCCCAGGGATGATGGAGTAACCCCGGGCGGCTCCGCGCCCGCTCCCCCCGCCAGCCCGGGCCAGGCAGCCACCGCCACCCGGCAAGGATGAAGCTCTGCGGGACTTTCCTCGGTTCGTAGCCGTTCGCCGGCGGATGCGGGGGGTGCGGTGGGATCGTAGAGAGGATATTCCTTAGTGTGTCTCTCCCGTTTCCCCTCTAAAACACTTGAGTTTCTCAATTCTGCCTAAGTCACGCCTTGGCAAAGGAGCTCGGTCGCCGAGGGCGGGGGGAATGCGGACCCGCGAAGTACCTTGCCTCGTTTTATAGTATTTTCCCCCCAGATGGGCGGTAGAAAGAGGTTCCCGAGTGTATTTCGGAGCGCAGGTCTCCCGTGTTTGCGTTTCGCGAGCGAGGCGCCGGTGTCACCCCCCGCCCCTCCTCGCTGCGCTGCCAAGGGGCTACAGGCGCGGGGGGTGCGCGGCCCCCGGTGCTGCTGCTCCGAGGCACCGGCGCGGCTTTGTCCCCGCTGCCGCGGGCTTCACCTGATTACAAAGGACGAGGAGCGAAGGGGAGGCTGGCGAGGAGAAAATCCTGTTTTCTGCAGCTTCTGGTCACAGTTCTGCTGGGCAAGGGGGTGATGGTTGGTTTGGTTTGGCTTTATGGGTTCTTTCCCCCCTCCACCCCTTGCTCATTGCTGGATAATAAAGGGGTGAGGGGGATGTTATTAAATAAAAAGTTAGTTCGTGCCCGTTCAGCTGGGTGTGTTTCAGCGCCTGCATTACCCGAGGCACAAAGGAGGAAGTTTTGGGATAATGTGAGGTGCCTTTTGCAAAAGATGGTGATTGCTCCAATTGTTGTTCTTCAGGGAGAAAAGAACTCTAGATTTGGCTTAGACAAAGGCATTGCCTCTTCGGGAAGGACCCGCCCAAATCGGAGCGAAGGGGCGCGCTGGAGAGCGAGCAAAGGGTTATTAAAAGTTTTTTTGTGCCTGTGCATGTTGTTCCATCTGCCAGGGGCCTGTAGTGGGCAGGTTTCTTCGCAACCCTTCAGCTGTTCCATATACAATATTAATGCTGGCCATTTCTATTCGGCATACAACAGCACTAATTGTAGTCTGAGGCATTAAGGCAGCCAGCCCATCTGCATAGAAGCTTTCAGAAAGAAACAAGGAAAAAAAAAATCTTTCACCCCCAGCTGGTAACCGAAGAAGTTGGTGCCAATTACAAATGCATAAAGTTTGAGATCTAATTTTCTTTGAAACAGACTCAAAGAAGCCAATGGAACACAGTGCGGTGGGTTTATGGCTGTGTTTACACAAGCAAACGGAGTTTTATTTAAAATAATTTCGAACTTGAAGAGCTTGATCTGAAAACATGAGGGGGGGAAAATGGCATGGAGAGTAGGGGAGGGGCGTGAAGGGAATCTGCTTTTAAAAATCCTCTCTGGGTTCAGGACTGCAGGCGCCCTGCAGGCAGGGACTCTCGGAGTTCACGTCTTAAACCCCCTGAAGATGAAAATACGTGAACCCTTATTTTAGACCTCTCAGCTGCACGACTCCCTTTTAGGGAAGCGACGGCTCTTTGAGACCTGGAAACGCATGATAATTATCTCCTCCCTGAAAACAGCTGTGGAATGACTCTGGAGAGGTCTAGGGAGCGTGTGTGGGAGAAACACTATTTAAAAAAGGCTGAAAAATACTTGAAAAGGTCGAAACCGTGCGCAGGAGGGAGCGAGCGGAGCTCTCCGTGGTGCTGACCCGCCGCCGCCTGGAGCCCACGCGTGGCCTCGCGTTCCCCCGCGGGCTCCTCCAGCGTGGGGTGTGGGGCTTTTGGCCTGAGACGGAGATTTTCTGGGGGCAGGAAGGGATCTGGGGGCTGTGAGATGGGAATTCCTGCCGCTGCTGAAGTTGGTAGCAATGAGAAACTCCGGGGAAGGCGTCGCTTCTTTGCAGCATTTTGGGAAGAGAGCAGAGGGAAGTCTGGCGAGTTTGGGAACAAAGAAAAGCCAAACACCCTCTCGCAGCCCAGAGCTCAGCCGGATGGTATCAGAGCTGTCAGCTGCCTTAGGGCTCGTAGGTGCGTCGCGTGTTAATAAATGCAACAGCAGCAGTAATAAAATTCCTCTCTTAACGCTCGGAGAGGCACATGTGTGTGCTCATATCCATGCAGGCTGCGTGTGCTCTGGTTTATGGGGGAGCACACGCAAGTAAACAGACTTCCCTGCTGCCTCCCAGCCCAATCTATTGTGCTTTTGTTTCTCAAGTTTTAGCATTACGGCTCTAAATGAAACAGCGGTGGAGAGGAGCAGGCAGCATTGTGAGAGGAGGGGAGCCGAGTCCACCCAGCCCTCCCTTTGATTCTATCGCGGGTGCAGAACAATGGAGATGCAGTGTAGCACCAGGCCTGCTGCCTGCAGATAAGAGTTTAATAGAATTTCTGAATGCCAAAGGTTTAGGATGTAAAATATCCCTGTCTTCGTGGTGTGTCCAAAGGAGATAGAAAACAGCTTTTCAGGAGTACTCTCTGCTGAATATCTCCTTTATGTTAATGGTTTAGGAGCACACCAGGCTGGCAAGCCTCGGAAATGGGCATCCTAACAGCCTCCAAAGCGGCCTCAACAGTTTAAAATTAGTATTTCTGCAACCCTCTCCTCAATAAAATCCCTGAGATGGGAAATCGAATCCCTTCTTCCTGCCATGTGCCCTGCAATGGTCGGTGGGTGACACGGAGTTGCCAGAAGCACCTACTCAAGCCCAATCTGCCAGGTTTTGAGCAGTTTGAGACGCTTTCCCCACTCCTGCCTGCACCTAACCCGCCCAGGGTGGGGGGGAGCTGGAGAGGAGCCTGGGGCCCCTGCAGCTCTGGAGCTGGAGTTTCCCACAGGAGAGTGCATCCTCAGCAGGATTCAGCTTTCCCTGCCAGGCTCTGCCTCAGCTCTCTGAGGACTCCTGGGGTTTCTGTCCATTTGTGAGCTCCCGCATCTTTTTGGAAATCTTCATTAAGATGACAGGAAAGTCTTAATTGTCTCGGTGATGCTGGGGACGGCACGAGGGTGCAGGGAAAGGCACTGGGTAGAAAAGTGTCTTTCTCCCCCTCCTCTCCCCAGCCCGTGAGGCCGCAGCCTGGCTGTGTTTTCCCCCTGCTATTTCCGAAAAGTTGCAATCCAAGTGCTAATGCTCCCGTCTGGCAGGGGCAGGGATGGGATGTGCTAATGCCCTTCCTGCCGCACCGTGCCGGGGTCTCTCCCCAGAGGCTCCCTCCCTCCAGCTCGGCGAGGACTTTCTCCTCCCGGGGTGGCCGGATCTCCACGAAACAAGCATTTTCAAGGAAAGACGATGCTGACTCCCGGAAAGTGTGACTCTTTCTGGGAGGAAAATATGCATAATGCAAGAACGTGCACTTTTATCACTTAGAAACAATCTCTAAATTGTTTTAGTTACCGTTTTCTTTTAGGACTTTTCCTTATGTTGTCCTTCCCATCCCAACATTCATAATGTAAACCACCTTCCCCGGGGTGAGGTGTTGCCTGCTGGGAATACATTGTGTCATTTTTTATTTTTTTTTTTCTTTTAAGGGGAGAAAAAAAAAATTAAAATATTTATACACTTTTTAACCACCGGCTTTTGAATATGTATATCAGCTAATATGCAATACTTCCAGGTTCATAGAGGCGATAAATTTCCCAGTCTGTTCTTTATGGTGATAGGTCATCTTCCTAACCACCAATAAATATTGTAAAGTACTTTCGCTGGAGCTGTGCTAACCCAGGGCATCTGTCACTCGCTGCTTGCTGCTATTAGGAATTATTGGGCCGTACCACGCGCCGGGATGCGCGGGGGGGACACGGAACGGCGCTCGTCGCGCTCGCCGTCCTTTTGTGTTGCTGCTGTCAGAGGAGCCCCGAGCCTCGTGCATATTAATTATGAATCAGCTCGGGTAAAATCATTCACCTTCTGCTGGGTCTTGGGGAGGGGGGAGCGCGAGGAGAGAGGGGCCGGCGGGGCTGGGAGAGCCCCAACTCTCGGTGCACTCAAGGCAGCCGCTCCATCTCTCTCGCTCGCTCTCTTTGATGCTATACTGTAAATTTATTTCACCTCAGAGAGTAAACAGATATATTGCAACCCCAAGGGTTCATGGGTAGTGTATTTACAAAGGGAAGGCGCAGCAAGCCCCCTCTGTGCCATTTCCATTAATGAGAGCGGTCA
This sequence comes from Cnemophilus loriae, assembly GCA_013397755.1. Lineage (NCBI taxonomy): Eukaryota > Metazoa > Chordata > Aves > Passeriformes > Corvidae > Cnemophilus > Cnemophilus loriae. Next base: position 728,025 of record VZTF01000260.1, on the reverse strand, counting down.
TTAAGTAAATGAGACATTGCCTTTAGCAGGCTTAAGAGTTCACACACTAAGGAGTATCAGATATTTAATTGAAACCAACAACCCGTCTTACACGCGTGTTACTGGTGTAGGGAAGTGGGCTGCCCTCCAAGAACTCTCCCCCCACAACCTCCCCCATGCAAATTTCATGATTGGTTTCCGTGATGTCATTTTGTAAAGGGGCAGACAATAGCTGTGGGGAAAGGTAAGTCAATATTATGTTCTTTCGCTGACAAAGGCAGATAATGCTGGCTTTTTTTTCTTTTTTTTTTTCTTTTTTTTTTT